>JANAVB010033011.1:13613859-14083859 GCA_029216955.1 Iris pallida | reverse complement strand
AACGATCGTACTATCTAGGATTTATCAGAAATTCTTAAACTATTGTATAATATTGCTTGACTATTGAATGTTTGGTTGTTTATAGATATGAGGGATTATAGATGCCGTATGCCTAGATATCTGCCAGTATAATTGTTAGCAACTAATTAGAAGACCATAAGATTCTAGTGAGGGAGAGGGAGTCGGACATGAGGGAGAGATACCCTTACGTGTTCGATCCAACCGCTGCAAGGGAACCACCCGTTCCTGCTTGATACCTTAGAGGTTAGTTTCGATCGTAGCCTTAGTCATTTGTTGCATTGCTTGCTATGTTAGAATATTGTCGGGTCTTCAATCCTTGTGAATTTCGAGGACGAAATTTTTCAAGAAGGAAAGACTTGTCAGCCCCTGTTTTTCAAAATTTAATTTAATTAGTGTTAATTAATTGTTAATGGCATATTTTAGCTTTAAAATAATTTATTATAATTTTAGGATTTTTTCTAGAATTTTTAAATAGTTTTTAAGTTAAAATATATTAATTTATAATTAACTGAATTATTTTAATATTATTTTGTAATATTTAAATTTGTTTTAATGTTAGTTTGCAATAAATTGAATTGTTCTAAATACAGTTTGCAAATTGATATTTGCAAACTGTTAGGTTTTGGACCTATCTGAAATTCCTAAAATCCTAGAGACCTAATGCTAACCCTACTTCACCCACTCCCCACGACCAGGCCAGCTGCCGACGACCACCGACCATTTCTTCGCCATTTTCGGCCGCCCCAATCGACTTCGACCGACCTAAACCACCTATTAGAACCCCCCGACCCCGAAGCCCTAACCCCTAACACACAGCTCGGGCTGACCCCCTGGCCAGCCCGACCGAGCCCAAGAACTCGACCCCCCTGGGCCGAGTTCGAACCCCCCCTGCTGCTCTTTGTTTTCTTTTGGTTTTATTTTATTATATATATATATGTATATATATATATATATATATATATATATATATATATATATATATATATATATATATATATATATATATATATATATATATATATATATATGTATATATGTATTTAAGTATATATATTTATATACTGTTATATATGTATATATACTGTGTTTGTATATATATATATATTTTTATATTTAGTATTTATTATATTGTATATGTGTATATGTATATATATGTATTTATGTATATATATATATGTATATATGTATATAAAAAAAAAAATATATATGTATATATGTATATAAGTTCATGTGTATATATTATTATATATATACTGTTATGTATATGTATACAATATTTGTATATATATATATATATATATATATATATATATATATATATATATATATATATATATTAAAGAAAAAAAAATATATATATATATATATATATTAAAGAAACCCCCTCATTTATTGATCAAGGCTCAAAATACTGAAGCCTGACACGTATACAAGGAAAAAGTATACCACAAAAGGAAAGACAGGGAAGAAGGACGTTCGCAGCCGCCGACACTAAGGAATGTGCGGGTGCCCGAATGCCGGCGATATGTGGGAGCAGAGAGAACTCCGTTTACGACATTGCCGGTGAATTTCCCTGATAAGCTGGTCGGCTGAGTATTGGTGACCCTCGTACCTCGCTTTGTTGCGATTTTTCCAGATTGCCCAGGTGACGGCCGCTGCAACGATCTGGTGGCCGTGGGAGGCGGCTCCCCAGTGTGCCAGAAGATCGATAAAGCGCCCATTTCCTGGAGAGGTGTTGTAGTTGCGGTTGAGGGTGCTCCAGATTTGGTCAGGAAGGCTCCCCTCCTGGAAGATATGGTCAATAGTTTTCGTCTGACGCTCAGTGCAGCAATTGTAAGCTGACGCCAGGCTGAATCCGATAGAGTTAAGGTTGTCATCGGTAGGCAGTTTCTTTTTCATGACTCTCCAAAGGAGGAAGGACCATTTCTTAGGGATACAAGAGTGCCAATAATGCAAAATAAATAGGTCTGGCCCGTTCTCTTAGATCGTAATTCTCGTCGATCGCACGGAGAAGGCTCCAGAGGCAGCCGGCGACCACTTCAGTTTGTCTGCGTCGGGCCCATTGATAAGGCCTTGCTGACGGATGCTGTCCACTGTTTCGTTGCCTGACCACTCTCGAATTAAGTCCCAATTCCAAACGTTATTGGTGGGGTTCCAAAGGTCTTTGATCTTGCTATTTCTGGGGGAGACGGTAATGTTCGGGATAAGGCAGTCACCTATCCACCTTTCCAGGAAGGGGTTGGCATCGCCAGACCCAGCTGGAGTCTGATCGCGGGCTCTGCCAAATCTCGGCCACGAAGAATGCGACGCCAAGCCGCAGAGGATCTGCTGTTAGCTGAGGCCGTCGCTGGGTGGATGTGTTTGAAGTACCTGGCCTTCATGAACTTGGTCCACAGGTTTTGGCTGGTGCGTAATTTCTACCACAGTTTCATCGAGAAGGCTTTGACGATGTGGTCGAGTTTGGTAAAACCAAGCCCGCCGATCTCGGTAGGAATGGCCATTGTATCCCAGCTGGCCCAGTGGTGTTTGTCTTGCCCCTTGTTGTACCCCCAGAAGAAGTTGCAAAAGATCTTCTCGATCGACACAATAACCTTCCTGGACGGAGAGCAGGCTGCTAGGGTGTGGATGGGAACGGAGTTGAGAACATGTTTGATGAGGATAATTTTCCCTCCTGGGGATAGGGTGGCGTTATGCTATCCTTCGATTTTGTTCCTGATTTTGGTGATCAAGTTCTCGAAGATGCTGGCGTTGGATTTCCCGTACACCAGAGGACAGCCGAGATAGTTGAAAGGAGGATGTGCCACCACAATAGAAGTAAGGTTGGTGAGTCTGGTCGCTTTCTCGATATTGATGCTGTGGTGGGCGTAGATGACGCTTTTGGAAAGGTTGATCTTCTGGCCTGAGCATCTGGAGTACCGCTTCAGGGTGTTGTGAACCACCTCCATCGATCCGATGTCCCCGGAAGAGAAGATGAGTAAATCGTCGGCAAAGGCCAGGTGGGTGATGGTGGGGCAACCGCTGGCAGTATGGTAATGCTGGAAGTTAGGGGTGTTGACCATGTTGTTGAGGTTTCTGCTCGGGGCGTCGGCTACAATGATGAAGACCGTGGACGATAGAGGGTCGCCCTGTCTGACTCCTCGGCTAGATTTAAAAAAGCTTTCGGATTGGCCGTTGATAACTGTGGAGAACCAGGAGTTGCTGATGGATCTCCACACGATGTTGGTCCAATTCTCGGAGAATCCGAAAGCTCGAAATACCCATATCATGAATTGCCAATCAAGTCTGTCGTAAGCTTTTTCCATGTCGATTTTGATGGCGATATTGCCCCCTCTGGCTGGAAATTTCATGCAGGTGATAAGTTCTTGGGCCAGCATGATGTTGTCTTGGATGTTCCTTCCGCGGACGAATCCGCTTTGCTCTATATAAATATCTATGTATTTATATGTATATATATAAATGTTGTTGTTATATATTTATTTATGTATTTCAAACTCTACCTTGTATAAATTGTTATTATGTAAAATTTTACAAGTTATTTTTATTATATTATAATTTGTGACTTGTATATTTTTATCACTTTAAAAATGTATTATTATTACTTTAGTTCATGTATTTTATTTGTTATGGCCAATTGATGTCCAAACCTAGAGTGTGTTTTTGGGCCCAATTGTGTCTAATACATTCAAAGTCTGTACAAGTCATATTGGACTTGATTCATGGCTCTGGGTCCTGTATCTGGACTTTGGTACAATTAGAATACATGGACAAAAATAGTAAATAATTAATTAATTAATTTTCAGAAACTGTTGCTTGCTATTTTTGAATTTTTATATATATTTTAATTGCTGTAAAAATCTAAAAAAATTTATATTTGAATACTCTGTTAATTTAGAAAATTTATTATAATTTTTCCAGTATTTACTAAGTGATGTTGGTATTTTATAAAAATAGGAAAATAGAACTCATTTTTAGTATATTTATGTTTGCTGATTTTTAATAAATATTTATGAGGGTTTATAAATTCTAGAAAAATTAGTATAAATTTCTATAATTAACAAGGATCATTTTGGTACTTTATTTTATGTAAAATTGAGCTTTTTGTCTATCTCAAAAATTATTGGAACATAGTGTACAGTTGATTTAATTATTGAATAATTACGACTTACAACTTTTTGTGTTGTTTTCCGTTTTAGTCGTATTGAACCTCACCCCGCACTAGTGTAAAGACTCTAGAAAGTTAGTTTGAGTATTGTGTCACCCCACATTGGTCTTCTATACTAAAGTCACCATTTGGCTAGGTGTCCAGTTAGGAAGTCGTGTTGCACCACTAGTGTCTTAGTGTTTAACTTAGTATAAAAACTAAGTTTATGTATTTATTTCTACAGTGACGAGTTACCAGGCATCTATAACATTCTTATCACTGCTTTGCTTTTCTAAAGGCAAGTACTTTCTACAAACTTTACATACTGTTACATCAATGAACTGCGAAACTAACCATGTTAAATGTTGATCCTTGGGGTAGCAAGTTAAATCTTTACATATTGTACTTTCAGTCACTACCATGCTTATAACAGTCTTTATATATCTCTCACATGATTAGAATCTGGGTTATGGGGAAACTGTTAGTAGTGTACGTGATCACGACCCCCTTCTCCGTACGTATGTACCGAGCAAAGATTCATTTTATATGAATATTGTGCCGTAGGCTTTATCTTAAAGCTGATTTGTGCGTATGTACATCTATCGCCTTTTCACTTGTACGAAAGTACATTTTATTATGTGCCCCTGTATATTGTATACCCCTTGACGATCACGTACCTGCTACAGTTTTAAACATTACATATGCATCTGTCTCTATGACATATGTGTCCTTGCCATGATTGATTGTGATGTACCATGATTCCAGTTTATTTACATTCCTGTTCGTTTCATGTTTCGTATATTTAGTTTGCTAGAATCCGTACTTGCTGCCGTCCTGACAGGATAACGTTGTAGGTATTCTTACTGAGGAGGAGTTGCTCTGTGATTCGTATTATGGAGTTACTGCCGAGGACCAGGCTTTGCCTTACGAGGATGTACCTGCGGGGAACCTCTTCTAGTTGTCTATTTGCTGTAGACTTTTGAGAGTAGTCATGTATTAGACTATGTATTTTGTAACTGGACCTGTATCCAGTTTTACATTTTAGACTTGTACTTGGACTTATTATTATATGAGATGACTTTTGTGTTTGGAGCATTTACGACTCTTCTGTACATATAGAACTGTTAGCACATTTAGTCTTATCTTGTTATCTCTAGAACAGCTTACTGCACTTTATCTCAAGCGTAGGCTGGACATGACTCGGCCCGGCCCAACAATTTGGATAGCGGGTCGTGACAATATATATATATATATATATATATATATATATATATATATATATATATATATATATATATATATATATATATATATATATATATATATATATATATATATATATATATATAAAGGAAATGCAATATGACAAACCCTAGTTTAAGAAATAGGATATATAAAGAAAATGCAATATGACAAACCCTAGTCTTAGCCACATGGTGTTCAACAAAAGAAAATGCAATATGACAAACCCTAGTTTAAGAAATAGGATGAGAAAGTCTATTGCTTTATATATATATATATATATATATATATATATATATATATATATATATATATATATATATATAAATATATATATATATATATATTTATATATATATATATATATATATATATATATATATATATATATATATATATATATATCAAGGTTCAAAGTATCGGTATCGGAATCGGTATCGGACTTTTCCTATGAGTATTGGTATCGGCGATATCGGTAGTATCGGCAGTTTCGGATCGGAGTATTGAATTTTTTGGTATTGGAAAACAAATAATTATCGGTAGTATCGGATTCTTTTACATGCTTTTACAACCTTATTATACTTTCAACCTAGGTTCACAATATCGGTATCGGAATCGGTATCGGACTATTCCTATGTTGTTTAATTTTTTTTGCCGAATTGACCGGAACAAAGACCCCCAATGTCGGCATCGGTCAATATTTGGTTTCGGTCGGTATCGGATCGGAACATGCCAAACCGTATCGGATCAGTATCGGCCGATACTTTAAAGAAAATGCAATATGACAAACCCTAGTTTAAGAAATAGGATGAGAAAGTCTATTGCTTTATATATATATATATATATATATATATATATATATATATATATATATATATATATATATATATATATATCAAGGTTCAAAGTATCGATATCGGTATCGGTATCGAACTATCGAACTATCGGTATCACACTATTGGTATCGGTATCGCACTATCGGTATCGGACTATCGGTATCGGTATCGCACTATCGGTATCAGTATCGAACTATCGGTATCGGTATCGAACTATCGGTATCGGTATCGGTATCCGTATGTACTTAGTATCGATCGTAGCAGATTAGTATCAGTATATCAGTTTGGTATAGGTCGTATCGGATGGTATTGACGTTAGCGAATTGGTGTCGTCCTATCCGATATGTATCGGCCGTATAGCTAGAATTCGTATCGGTCTTATCAATTCGGTATCGGCCATATCCGATAGGTATCGGCCGTATCGGATATGTATCAACCGTATCAGATTAGCATGGTGGAAGATTTAGTAACAACTGTACTTAGATTTTTCTCTTCTCGAGCTAGAATACCATTGCAAGAGAGTCACGAGGGAGTAAAAAAATCTCCTACATAATTTGATACGGCCTATACCAAACCTATAGACCGATACTAGTCTGATGCGGTCGATACTAAGTACATCCGGCCTATATACCAGCGGATCCACCAGTTACATGATTATATACTAATTCTGTTTAGTTTGTCTTATGATACAGATTTTCACATCCAATCTGTGATGGATCGTTATTTCGTTGATCGTACATGGATGTACAAACGACAACACGAGAGCAGAATAGGTGTGAGTGACGATTTTCAGGCAGGCGTGGAAGTGTTTCTTAAGTATGCCATGAGCAAAGCTCAGTATATGGATGGTAACAAAATCAAGTGTCCATGTCGTAATTATCGCAATAGACATTACGAAGAAGTGGTGAGTGTAAAAGATCATTTGACCCGTAAGGGTTTCGTACGTGATTACGGCCTATGGTCATCGCAAGGTGAACTATATGCGGAAAGACAGGATGCGAATGCTGCTACTTATGCTTTTGATGATAATGCTACAACGGATTTTGTCGTCGAAGACGACGAATGCTCTGTTGATTATGGAGACCTGCAGAACCTTGCACGAGATATGGTGTACGACGCGGCAGGGCCTAATTTTGATCCGGAGGATCCTAATCCCGAGGCGAAGGAGTTCTATGATATGTTTCAGGATGCTGAAACTTCTTTATATCCTGATTGTGAGCCACATTCCGTACTGTCAGTGACGATGCAGTTGTTGAACATAAAGTTCGATTTTAACTTGCCACAAACTTGCTATGATCGGATTATACAACTAATCAAGGAGGTGTTACCGAAGGAATCAAAAGAGCTTCCAAAAAACTTCTACAAGTCGAAGATGATGGTCCGACAACTGGGACTGGGATACAAGAAGATAGATTGTTGTTGCAACGGCTGTATATTGTACTACAAGAAGAACGAGGATATAGAAAGTTACAGCTTTTGTAATACGGATCATTACAAGCCAGTCAAGGAAAAAGGAAAGTCAACTAGAAAATGACGTCCTTACAAGTATATGCATTACTTGTCGATCACGAAGCGCTTGCAAAGGATGTATATGTCTCAGAATACAGCAGAACACATGACGTGGCACAACGAAGAACGCACAAAGGACGATGGAGAATTGTCATATCCTTCGGATGGAGAGGCGTGGAAATATTTCGATTTGCGTCATCCAGATTTTGCTACAGAGCCTAGAAATGTACGTATGGGGCTATGTTCTGATGGCTTTGCCACTTTCGGGCAGTCGGGATCTCAATAATCCTGTTGGCCGGTCATTCTGACCCCTTACAATCTGCCACCATGGATGTGTATGAAGACTCCTTATATGTTCTTGACAGCTATCATACCGGGTCCTAAAAATCCGACGAAGAATATCGATATATATTTACAGCCGTTGGTGGATGAGCTGAAACAGCTCTGGGAGATCGGCGTCGCGACCTATGATATTTCCAGAAAACAGAACTTTCAGATGAGAGCTTCACTGATGTGGACAATCAATGATTTTCCCACATACGATATACTGTCGGGATGGAGTACTCACGGCACCATGTCTTGTCCGATATGCATGGGAAATAGTAAGGCATTCCGCCTTAAGCATGGAGGAAAAACTTCTTTCTTTGATTGTCATCGTCAATTTCTGCCCGCAAGTCATCCTTGGAGAAAGAACAAGGATGCGTTCAGAGCTAGAAAACAAGAATTTTCTCATCCGCCTGCCAGATTGTCGGGATACGATATTTGGAAAGATGTAAAGGACTTGTCCACTATAATGGAAGATCCGTCGAACAATCGTGTCGATGGGTTCGGACAAAGCTATAACTGGACCAAACGGAGTATCTTCTGGGACTTGCCTTATTGGAAAGATAATCTTATAAGGCATAATCTTGATGTTATGTATATCGAAAAGAATGTGTTCGATAATGTCTTCAATACCGTCATGGATATTAAAGGAAAGACGAAGGACAATCTAAAAGCAAGACAAGATATTGCCGAGATATGCAAGCATCCTTATATGAACTTGATACAAAGGAGGGCTGCTGGACAATTAAGTAAGTCGATAACATAATACACATTGAGCAAGGAAGATAGATTAATAATCTGTAAGTGGGTATCTACTTTAAGATTTCCCGACGGCTATATGTCGAATTTGTCTAGATGCGTTGATCTCAATGAACGCAAGCTAACGGGAATGAAGAGTCATGACTGCCATGTGTTTATAGAAAGATTACTGCCCATTGCTTTGAAAGAGTTGTTGTCTTCTGCTGTATGGGTTCCGTTGGCCGAACTATCAATATTCTTTAGGAATATTTGTTCAACTAAGTTGACTGTGCAACACATGGTTGAACTTGAGGAGAAGATTATCTTAACAATTTACAAGTTGGAGAAAATATTTCCTCCTGGCTTCTTCGACAGCATGGAGCATCTACCGATTCATCTAGCATACGAAGCCCGTGTCGGTGCATCTGTTCATCATCGATGGATGTACCCATTTGAAAGGTACATAAAAATCGATATAATTTAAGTTGAATTTCAGTAGGTTTTAAAATTCATTCTTAATTCTCAAGATAATTTGTCTCTCTAGATACCTACACCATCTAAAGAAGAAAGTTGGCAACAAGGCTCATATAGAGGCTTCGATATGCGAAGCATATCTTATCGAAGAGGTGTCAAACTTCTGCTCCATTTATTTCGATACTCATGTTAAGACAAATCGAAATAGACCTCAAAGAATGACGAGGACGTTGAGGATGGAGGTATATTCAATGTAAGGGGGAAGCCTGTTAGGGCTAGTAAAAATGGTGGTTGACTGACGACGAGTATGATGCCGCTCACCGATATGTCTTGTTAAACTGTGACATACAAAAAGTGAGAGATTTGGAGAAGTAAGTCAGTACACTTGCACTCGTTATAATCTCTAATTTGATGAAGTAAGTGACTACACTTATATATTCTTATTTTCTCTAATAGTGTATTTAGAGATGAAGTCAAAATGAGGACACCCGATATTACCGATGAGGGACTTCAAAGAGAGGTTGATTGTATATTTCCGTCATGGTTTCGCAAATACGTAAGTAATTGAGATTATAATTGAGGTTGATTTTATATATTCTTATAAAATACGTAAGTAACTGAGATTAGAAAGCCAGTCCGTCTGCTGCTGGTGTCGGTCCGTCTTCTACTGGTGCCGGTTCGTCGACTGCTGGTGCCGGTCCTTCTTCCGTGGGTCATCTTTCTTTCAACCCTGTTGCCCCTCTGGTACCGCCTCCGACTGTGACGGCACTCCTTGATCTCATGTCACCAGAGCAGCTACGTCGACTTCCGAACAGTGTCTACGACGACTTGCCGTCGTACCTAGTGGAGCAGTATATTCGTCAGTCGCAGCAGGGATTACCACTACCGGGCAATCGAACTCCTCCTCCTCCTTAAAGTATTGTAATTAAGAAAATTTGGAATATTTGTGGGAATTTTATAATATTTGTGCTATGATCGGATTATAACGACGGATATTAGTTTATGATTTCAGGATAATTAATGTCTATTTTATATTAATTTGGTTTGGTCTATGTGATTCTTGGATAATTGGTGTGCATTAAATTCGTATGTGCATATTTGGTCTATGTGATTTTTGGATAATTGGTGTGCATTATATATTTGGTCTAAGTGATTGTTGGATAATTGGTGTGCATTATATATTGGTTTGGTTTATGCATATTTTTATGAACATGGAAATTGCTGCAATTTTTTTCAAAAAAATCTCAGTTAGCGGCGGACTAGTGACCGGTTAGCGACGGATATTTCCAGTTTCCGACTACTTTTCGACGGCATTTCCGTCGCTACCTGGAGATTTGAAACTGTTTCCAGTTAGCGACGGGTGGTCGACGGAATATTCGTCGGCAAGGTTCTGATGGTATATAGTTCGACGGAATAGCGACGGAACATCCGTCGCCAAGGTTCTGGAAATGCATGACATTTCCAGAACCATGGCGACGGATAATCAGCCACTAATCAGTCGCTGTGTCGACGGCGTAGCGACGGAGTCGCGACAATTTATCCGTCGCCATGGTTCTGGAAATGTCAAGCATTTCCAGAACATGGTCGACGGATAATCCATTAGTATTTCGTCGCTAATCCGTCCTTTGTTAGCGATGGCTATCGACGGACTAGTGACGGAATGATACCCTCTGATACACTGTTACGACGGCTTACCGACGGACTATCCATCGCTAGCGTCTACACAGTTAAGTATTTAATACTTGAAATGGACGAAAGCCCGTCGGAAAGTCGTCGCTAATGCATCGTATTGTGACGACGAAAAGCCGTCGATATTCCGTCGCACTTCGACTACTTAGCGACGGATCTTTATTAGCGACAAGCTGATTGGCGACAGATTATTTTGACCAAGATCTGTCAGTGATCGGTCACTAATACTGATTGCCGACGGATGGGCAACGGATCTGGCCGTCGCTAACTCGACATATTTTGGTAGTGTTATGTGCACATATATAGGATGCGTCTATACGTGGAAATGCCACATGGTTGATGTTGTGGGACGCATGGACGATGCACCCTCAGTTGAAGCTGAATCTTGTTTGAATTGTACTGTTGGGCTACGGTGGAGCTGACACGTGGCAGTTGTGAATATTCGGCCGTTGCTGAGATCTTGGGTGGTTAGCACCCATTCTTGAGCAGAACTGAGTCAAAAGACACGTGGCACATGTCTGTGGCTCAAACAACTCAGATTTTGTAGGGAAATGATCTGTCAGGATGCACCTAGGATCTGGCACATGGGATGACTCGATCTATGACTTTTTAGTGGTCACGGACAAGTCTGGGCGCATGGCTTCTGAGGCACATGCAGAACTTTGAGTGCATGGCTGTGGAAGCGCATACAGAGACTTGGCTTCTGTCTTTTGGGATCAGGAGTAATTCGGGGGCGTATGGCTTTTGAGGCGCATACAAATTGCTGGGTGCATGGTTGTGGAGGCGCATGCAAATGATCGGTCGACCACGTGGCAAGGACAGCTATAGCCGACAAAATGTAATGATGATGATGACGTTGGCGGCTCTTCATTTTTTGTAAAAAGCTGTCAACTGTTCAGTCTTTAGGAAGCATGCTGCCGACTATGTTATATAGCATTAAATGCGTAATGGGTGACGAGTTGAAGTGGGCACATCAGTTTGTGTCCCACTAGGCTATGTCCCAATGGATGCATCGGTATGAAGCGCATGGCTGACGGTGCATCTGCCGTATGGTGCATCCTTATTGGCCCGTCTGTTGAGTTCTTCGAGACGTTAATGGCTGTTTTGACTTGGTTGAATTCCAAGGGACAGATTCATCACCATAAATACAAGTTTATTGTACTGACTTCAGAAAAGTTGCCACTTAGCGCATAGGTTTGATTTGCCCTGGCCTATAAGTAGCAGCATGAAGAGAAGTTTTGTTTCTCGTTTCACTTTTCCTCCCTTCATGGAGACAAACTCGATCGCTCCCCTGCCTTGGCGAGTTGACGATGAACTCCTTTCGAAGACGAAGATGTGCCGAGTTTGGTGTTTTCACCATCGGCCCCGTGAAAGTGTCTGTTGCATCCAAATATCGGGATCGTCGTATCCCGACACAGGCTGAAGGTGCCTGTTGCATCTAAAGATCGGGGCGATCGTGCTCCGATTTTTGTTATGCTGGAAGAGCCGCAGGTCAGGGCTATCGTGCCCCGACTTTGTTAGGCTAGAAGAGCCACTCCTCCTGCTAGAGTGCCCGCATGCTGACGAGAAAGTGATTCGCTCTGACTATGCACGGGGATGCATATAGGCTGAGATGCTAGAATAATGTGCCTGGCTGTAGCACTTGAGTGATGCGCTTGGTTGTACGTTGAAGTGATGCGCCTGGCTGTAGCACTGCGCCTGACTGTAGCTTTTAGGATTTTCTTTCTCTTTTGTAAAAGAATTCTCCATTGTAAAAGACATGTAATAGACTTTCATATGAAATAAAAGCCCCATTTATATGTCTCTACTTCTTTGTTGTTTTCTGTTGTGCCAAATATTCTGTTCCTGGTGCATGTTAATTTCTGGCGCATGAGAGTTAGGGCGCATAGGAGTTCCGGCCTTAGATGCGCCTGAAATTCCATGCTTCTACATGACCCCCTTCAAAGTTTTCAAAACTTTCTACCAAGTTTTGGAATACTTTGAACAAGAAGCATGGGTAGTCGTTGTTCTAGGCGCATGTCCTCGTCTGGGAGCATGGCTCTTCTGTGCGTATGACCGCTTTGCGCATTACTGTGGGGGCACATGTTCTTCTCAAGAAGATAATGCCTCAAATTTTGGAAGATTAATGATAATCTTTTGGAAGATATGCAGTCGTCAGTTTCACGAGACCCGAAAAGTTTTTGCTGATATCAGCTTTTATAGGTTCACGCGCATGGCTCATGCCTATAAATAGGCGTTTGTGAGAGAGAGAGAGAGAGAGAGAGAGTCTTCTACTTTTGTTTTCTCCTTCTCCTCTTTTCTCTAGAGTCTTCGAAAACCCCAGCTTCTTTAGAGAGATGGCTCCCAAGACTCCCTGTGGCGGTGCTGACCGAGGAAGGAGAAAGGACAAGGAGCTCGTGGAGGTCGACATGGAGGACACTCCCGTCGTCGCAGCGACGTACGTCAACGTTCGGCCGACGGTGATCGGTGGGTGATCCTTCACTTTGTTGCAACACTGTTGGAGACGTGGGTGTGACTAAAATGAGTCGCATCCCCTTTGACACGCCCGCTTAGGCTTCCTATTGCTGACGCATATGGACTTTGTCCTGATGATGCACCGAAGCTCCCTTTGCTGACGTGCATGGACCTAGGTCCTGATGATACGTCGAAGCTCCAATTGCTGATGCGCATGGACTTAGGTCCTGATGATGCGCCGAAGCTCCATTTGCTGACGTGCATGGACTTAGGTCCTGATGATGCGCCGAAGCTCCCTTTGCTGACGCGCATGGACTTAGGTCCTGATGATGCACCGAAGCTCTATTTGCTGACGCGTATGAATTTGGGTCCTGATGATAAGCCGAAGCTTCTCTTTGGATGCGCCTGGGCCTCGGTCCTGTGCGTCTTGATGAGCTTCTAACTGTGCGTATGGGTTTCGACCCAGTTGATGCACCAGATGCATTGATGCGCCTCAGATGCTTTATTCGAGCTTCTAAGTCTTTGCTAACTTTTTTTTATTCTGTTACAGTATCCATGACGAAGGCGGAGGCTGTCGTGAAGGAGGAGATACTGCCTCATCTCATCAAACAAGAGCCGGTGATCGTTAAGGAGGAGGTGTTACCAAAGGTTGATGTCAAGAAAGAACCGATGACCATCAGGGAAGAGATTGCTCCCATGGTTGAAGTTAAGGAGGAGCCACCGTCATAGAGTAGTAGCATGGAGACTAACCCTCTTGTCCCTACAGAAGACCTCAACCTGATTGAGCCTTCATATACAAAGTGGCTGAGGGAGTGTTACATGCCTCAACACAACTATGATTCCTGGTTGTGAGGATTCGTAGGTTGCCTTACAATCGTCGTTTCCGGGAATATGAATAAAGTTAATGTCCCTATTTTGTCTTAGTGTCTCTTGAGATCCGAAGATGTAGTTTTTGCTTTTTTTATGTCGATGTAATCCTTTACTTTCTGCTTAAATGAAGAAATGAAGAACCTTTTGCTTTATTCATTCTTATGATGAATCTTGTGATCTTTTGGTGGACCTACTATCTTTTGCGCACCTTGGTTTCTAGGTACAGATAATAAGTTGAGAATGGGAGAAACAAACATATTTACTCAGAGGTAGTATGGACGTGGTAAGTACGGGTTAATGGTAGAGCTTTCCTGCTCAGAGGTAATATAGACGTGGTAGGAGTGAACTTTGTAGGGATGTATTGAATAACTCAGAGATGATGTGGACGTGGATGTTCTATGATCAATATACAACAACGTAGGGGTGGTTGTACGTGATGTTTACTCAGAGGTAATGTGGACGTGCTAAACATAGTAATGAGCGTGATCTTACGTAGTGTAAGGTTCTTCCTTGTGGGGTATAGAGAAGCAACTTAGAGGTGATGTGGACATGGTTGTTCTCCTACTGGGGATGCAATGGAACAACTGGGTTCCAGGAGCATGTGATTGCCAAAGGGGGGCATGAACTTGGTTTGTCAAGTTCACAATTTTTCTCACAAAGGAGAGGGAAGTACATTCTGAAAGATGTCAGGAGTAGTACTTTTTTAGGAACTTGCCGTTGATGGGCATCATGACCAAGTCCCTATTAGGTTGAGTGAGACGGTAAGCACCGTTTGAGTATACCGTCTCTATGATAAAGGGTCCTTTCCATTTGGGTTCGAACTTTCCCGGTGTCTTGTAAGTCATCACCATCGGTCTCCTGACTGCCAGAACCAGGTCACCTACTTGGGAAGTTATCTGTTTGACTCTTCTGTTGAAAGCTTGTGAAATGCGGGTTTGATAAAGTTCGATGCACTGTTGAGCCAAGAGGCATTTTTTATCGAGCACTTCCAACTCTTGCAGACGACGACGTTGATTGTCTTCTTCAGTCATCTGGTTCGTGGTCGCCACTCGGAGTGAGTGTCACTCCCGTTTCCCGTTATACGTATTTTTAGGATACGTATACGGATTTCTGACAATTGTCAGGTGGCCCGTATTTTTACTTATCTTGCTTGGCTTAGCCTTGGTTTAAACCTTGACTTGATTGGTTCAACTTGGTTCAACATGACTTGGCTTGGCTTGGTTTGGTTTATATTGGGTTAAGATGAGAAGGATTGCTATATAAGTCAACTTCTTCTCTCTCCTCCATCATTTTTGCATTTACTTCTTCATCTTCTTCATTTACTCCTCCCACCTACCAAGCCTAGGCAAGTGTAACTTGCTTCATGATGGATCTCCCTTTTTATTTTTCAATTCTCTTCTCCACTTGATTTTAAGCCTCTTTAGAACTTGGCATTTTTGGTTTTGATGAATAGATTTTTGTAGATCTAAGTTTTGATCTTTTCTTGTTTTTCTTGGTTTTGATCTATCAAAGCTTGGTATTTCCTAAAACCAGTCGTCCCAGGCTGTAGAAAATCTTGTTCTATGCAGTTTAGACCCTTGGAAGTCCAAATTCGGACTTGTTTTGAGGAAGTTATGGCATTTTGAAGTTTTCGGGTTCAATGGGTTCTTCTTTGCTGTTTTGGAGAAGAAGAACAGTGTCGGCGCAACCTGCCCTGTGCGCGCTTCTTAGCGCAGCGTAATCTGCCCTGTGCGCGCTTCTTAGCGCGGCACAACCTGTCCTGCGTGCGCTTCTGAGTGCGGCGCAACCTGAGTCAGGCGCAACCTGAGTCAGGCGTAACCTGAGTCAGGCGCAACCTGAGTCAGGTGCAACCTGCCCTGCGCGCGCTTCTGAGTGCGGTGCAACCTGAGTCAGGCGCAACCTGAGTCAGGCGCAACCTGCCCTGCGCGCGCTTCTGAGTGCGGCGCAACCTGAGTCAGGCGCAACCTGACCTGGCGCACTCCAGTCCGGTGCAAACTAGCCTCGTGCAGCCTAGTGCCTGGCGGAACCCGACTTGGCCCGACTTGTTCTGGCGCAACCAAGCCTGTCTTGACCCGACTTACCTTTGGCGCAACTTGACTTGTAGCCTTGGCACCCCCTAGTGCCTGGCGTAGCTTATCACCCTTGCGCAACTTGGCTAATGCCAATTATTGGTCATGGTACCCCTTGCCCCTTGCATGATTTGTCCTATTAATTATTAGTTTTATGCCAATTGCTTATTCTTGGTATTTGACCTATCTTGTGACGACCCGACTCGATAACTTGTTGAGCATAGCCTGACTTGCCAGTAATGATGTTGACATGAACACGACATGTACAATCTTGATAGTGACCCATCGTGGTACACTCCTGACAAGTAATCTTGACAAGTAACAAGTAAATTAACATGATAATTCTTGATGGTGGTCCGTTGTGATACACACTTGACTTGATAAAGTAAACCTACATCATAATCTCGATAAGCTTGCGACGGCTATCCCGACTTGCTAAGTAACTCTTATTTTGACACCGTGGGTGTTTGTGCTTGTATAAGCTACATGTCTCGTCTTGCATCATGTTTAGGATATGAATTCCTGATTTCCACGGTCAGGAATTCATACTGAATCTGACTAGGATAATGAATAGAGTGATCAAGTAGTTCATGAAGAGATTTCCCAGCTACAGGCAGTCCCGTTATCTGGGCGCTCTTAATTGGACTTGTAGCCTGCTGTCGAGTAGGGCACATTTTCAGCACACTGTCATGTGTTGCACCTCTAAGTCACCTAATCCAACTCTCTCAAGTTGTGACCGGATAACTTGGATTAAGACTGCAGGGCTTGTGGCTGTTGGAACATCTCGATGCATCTTGTTAGTAACTAAGCTTGTGATAACCCTAGTTAGTTAAAGTATTAAGCCGTACTCTTTGCTTGGCCGTGAATGATGGATGGAGTCCTATCTTGTCTAGTCTTGCCTAGATCCAGTACATGGCTATCTCAGGACATGCTTGTTTTTGCTTTACCTTATCGATAGTTGGTTAGAGACTAAGTTCTGTTCAGGTGAAGGGTTACAACCCCGGTCCTTGTTTGGTTTACGGGTTATAACCTGGTTACCGGAATAGTCCGTTAGTCATCTTATTGTTTATCACCCTGCTTTCTCTAACTCATGTCTTTCGTTATCCTTTATGTATCATGTGCTAATATGCTGGTTTTAGTTCTTAAGTGAAGCCTCCCTTGTGGTACTTGCTCTTTCTGGGGTCTGACCCAGCTGGTTTTGTATGGCTAGATTTCGGAGTAGCTCCCGAGGATCTTCCTGTCTTCCAGCCAGATGGTGACCACTAGGCACAATCCTGGCAACGAGTGGGTTCTTATTTTGCTCCCCCACTCCCTTGTAAAAATATTCTTTTGAGGCGTTTAGCCGTCGAGCAAGTGTTAGCTCGTTTGCAACTTTATTTACTGTCTGTCTACGGGCTGTAACATGATTGACAAATCCTAGGGTTGATCATGTATAACTGAAACTCTTGCTAGTCTTCACATTTTGTATGACTAGCTTCATGATCATCTGAATATGTAATGTTTGGGATGCCTTACTTTGTATGTTTGATGATCTAACATCTTGTAACATTTACGTACTTGTTTGAGATTGAGACACTAGGCTTGTTCATGACCATAAGAGACTGATGGCTTGTAGTAAACCCTCATGCATCTAGACAGTCGTGATCGTATTGCGAGGTGGGATTCACTTCAATGTACGTAGCTGGCTGTGTCTGTCCCCCGCTCTCCAGTATTCTGGTTCTGGGGTATGACAGTGAGGGTATCTGGATCTCTAGAGGCAGTACTACTTCGCTTCCATAGACCAACGAGAATGGTGTGTTACCCGTCGGAGTCCGTACCGTCGTACAATAGGCCCAAAGGCATTCACCGAGCTTCTCGTCCCAGTCGCGCTTGTTGGATGACACAACCTTTTCGAGTAGCTTGACGATGGTTTTATTAAAAACTTCAGCCAATCCGTTTGCTGCTGGATTGTATGCGGTTGATGCCACATTCTGAATACGATTCTTATCGCAGAATCTACTGAACGCATGGCTGATGAATTATGGACCGTTATCGTGGATGATCCTCCGGGGTACCCCGAAACGATAGATGATGTGATACTTGATGAAGCTGATTACCTTTGAGCTTTTTATCTCTATCAGTGATACTGCTTCTGCCCACTTAGAGAAGTAGTCGGTGATTGCTAGGATAAAGCGGTGTCCCCTGGATGAGGGAGGAGTGATAGGTCCTACTATGTCCATGCCCCATCCTTCAAATGGCCAAGAGGCGACTGTAGGATGTAGAGGCTCTGACGGTCTGTGGATGAAGTCAGCGTGTAGCTGGCAAGCACGACATTTCTTTGCATACTCGACAGCGTTGGCCATCATGGTGGGCCAGTAATAGCCCATGCGTCGAAGTCAGTCTTGTAGCTTAGGACCGGGTTAGTGAGCTCCGTATGTTCCGTCATGGGCTTCTCAAAGAGCTTTGGCTGCTTCTTCGTTTGATAAACATCGGAGAAGAAGTCCATCGTAGGAGCGTCGGTACAACATTTTAGTGGTCGTATCATAATAGAACCAGAGGAAGCACCTTTTAACAGAGATTGCTTCCTTCGGGTCTTCCGGGAGGATCCCGTAGATAGTAAAGTCGATGAACGGGAATCTCCAATCTCTGACGTTGATGCTGATGTCAGTAGTCATGGCATGATTTGTTCGCATACACAGATTATTTCTGGAGCAAGCCAAATCCTGACCCACCACTATGATGAATTGTTGAGTCCCGACGGGTGCTGTCAATGAGGCCGCGAGGCCAGCAAAAGCGTCAGCCTCCAAGTTTTGTAGCTGAGGCATATGTTCTATAAAGAATTTAGCAAATGTTGAGATGATGTCCAATACTGCTTTGTGATAAAGGACCAGGTCTTCATGACGGACCTCGTATTGTCCTCGAACTTGATTGACGACGAGTTTTGAGTCGCCGTAAGACTCGAGGTATTCTACCCCCAGCTGTTTTGCTAACTGGAGTCCCATGATGAGAGCATTGAACTCTGCAACGTTGTTGGAGCACGGCTCTGAAAAGGAATAGGCATGCTGGATGACCAGCTTGTCGGAGGAGATCAGGACTACCCCCACTCCTGCGATGATCTAGCCTTTGGGGCCTATTCTTGAAGCACCGTTGAAGAACATCCGCCAAATAGGGTTCTCTTCGGTAATGTTTCATTCTCGCACTTCATCTGGAATGTCCTCATAGAGTCGGGACGATTCCTGTTTGCAAAAAAATAAAAAGTTTATTCCAAACTTGTGAATGAATAGTACAAAGTACAATGAATTCTGGGAAAGTACAACTGTAGGAATCTGATCAAAAGACGATCACTTTATCCCTTGGACTATGTGAACTTGAAGACTGTAGCCTCTGGAGAATGTAGCAGCAATTTTGTAAGAGTTTTTGATCTCTGTGCGTATGTATGTGATCCTTTAACAATGATTGGAAACACTGTTTATAGAGTTCAGGAAATAACTGTTTTAGCAGTTATTCTGATATGTACGAGACTGGATTACGCCACATTGGATTGCGCCAATCTTCTGTTGTGCCAACTTTTATTCAGTTATAAGTCGTGTACTAACTGTATTTAGATGCGTGGCATCATGTGATTGAGATGCGCGTGGTCGTGTACAGGATAGTAGACACGTCTTGAGAAATTAGTGGCACGTGCACCACGTCATCCTGCTTTAGAGATGAAAATTGTCTCAACTTTATCAGATTGTGCGAACTTCAGTCAATGAGTAAAACTGCACTTGTTTGAGCTGCGCCTAGACACGTGGCAGCTTTTGAGCAGAAGTCATTCAGATTGCGCCTAGGCGCAACTAAAGATTTTGTCTGGATTGCGCCTAGGCGCAACTTACAAAGCATTCAGAATAGCTGTCAACCAACTCTCCTCGAGCGGCACAATTTGCAGGATTTGAAGAGATTTTCTTCGTTCACTGTGTTGTCAGTTGTCAGTACTGTCAGGTAATGATGGCTATTAAATGTGAGACGCCACATAGACTTTTGCGCAATAAGACTGGGCGCAGTCTGATATATGGCGCAACTTGTTCAGCGGTGCAGTTTATTCTCTGAGCTTCATATCAGTGGCGTAACCTAATTTTTGGGGCGCAACTTGATCACTGGTTAGTAGGTTCATGGCGCAACTTGATTTTTAGGCCCTACAATTCTGAAATTGGGTGCGCGGCTAGGAAGTCGGTCAGTGCTTGGCCTTTGACAGCCTTTTGTGGGATGAATACCATGTCATATGGTGTCAATAGTATCGCCCAAGTAGCTAATCGAGAATTTAGCGCTCCCGGCTTAGTCATGAGAACTCTGAGCGGATTGACCCGGAAGATGACATAAATTGTCTGTCCCGAGACATAATGGCGAGTTTTCTGGATGGCGAACATTAGAGCTAGACATTCTTTTTCGACGGGGTTGTACTGGTGTTCGGCCCTGACCATTGTTCTGCTGAGGTAGTAGATGGCCTTCTCATGGCTCGTATCATTATTCTGGGCCAACAAAGTGTCAAGGGAATGGTCCATTGCGCAGACATAGAGTAGAAATGGTTTGCCTGTGACGGGTGCCACCAAGACTGGGGCTCGTCAGATAAGCTTTAATGTCGTCAAAGGCTTTCTGACATTCTTTCGTCCAGACATAGGAGACTCCCTTCTTCACGAGCTTGGTGAAGGGTTGGCATTTCCCGGAAAGGTTCGCGATAAACCTTCGGATATATGCGAGACGCCCCTGCAGGCCTCGAAGTTCTCTAAGGTTCTTCGAAGGGTCCATATCAAGGATAGCTTTAGTCTTCTCGGGGTCAACATGGATGCCTTTTGTAGTGATAATGAAGCCCAAGAACTTTCTACTGGAAACCCCAAGGAAGGATTTGGCGGGGTTCATCTTGAGCTGATGTGCCCGCATGAGATCGAAGACTGTCTTCAGATCTTGGAGGTGATTGCCTCGAAGACGGCTCTTGACGACAATATCCTCAACATAGCATTCGACTGTTTTACAAAGGTGTTGGCGGAAGATGGTTCTCATAGCTCTTTGGTATGTGGCACCTGCATTCTTCAGGCCAAAGGGCATTAGTGTGTTGCTGTAAACCCCCTTCGAAGTCCTGAACGACGTGTATTTTTCGTCGTCTGGGAACATCTTGATTTGGTTGTAGCCCGAGTACCAGTCCATGAAGGACATGCGCTCGTAGCCACATATATTGTCGATCATTACGTCGGTGATCGGGAGTGGAAACTCATCCTTCGGGCAAGCCGAGTTGAGGTTACGAAAGTCGATGCAGACCCGGATCTTCCTATTCTTCTTTGTGACGGGAACAATGTTAGCCACCCAGTCTGGATGTTGCTCTTCGCGAATAAAGCTGCTGTCTAGGAGCTTATCTACTTCTTTGTCGATAGCGTCCATGATGTTGGGACGGAAGCGTCGATGTTGCTGCTTAACGGGCTTAGCGTCAGGTAAGATCTTAAGCTTGTGCATTGCGACTTGTGGGTCGAGTCCCGACATGTCTTCGTAGCTCCAGGCGAAGACGTCGATGTATTTTTTGACCAGTTGGACCAAAGATTCTCGGTCCTTCCCTGCTAAGCTCTTGCTGATGAAGATAGGTTTGGATGAAGATCCATCCCCAAGGTTGATCTGCTCGACTTCGTCTTCAGTAGGGGGTTTCCGTAGTTCAAAGCGAGATTCCTATTGCGCGCCTAGACGTTGAGTCTAGGGTTATTCTTCGAAGAACTCTATTGTTTGATTGTCGTCTTCATCTTCTAAAAGATGTACAGATGTCATGTTAGCTGGCAGCACCTTCCTGAAGATTAGGCCGACGCTGGTGTCGGAGTCCCAAGTTGAAGTCTCAGACGAGTGAGAGTGTGCGACATCTTCTGCTTCTGAACTTTTTGGGGTTGTTGGGGGCGCGATGTAGCCCACCCCCCGTCGAGTACGGTGATAATAGTCTTGTGGTTTCCCTTTCAGAACAGGGAGTCGTAAGGGAAGACGTCGGCCCTTACCATAGTTTAGACCCTGGCCGATCTTTTGGATGAGATACTTGGCTCGATCATTGTACCGATAAATTTGCATTCTACCGGTGTCGGGTTCTGGCTCCGTCGGTAGAAGGTCTTGGTGACCCTCGACTTTGTCGAAGATGATAGGTTTCTCGTCCTGGTTCTGAGGCGGGACTATATAACAGACTCCTTGGTACAAGACGACTCGATTTACATGATTAACAGTCGTTATTTGTGTTTGCAACGACTGTAAAGCATTATCTAGAGTATACATGGCATTCCAATATGGAAAACTAAAATAATTGAAAGACACCCTTTTATTGATAAAATACGAGATCTTGTCCCGAGGGATTACATCATCGAGGGATGGTGCGTCCACATTGGCGGATATGTACTCTCCCGGTTCTTCATCAGTGAGTACTAGAGTAGCCTGAGGAGGTTCGGGAGAACCTATTGGGAGCTTGGCCTTTGTCGGCACTGGTGCCGATAGAGATACATGGGCCTTCTCTTGAAGCTTAAGAGGAGCTGAAGACTGAGGAGGTCTGACTTTAAGCTGCATCTTGAGAGGTGCCTCAGTTGGTGTTCCGGTGACTGGTGTCTTCCCACATAGTTTTGCTACGAGAGGAGCCGTCACTTGGGGAGGCTTCCCCTTGAGTCGTATCTTCAAGGGGGCTTCATTGGATATTTCTCCTAGAGAAGTTGGTGCCCTCCCGCGAAGTTTGACCACTATAGAAGACGGTGTTTGAGGCGGCTTCTCCTTGAGTCGCACTTTCAGGGGAGCGTCGATTATCATCTCTGCCTCTAAGTCGGCTTCGACTTCGGCCTTAGCTTCATCATCGGCATCATTGGCTTCATCTTAGAGATGAATAGATTTGTACAGATCAGAGTCGGTGAAGAAAGCCTCAACCCCTCTGAAAGGATCGACATCAGCGAACTCTGTTCGGACTATGCCGTTGGTGGATACGTACTTTATACATTGATGGAGAGTGGATGGTACCACCATGTATTCGTGTAGCCACGGTCGCCCTAACAAGATGTTGTAGTTGACGTTCGCATCCACAACAAAGCTGGTCACTTCGGTCTGGAGATCGCCGATATGACATTTCAGCCGAATATTCCCCAGCGGCTCACTCTTTCTGGCGTTGAAGCCACTAATTATAGTGTGGGATGCCGTCAAACGATGCATCGGGATCCCCAACGTATGGAGCAGAGTTCGGGGGATGATTCTGAGAGAAGACCCCGGGTCGATCTGCATCCGATCCACCTTGATGGCCCCAACATACCCTGTGTAATACAGCGGTCTGTTGTGTCGGTTGTTCTTGAGCAGCATGTCTTGTTGAGTGAATGTGATATTAGAGATGATCTCCTCCACACTTTGGCAGTGTGGACATGTTGCTGGATCGTCCTCAGGCTGCTTGACCTGACTGATGAAAGACTCAGCATCCTTCAGGGCTTCGTAGAGAGCTTCCCGAGTATCTTTAGACATGCAGAGGAGCTCTAACAAGGAAAGCCGAGCTGGAGTACTGGCAAGTTGTGCTAGTATGTTGAAGTTGTAGGATTTGGTTAACCCCGAAGCGTTGTCTTTTCGTAGAGGCCTGTCGACGAGGGGCGGAGGAGTTCGAACCGGCGCAGGCAGGTCGAGGAGGAGGAGGACAGGGAAGGATAAGATCGGGAGGGCGATCGACCGTTGGCTAGGGCGCTCGGCTGGAGAGTCGCCGGATCTGGCGAATCGCGGTGACCTCTGGGCTGCACAGTGTCGACGATGACGTACGGGCAATGGTGAATGGCGGGCGGAGGACGCGGGTCCGGTGGAGGCCAAGTGCGCGGTGGAGGTAGGTTAGCGTTCCCTTATTTCTCCTTTGGCGATGGTGGTGGTGATTTTATGGTGGTCGGTATTTTAGGGGTTTTCTGGTGGTTTTGGTCGAAGGTGGTGGTGTTTTTACTGTGGTGTGGTGGTCGGAATGTTTCGACGAGGAGGGAATATGGCGGGGATGATGGCAACGGGCGATGGTGGTGATGATGTTCATGGGGTCGGGGAGTTTGGAGGAGACGGCGGCGCTGATGGTGGTCTGTGTGGTGGTGTGTTTGCTAGTGACCCAGGGAGGAGCGGCTCGTCGTGGTGGCGGGGAGCGGTCGGCTATCGGCCGGTAGCCAGACGGAAGTTGGGTGCAGTTTGGCCGGTGGCAGCAATGGTAGACGGTGGTGTGTGTAGGGGCTGGCGTTGTGCGGCCGGGGCTGATCGTCTAGAGGCCAGTTGGTCGGGTAGTCGGGATGTGGTCGGCAGGACTGGGTTGGGTGGTTGGCCAGAAGGAGACGACCGGACGGATGTGGGTTGGGGGTGAAGACGGGGTCTGCAGGCGAACGGCCGAGGTCAAGGAGGTGGCTGTGGCAAAGGAGAGGTTGTCGCGGATGGTTGGAACAATGGTGGACAAGGAACAGCGGGCGCGGATAGGAATTGGACGTTGAGAGTTGTTATCGTGTCCGGGATGTGGACACGGAAGGGAGAAAAAATGTATATGTAAAAATATTATATTGGAAAGACACCCGGGGTCGGACCCGAGGCTGTCACGGCTAACACGAGGAAGCGGACACCGACACGATGCACTCTCTTGTGGTGGAAAATATTTGTGGAGAATAATTGTGGAGGAAAAACAATAGGGAGGCTCCCCTATATATAGGGTGGAGAGATCCTGGGTTGATAAGGACTATGAATAAATTAAAACTCCCTTAGATAATCTCCCTACTATTTTAAATCAAATCAAAATTTAGTTCAATCTCAATCCATATTTAATTCTTAGACAAAAATCTTATCTTCAATCAAAAATCCCTAATTTAAATCTTTGTTTAAATTATCACAAGTAATTGAACAATAATCAAGAAATTATAAGATATGTTTATAATTAAATATAATAATAATGAATTTCAAAAATAATAAATATGTTTAAATATTAATAGGAATTAGCTTCAAAATGTTGCTTCAATAAATTAAGATAACTAATAATAATAATAATTTGAAAATTAAAATATATACTCAAGAATTAGATTTATGTACCTCATATACAAATATTTACAAAATCGTTGTTTTTTGAAATTATTACTATATTTGAACTATAAAATAAAATAACATTTTGGAAATTCTCGATGCGATGCTTTTCCAACTTTAAGAAAAATAATTCTCATATATCATTTTGAAAACTATCATATATAAATAAAATCTATAATAGAAAACATTTTTGTAAGAATATGTACCTCACACATATTCGTACTCGACGAGCAATAAAAAAATAAATCCATACCAATAAAAAAAATCGTTGTAAAAATTTAGGGGGTTTACAAAACTTGCTTGGACACACACTTGTATTCCGAAAAACGGGTGCGGGTCGTGATATCGCTAGTGCGCGACCCCGACCACTCGCCAGGGCGCGGCCTCGACCACTCGCCAGAGCGCGGCCCCGACCACTCGCCAGCGCGCGGTCCCGACCACTCACCTCCGGTCGACAGGGGAGCGAACCCGTGGCTGAAGTTCGACGCAGCACCAGGTCTCGAAAACCCTCTGTCTTGCTCCGTAATTATGTCTGCAGTACAGTTCTTCACAACCACCACCCCCCTCCAGGCTCTTCTCTTACACCGATACCGGTCTCAGGTAAACCCTATCCTATAGCTGCATATGTTTCTTGTGCTCGGTTCTCTAACCATCACACCAAGTTTTTAGCCGCTGTTACCGCAGGGCACAAACAGTCGTATTTTTCGGAGGCCGTTAGGTATGCTCACTGGCGTATTGCAATGCAGAGTGAGTTAGATGCCCTTGACAGAAATCTGACATGGGAGCTGACATCCTTGCATGTAGGCAAGAAAGCTATTGGGTGCAAATGGTTCTATCGTATCAAGTACAAATCTAATGGAGATATTGAGCGCGACAAAGCTCGTCTTGTTGTTTTAGACAACAAGCAGGTTGAAGGCATTGATTTCAATGAGATCTTTGCTCCAGTTGCAAAGATGGTCACTGTCAGGATCTTTCTCTCTGTAGCTGCCATACGTGGATGGGAGATACATCAAATAGATATTGATAATGCCTTCCTCCATGGGTACTTGGATGAAGTTGTTTACATTACACCCCCTCCGGGTTACTCACAGGCTTCTCCAGGACAAGTCTGTCGTCTGTAAAAATCACTCTATGGCCTACGACAAGCTCCTAGGAATTGGTTCTCGAAGCTTACTGCTGCGCTTCGTCAATTCGGCTTTCAACAGAGCTATGCTGATTATTCTTTATTCACACTGCAGCGACACGATAATGTTCTTCACATGCTCGCCTATGTGGATGATTTGATTATTGCAGGCAACAATCCTTCGGCTATATCAGCTTTCAAGAATTACTTGAGTACTTGTTTCCATATGAAGGATCTTGGTCTTCTCAAGTACTTTCTTGGTCTAGAGATTGCTCGTAACTCATCAGGCATTTTCGTGTCTCAACGAAAATATGCCCTTGAGATTATTGCTGAAGCTAGTCTACTCGATTCCAGGCCCATTGATTCACCTATGGACCCCAATCACCAGCTGGCAGCCACCTCTGGTCTGAATTTTTTGTGCCCCGAGAGCTATCTTCGTCTTATCGAGCGACTCATCTACCTCACCGTCACGAGACCGGAGTTGAATTTCGTTGTTCATACCTTGTCTCAGATTATACAATAGCCGAAGGAGACACACTGGATTCGGACTGGGCCGCCTGCCCTCGCACTCGCCGATCTGTGACCGGTTATTTCATTACTCTTGGGCTCTCACCTGTCTCTTTGGAAGACCAAGATGCAACCCACTATATCTCGGTCCTCTGCAGAAGCCGAATACAGGGCTATGGCCAGCGCGTGTTGTGAGATCTTATGGCTTCGGTTGCTCCTACGGTCGCTTGGTGTCTTGCATTCTACTATGGTTAGGCTCTTTTGCGATGGTCAGGCTGCTCTTCACATCGTCGCGAATCATATCTTTCATGAGCGTACCAAGCATATTAAGATCGACTGTCACTTGGTTCGTGACTTAGTTCTTGCAGGCACGATTGCTACTTCTCATCTTCCCTCTGCGGAGCAACCGGCAGACATGTTCACCAAGGCGTTGGGTCGTCAGCCGTTTAATCATCTTCTTTCCAAATTGGTCATTTTTGACCTCCATGCTCCAACTTGAGAGGGAGTATTGGATGTATTGTTAGATAATCTTGTTATTGGAGATATTGTTAGCTATTGTTATTGTTAGAAGATATTGTTAGCTATTATTATTGTTAGGATATGTAGTTTATCTTTTCCATTGTTACTCTATCTTATCTTAGGATATTGTTCTTCTCTATAAATTTCTGCCCTTTGAGGCATAGTAAACATAGAGGAAATTTTTCAATCTTTGTCTCATTTCAGATAATTCAACCATTTTCATAAGCAAAACATTTTTTTCCAAGCTCACTTTCAGTCAAAAACTATTTTCAATCCTACTTTAGCCAAACCAAGCAGATACTTGAAGGAACAATTGATTTTGGATGTCTCCCGCTAATGTTGACTAGAAATTCACTATTTCCGTCTATGAAATTTTTTCCCCACAACCACCCATTTGGTGGAAAAAAAAAGAACTAGGCTAACAATTTGATACGGACACACTCATCTAATATTACTAGTAAATGCAATTTTTTTTAAGATATCCGACGATACACACAGAATTTTTTGCATGCATGTTGGATCCACTATCTCCAACTCTCATCGAATAAATGGAAGAAATAATACGCCTCGGCGGCTCGATCCACTGATTTTCTGCCACCCAGCCGGAGTCTTATACCTCTCCTCGGTAACCACAAGAGCCACTCGAATTCGGTACTAGTAAATGCACTTGAGTTGCATGTAAAATAATAAAATTATCTAATTATATATAATTTTTGAGGTATTCTTTTCTCCAGGCCAACGAACAACGCCTAGGAGGATTCAGACCATCCCCATGGAACCCTCCGATGTACCCAACGGACTACACTTTCATGGACAAACATTTTTTCTAACTCATGTGGTTAAGGTGGAAAGTATTTTCGTGGTTAGTTGAGTTCAATTCTCCATGTTGTAATTTACAACAAATTATTTTTTTAATAATTTAAATTTTTTAAAAATAATAAGTAATAATATACGTATGGCTTAAGCGATTCACTTTTGAGCCTTTTTCAACCTTATTATAATCGCAGATATGTATTCCAATGAGCAAAATTCAAGTTTGTATATGTTAAGAATGTACAAACGTATATCCACAAAAAAGTACGAGGATGCCAAGAAAATACAATACTACATCTCAATTCTATGTGTGAGTAGAGGCCTTCAACCCATATAACATTCTAAGTACCTTAAACAAATATTAAAAAAATACTTTTTTTCTAAACCATTAAAAAAAGACATTTGAAGAGTTTTGTTACTCCAGTTTCTAAAAAAAAAAAAGGAACGCATAAATCTAAAAATTGAGATTTTATATTATTAATATATACAAAGATTAAAAATTTTGGAACCTTTCGATTTTTGGGACCATATCAATCGCACAGCATATATATGCTTAGAAATGATCTTGCATGTATCACATATATACTCATTGGAAAAGGAGAATTTTTTTAAAGTAACCTAGAGATCATTTTAAAAGGTCGTTGATATAGGCACAACAAATATTATTAGGGGGCAGCGCATGATAGGAGAATTTTTTTTTATGAACTGTCATCAAAACTGATCAGGGACAACACACTCTCTTCCTCTTTTTTCTCTAACAACCTTACCTCCTACTCTCTTCTTCCCACCTTTGTCTTCCTTCTCCAATCCTAATTGGAGATAGTCACACACCAAGGCTCCTTCCCACTATCTAAAATATTTATTATGTTTTTGAACATTTTATTCCTCATCTAATTTTAGGTTTTTTAATATGAGTTTCAATGTTTATTTTAAGTATTTTTAAACACCGTCTAGTATAATTTATGTTAATGATTCGCCAATGAGTGTTTTGCCAAAGTTTTGAACCAAGTTTTAGAGTTTCAAACTTTACATTTGGACACGGTTATGTTGGAACGACATATGACTGTCAGAATTCTGACAGTCCTAACAATTGTCAGGATTGTCAAAATTCTGGTAGTCCTAAAACATAGAATTATCTGTATTAACAATTGTCATAATTTTGACATTCGTGAAAGTCCTAACTTTAGTGGGTATGGTCCCTTAACAATTTTAAAAGAATATTTTTTAGTAAAAAAAGAAAAACATTTGTGCCTACATCAATGGCCTTTTAAAAGCACAAAGGATCACTAAACAAACTTTATTATTGCTTTAAATAGACCTAGATAAACTATAACCAACAAGACTTATTTTCCATAATATCTTATTTAGTTTTAACCTATTATGTAAATCATGAACCGGTAATTATTTTATGCACGGTTAGGCCATCTCCAATTAGGGTTTCTATTTCCACTATTTCTATGGTAGAAACTAATTTTAGAAGAAAAAAAACAACTCCTAATGGAGATATCTATCATAGGTGTCATTGTTGTAGGATGAAGAGTTTCTATGAGGATTTATACATGTAGAAATTTTCATATAAACTCTCCATCTCTCATACCAATTAATATTGGCCCCATATCATTAAAGTAATTTTTTTTATTTATTGTCACATAGGATAGAAATGAAGAACCATTAGAGGCTATTTTTTGTTTGTGTAATTTATATATAGAATCTCTAACAATTAGGATAAAAATTTGTTTAAAGTACCATGTCAAGTAGGATAGAAATTCAAATTTAGAAATTCCCATTGGAGATGGCCTTAGTAGAATCATCAACTCCCTTACAAATTCGAAATAGAACAATGTTTTCATCATGTTAAATAAGAACCCGACACAATTTATACGAAATTCGATGATAAACAAGGCACATGTTTACACAGTCGACAACAGTTATATGATAAATTAGTTATGGAGTACTTATATCTTAAACTAATGTTGTCACAACCAAAATGGTTGATTATCTAATCAGTGTCTCAATTATAGGTCTCACAATATGGTAAATACCTCACTTTCAGATATAAGACACACAAAAAATGGAATATGAGACATAGTTCAGATAAGTCAAGAATTTTATATTTTTTATCTTAAAATACTATAATATTAAGCACAAATATTTAGATAAACCACTATATTCTAGTAGGAAAAAAAAGGCTTTTTATATGGGCACAACCAAATATGATCATGACTAGTCTGGATTGTGGCTAGTCCAAATTTTTTTGTTTTTTACAAGATTAGTCCAATTTTTTTATCATGGCTATCCCAAATTCCCTCCCCCTCCCCCCAAACCCATTTTTTTCCTTTCATTTGCAAAATTCCTTCTCTCTCTTCCAAAATCCTCACCCCTCTCTTCTTCTTCTTCCTCTTCTCCTCCACATCTCCTCAATTCCCAACATCTTCCTCTTCTCATCCACAACTCCTAAATTTTCAACATCTTCCACTTCTCCTCCACCATCCTCCTCTTTTGAAGAAATTAATTCAAGCACACAAATTCTTTCTCAATTTATTTTCAAAACCCTAGAAATTAATTTAAAAAATTCAAGCATCAATTACATTGTTTATTTCAATTCTTTGTAGCCCATTTGAATGAATTAAACTACATACGGAGTAGAAAATTACCCATTTAAATTAAACCTAAGTATGAACGAACGAGAAAACTCCGCGTCGACAAGGACTGTCCAATTTTCTGGCAGTCCTACAAACTGAATGGACTGCCAGAAGAATGGGCAGTCCAACTCACAGCATGTGTAACTTTGGCCTGCCCATTCTTCTGGCAGTCCAACATACATACCGGACTGCCAGATAGTTGGGCAGTCCAAAGTTACACATATTGTGAGTTGGACTGTCCATTCTTCTGGCAGTCCAACATACAGTAAGTACTGCCAGAAAAATGGGCAGTCTTTTGTTTCACATGCTGTGACTTAGGACTGTCCAGTTTTCTGGCAGTCCATTCAGTTTATAGGACTGCCAAAAAATTGGACAGTCCTTGTTTACACTAGTTGAACAGCAATATTATGGTTTTCACAAATATTAGGGTTTGTGCATTATGAAGAGCCTTTGGGTGCCATCAAAATTGAAAATGAGAAGAAAATTAGGGTTTAATTTTTGGATGTTTTCTTCTCATTTTCTTCTTCTTCGTCGATTGAAAATCAAAATTCGAAATGGGAAGAAAAGTAGGGTTTAAACCCCCATTATACTTGGAGATAGTGAGAATGAGTTGGAAAAAAAAAATTAGGGTTTAAACCCCATCAGAATTTTCATTTTTGTTGTTTTTGTTCTTCTTCTTCTTCTTTTTTTTGTTCTTCTTGTTCTTCTTCTTCTTCTTGGATGAGTTGAGGAAGAAGAAGAACAAAATTAGAAAAATTGACTTTTATACAAAAGAGTGGGATAGCCATGATCACTTTCTTCAATGACAAACTTGTAAATAAACCAAAAAAATGGCTAGCCATGATAAGGTTTGGATGTGCCCATATAATTAGCCTAAAAAAAAATCTTAGATAAACGGCTATCATTGATACAACCAGAAAGAAGAATTATTTTTCTAAATCACTTTGGTTAGCTCCACAAGAATCGGAGACGTTGATAAATTATATTTAAACATTTATATCGATGGTTTCTAAAATTCTAGTTCCATCTATAGCTTGCATATGCAGTGTATATCTAAATATTAGGTTGTATCATTAACCAAAATTGTCCCATTCTAAAGTATGAAATCAAAATGTATGAAAAATTGTCCCATCCTAAAGTAACTAATATCTGTTGGAAGGGAGACGAGATATTGTAGAATAGTATATTTCTTATTCTCTTCATCATATGGCAAGGGCCATATATATAGGGCTAATGGGCAACCCAAGGGTCATGAGTTACATAACCCAAGGGTCATGAGTTACATGACTCCAAGGGTCATGTGTAACTCATGACATAATGGTGAATAAAATGGGTTTCACAACACTCCCCCTTATTCATCCATTTCCTTGGATCCACTTATGAAATACTTCAGGATTCAATAAGCTAATGGGGTGGATACTGCTGGATCCAGAGTAAACTTGGTTTGCCTCGTTAAAACCTTGGCTGTGGAAAACCCAGTGGGAAAAACCATCAGTCCTAAGGAAAAAGAGTACAATCCTATAATTTTACTCCCCCTGATCTATACAAGCTTCAGGCTTGCAGGTCTTTTAGTTGCCTCATCCCTATTCCTCTTACAAGCTTTACAAAAGTACACCGTGGCAGTGTTTTGGTAAACAAATCTGCTAAGTTATTACAAGATTGAATTTGTTGTACTTTGACTTGTCCCTTCTCTTGAAGGTCGTGTGTCCAGAAGAATTTGGGGGATATGTGCTTCGTCTTGTCACTCTTCATGTATCCTTTCTGAAGTTGAGTTACGCATGCTGCATTATCTTCAAAAAGGGTAGTAGGCTCAAGTTCACCAGTCTTCAGGCCAGTAGATGCCAAAATGTGCTGAATGACGGAGCGAAGCCAAACACACTCCTTGCTTGTTTCATGGATTGCCAGGAGTTCAGAATGGTTGGATGAGATAGCCACACTGGTCTGTTTGACGGACCTCCAGGAGATAGCCGTACCACCGAAAGTAAACACAAATCCAGTTTGTGATTTCTCTGTGTGGGGATCTGATCTATAACCTGCATCTGAATAACCAAGTAAAGTGGAAGACCCACTATTCGGGTAATATAGTCCTAGGTCTATAGACCCTTGGAGGTAGCGCAGAAGATGCTTCACTCCATTCCAGTGGCGCTTTGTGGGCGCTGCACTGTATCTGGCTAATAAGTTAACTGAAAACGCTATATCAGGACGCGTACAGTTAGCCAGATAGAGTAGTGCCCCAATGGCACTTAGGTAAGGTACTTCAGGACCTAATGATTCCTCCCCCTCTTCCAGTGGACGGAATGGGTCCTTCTTTACGTCCAATGATCGAACGACCATTGGTGTACTAAGGGGATGGCATTTATCCATGTGGAATTGTTTAAGTAATCTTCGTGTATATGTAGATTGGTGTAACAGGATACCACCCTTTAGGTGTTCGATCTGTAAGCCAAGACAATACTTTGTTTTGCCTAGGTCTTTCATTTCAAAAGTTGTCTTAAGGCTTTCAGATATCTCAGTGATCTCTGCAGGAGATCCAATGAGATTTAAGTCGTCGACATAAACGGCGACTATAACAAATCCTGTTCCCGATCTTTTTATAAAGATACACGGGCAGACTTTATCATTAGTAAATCCTTGCGTAGCAAGAAACTCACTTAGTCTATTATACCACATTTTTCCTGATTGTTTAAGACCGTACAATGATCTTTGTAACCTTACAGAATAGGTGTCCCGAGGTCTATCTGTTTTCTCTGGTAAAATTTTATATCCTTCAGGGAGTTTCATATAGATATCTTTATCTATATTGCCATAAAGATATGCAGTCACAACGTCCATGAGCTGCATTTCTAGGCTTTTCAGAGAAGAGAGGCTGATCAGGAATTTGAAGGTATTCCCATCCATGACCGGAGAATATGTTTCTTCATAATCTATTCCCGGTTTCTGGGAGAAACCTTGCGCTACAAGGCGTGCTTTGTAGCGCACAACTATGTTGTGTTCATTTCTTTTTCTTGTGAAGATCCATTTATATCCCACAGGTTTTACACCTTCAGGTGTTTGGACTACTGGTCCAAAGACTTCGCGTTTCAAGAGTGAGTCCAGCTCTACTCCTATTGCCTCGTTCCACTTTGGCCAATCGCCTCTGCGTTTACATTCCGCTAGAGACCGTGGATCGATGTCATCGTCATTTTCAGTGACGTGAACGGCAATATTGAACGAAAAATCGTCGTCGACGACTGTGCTTTTTCTGTTCAGTACCTCTCCAGTACGTACATAATTTAATGATATTTCTCCTGTTTGTTCCTCTTCAGGGGAAACTAGGAGGGGAGAGGTAGCTGATCTGAGCTCAGCATCCTGTGTTGGGAACTTCTTAATTTCTCCAGGGTTTTTTCTTTTACGAGGGACTTTGTCTCTCGAACCTGGTGGGCGTCCTCTTTTTAATTGAGGTACTGCCATTTCTGCTGCCGGCGGATTGCATCCATCTTTGGGGATGTCAATCCTAGCTGGCGTGTTGGCAGCAGGGACGTGTGATTTGACAATCTTCTGGTTGTCAGTAAATGTATCCGGAAGTAGATGTACAGTGTTCTGAAGATGTAATATCTTCAGGATCTCATCTTCACATTGACTTGTACGCGGATCAAAATGAGACAAAGTTTTTGTGTCCCAAGAAATTGTCTTAGAAGCTTCTGGCTTCTTAGACTGTGTGCCCAGTTTAGGAAATAATCCTTCATCAAACTCACAATCATCAAGACGTGCCTTAAATACGTCACCCGTCAGGGGTTCTAGGTATCTAATTATAGAGGGTGAGTCAAACCCAACATAGATACCTAATCGACGTTGTGGACCCATTTTGGTCCTCTGTGGGGGAGCTATGGGGACGTAAACAGCACAACCAAAAACTCTCAAATGTGAGATATTTGGAGGTGAACCATAAGCGAGCTGCATCGGAGATAGAATATGACCTCCAGAAGGCCGTATTCTAATAAGTGATGCGGCATGCAATATAGCATGACCCCAAGCTTCCACAGTCAACTGTGACTGCATCAACAATGGACGAGCAATCCATTGTAATCTCTTAATAAGAGATTCTGCTAACCCGTTCTGGGTGTGAACATGAGCTACAGGATGTTCAACTTCGATGCCAGTTGCTTGGCAATAGTCTTGAAAAATCTGTGAAGTAAATTCACCCGCATTATCAAGTCTTAACTTTTTGATATGGTTATCGGGGAAATGAGCCCGCAACTTAATTATTTGTGCCAATAGCTTAGAAAAAGCTAAGTTGCGGGTGGACAAAAGGCACACATAAGACCATTTAGTAGATGCATCTATAAGTACCATAAAGTACCTAAATGGACCACTTGCGGGGTAAATAGGTCCGCAAATGTCTCCATGAATTCTCTCTAAGAAGCTAGGAGACTCTAGTCCCACTTTCAAAAGGGATGGTCTCGTTATAAGTTTGCCTTGAAAACAAGGTAGACACTAGTAATCATACTTCTGAAGAATCTTCAGGTTCTGCAGGTTGTGTCCACTGGATTGGCTCATGATTCGTTTCATCATAGCTGATCCTGGGTGACCCAGTCTATTATGCCAAAGTTTAAATTTTGGCGATGAATGACACTTCTGGTGCACAATCATGTTAGCTTCTGTTGATTGAATATGAGTATGATAGAGGCCCGACGGGAGTCCCTTGAATCGTTCTAAGATAGTTTTTGAACCATCTTTTAGACGAGTAACATACAGATATTCTGTCTCATTTATTTTATTTGTTTCTAAGTGATATCCGTTTAAACGAATGTCCTTGAAACTTATGAGGTTCCTATTTGATTTAGGAGAGAATAGTGCATCTTTTATTATTAGTCTTGTTTTATTTGGCAGCAATATAATTGCTTCACCAGATCCTTCTATTATGTTTGATAGTCCTGATATCGTAATAACAGGACCGTCATAATCATTTAAGCTATAAAAATAGCTTTTTTCTCGAAGGATTGTGTGCGTCGAGGCGCTGTCCACAAGGCATTCACACTTCATCTATAGATCTATGAAAAAACAATAACAAACCATCGTAATTAAAACAACAGTTTTGAAATACAATTTTTCTTTTAAAAAAAAATCTCTTATATCGATCGACGGACCGATATAGAGAGGTCAATAAGTTGCTTACAAAAATGCATAATTTATAAATATAATTTGAGCAAAAAAAAAAAAAAATTCGGTCATCCCCTTTCGGTAGCTCTACGTGAATATGACCAGGCGGGAAAATGAGGGAGGAGGGTCACCGGGGACCTCTTAAGAACCAAGCCCCAAGTTCTTTCTGACATCATATCCAAATAGGTGAGCCTATTCGGAGAGACTTCGTAAATTTTTTTTTTTTTTTTTTCAAATGTAAGAATAAATATTATTTTTCAAGAAATTTAAAAGAGAAGTATAATATGAAAATGCGGCAACAAGTTTTTAAAAGCATGAAATAAGATAGTGGCTCTAGTCGAGTAGGTCGTCGTTCTCGAAGTCTTCCGCCGAGAACTGAGTAGACGGCTGCTTTTCTATCAGATTTGTTTCAACTTGAGACTTCTGGCTCGCTTGATACAGATTTTGTAGATGTCGCGGGGTGCGACAGTTTCTGGACCAGTGTCCAGACATGCCACATTTGTGGCATTTGTCCTCCCAATTTTTCTTGGGAATGGACATCAGTTCTGTGGTCTTCTTCCACTTTTTCTTTGCCCCACTTTTGCTGCTCTGGGGATAAAAGTTGTTCTGGGGTGGACTTCTGGTCGGCCTCTTATGTGCATTCCCCATGTTAGATCTGTCCTTATTTTTCTTCTGCTTCTTGGAAGAAAAATGAGCTTCTGGAAGAGGAGCTGAGCCTGCAGGGCGTAGGTTATGAGTGGCCAAGAGAAGTTCTCTGTTTTGCTCTGCCATCATCAGGGTGGAGTGCAATTCAGAGTACTTTGTGAACTTTCGTTCACGGTACTGTTGCATGAGGATTGCGTCCTTCTCGTGGAAGGATGTATAAGTTTTTTCCAACATGCGATACTCCGAGACTTCTTCACCACACAACTTCAGGCGTGAGGTGATATTATGGAGAGCTGAGTTGTACTCAGCTACGGACTTAAAGTCCTGAAGTCGAAGGTTTTCCCACTCATACCTTGCACGTGGGAGGATTACATCTTTTTGATGTTTATAGCGGTCCTCCAGTGCAGTCCACAATTCCTTTGGATCTTCTACAGTGAGGTATTCGGCCTTCAGGGTTCGATCAATGTGTCTCCTGATGTAGATAATGGCTTTCGCCTTATCTATATCAGAGACTTTCACTGTAGAAACAACCACAGCAGTGTCTGCTGTATTTCCCGTACCAGTGGTCGGAGCCGATGGAAGAGGAGTTGAAATTGTGGCTAATAAGTCCTGGGCACGTAAGTGGAACTTCAGGTCCACGTGCCAGCTCAAATAATTTTTTCCAGCAGCATCTAGTACTTCGAAATCGACACTCGCTATTTTGGCCATTTTATCAGCCTCTGGTCGGATCGACTAGGGAAAAAGGAAGGATGACGTCGAGATCTGGACGTCGATTCTCCTTGCTTCAGCAGTCGTGCTGATAACGTGTTGGAAGGGAGACGAGATATTGTAGAATAGTATATTTCTTATTCTCTTCATCATATGGCAAGGGCCATATATATAGGGCTAATGGGCAACCCAAGGGTCATGAGTTACATAACCCAAGGGTCATGAGTTACATGACTCCAAGGGTCATGTGTAACTCATGACATAATGGTGAATAAAATGGGTTTCACAACAATATCTAATTTTAGCCCTATAAATGACGATAACAACCCAGTTCACCTCGCTCGGACCTGCAAAACCAAGCAACCGAAGTCACTTCCACCCCACTTCCAGCAGCACATGCACCCCCACTTCCGAAGTAACAAACGACAGGAACTCACCAAAGCCACTTCAAAAGCAACCGCACCGAGAAGAAGCAGCAGCAGAAGCAAAGCAAAAAATGAAGCGACTTCTCCCACTCTTCTTCTTCCTCTTTCTCCTCTCCCACTTCCCATTCTCCGCCCCTTCCCTCTCCAGAACACCTCACTCCCTCGCCTCCTTCTCCTCCAAGCCGGACCGGCCCCGAGCCCGGTCCGGTCCGGTTTACGAGACCCGCTACTTCCGGCAGGGCCTCGACCACTTCGGCTTCGACCCCTCCCTTCCGAGCTTCGAACAGAGGTACCTGGTGGGCCCCGCCGGCGGGTGGGCCCCCGGTGGGCCCATCTTCTTCTACTGCGGCAACGAGGGAGACATCGAGTGGTTCGCCGAGAACACCGGCTTCGTCTGGGAGGTCGCGCCCAGGTTCTCCGCGCTCGTCGTCTTCGCGGAGGTATATATAGTATAGTTTTCTATATATATCGGTGCCGACGTGCCGTGTCCGTATCGCGTCGTGTCGGATACGGACGGACACTCCAGAATATGTGCCGAGCCCTTGTTGCCGTATCCCCTAAAACCAACTTGTTCTAATGAAATTTATTGCGTCTGTGGTTTCTTTCTGTGGCCAAAGTTTGAAAGGAAGGAACTTCGTTATTTATTCCATTTAATAATAGTATGAACTTGCTAAAGTTGTTAAATTTAAGTGGCCCAGAAGAAATATAGAGCTATAATTTCAAAGTTTCAGTGACTTAGAAGAGAATGCTAGTTATTTTCATAATCGAAGTATATAGATATGTAGCTTGTTATATGGCAAGAACTAGCACATGCTACTTGAGAAGTGACATATGTGTTGTTTTTTTAGCAGCATCTCTGTGCCTTAGTATATCAATAATATTCCAAGATTTGAGCCCTGAATTGGAGAAATTATTTAGTGGGACGGGCTCACCACGTGGCAGTGGTGAATGATGAGCCCATCCAATGGTATAATGACACATGGTAGTAGCTTACTGTTTTTAGTAATCCTATCTTAATGATATTTGGCGATTGTTTGATTAGTTTCTTTTTTGGCTCATTATACCATTGGATGGGCTCACCATTCACCACTGCCACGTGGTGAGCCCATCCCACTGAATAATTTCTCAATTGGAGAAATAGACATGTTCTTATTTTCTCTTTTTTTTTCGCAGCATCGTTACTACGGAGAGTCCATGCCCTATGGAAGCAAAGAGAAGGCGTACAAGAATGCGAAGTCAATGTCCTACCTTACAACTGAGCAAGCACTTGCAGACTTTGCGATACTGCTAACTGACCTGAAACAGAACCTATCATCCAAGGGCAGTCCTGTTGTCTTATTTGGTGGTTCTTATGGTGGAAGTAAGGCCATCCTTCAACTCTATAAGATTCACACAACAAATTTTTGGAAAATTGGAGATATAGTCGCTTGTATCAAAATCACTCTATTTTCATTGTCATAGCTCCACTCAAATTCCCTCTAGATGGCATGTAAGTGTCATAACGTTTTTGAGGCAATTAATCTCACAGCTACAAGTAGCTTGAGATTTCCATCACATGAATAGTTTTTCAAAAGGTTGAGATGAGTTAAAACTTTTCTGATTGAGGACTTCGTTTACTATCTTTAAGAATTTCATTCACAAAGGCAACCTTCAAATTTGGGGTGTCACTTTGTGCAAACCAAATTGTTTCTCTTGCTTTAACCAACCTGTTTGTCTCTTCTTTCAATCATTTTCAAACATAGGTTCCTGTGACCATGGACCATTAAGTTGGGGCCGCTTGGCTCATTCACTTTATATATATATGGTTTTGTTGCTTAACCACATCCTTCCAATGAATTTGCAGACTTGGCAAACTTAACCTTTCTGCACCGTTATGAGTTGGCAAATGAGTGAACAACTTGTTTGTAGTTTGTCCGTCAAATGAGACTGAAACTAGTCAAAGGAACAATTGAGAAACCAAGAAAGCACTTCGTGCAGTTCTAAATCGCATAAAATTTCCTTGGTATGAATAGCGATTTTGGCTGATGGTCCACTAAAACCAACTTGATATGGAATTCAAATTGCACAAAAGAGCCTCAACATAGAGCCATGTTAACACCTAAAGTCTTTGCTAGTAAATGAAAAGATCTATAGAACTGGTTGATTATACTAAAAACTGATTATCTTGTTAGTCCTTCACTTAAATATCATATAACTTGGATCTTAGAAGCCAGAAACTCCTAGAAGGTCAACGAATTTCAGTAAGAACCTCGATTCGGCGGTTCTTACTTGGGAGCTTGTTGGGAGCTCGCTTCCCCGTTGACGGAAGCTCGTTTCTCCGGCAACGGGAGCATGTTTCTTCGACAATATGAGCGCTTCCGTAATATGACTATAATTTTAAAAGAGGACATAATTTTTTTGGAAGAAAGTTAGAAGATTTGTAATAGACGTTTATCAAAGTACCAAGAAACTAAAAATTATTTACCTTGACATCATAAAAAATCAACATGCGAATGATCTCTCTTTAACTTCGAACTGAACTTTATAAATTCTAATAAATATTAAGATATTTATAAGTTTTGATAACAATAATTAATATACATAATTTTTTTTATTAGCACATGCTCCCAACTTTAGACTCTTCTAAGTAGTCGCGTTCCTCCGCCCCCGCCCCCGCTTCCGCTTCCGTCCCTTCCGCTTCTAAGACTTGGATTTAAAAGTTTTTATAAATACTAGGCTAATCTTAGAAAGATTCCAGAATAATCTCAATGATATTGCTTCTACCTCGGAATGTGATGTAGCTTTTAGTTTTTGCAATTACTTTTATATGTTTATACTCGGAGTTTAGATGTGGCACTCATATAGTTACTGTGACAGTGTTGGCTGCATGGATGAGGCTAAAATATCCACATGTTGCCATCGGTGCACTTGCATCCTCGGCGCCCATTTTGCAATTTGAAGACATCACCCCTTTCGATACGTTCTATGACATTGTCTCCAATGATTTCAAGGTACGTGTATCCATGAGCTCCTACCTTTCTGCATTTGGTTCATGTTATCGGTTTCCGTAGGTTCATTATTGCAGTATATGATATCCGTTGGTTTCAGCGAGAAAGTATAAGCTGCTTTGAGGCAATAAAAGAGTCATGGGATGCACTAGAAGCGCAGGGCCAGATGTGTGATGGCTTGGTCAGCTTGACTGAAAAGTTTCGACTGTGCCGGTAAGATGATTTATTCATTTTACTGGGTATGTGCTTATTGCTGGGACAGATTCATGGTCATGATGTCATCGTTTGGTTTTGTCTCATCCCTTAATGTGTATTATTCTTTTGTTCTTATGTTGGTTATTTGGATCATTGGGTGGCAGGAAATTGAACAATACAGAACAACTTTCGGACTGGTTAAACTCTGCATATAGCTATTTGGCTATGGTGGATTACCCATATCCTTCTGGCTTTCTTATGCCTTTGCCGGCATACCCTATTAAGGAGGTTAGTTGGCACTTCTAGTTTCTCTTGTAATATACAAGATGCTCTCTGCTTTTTCCGCTGATAGTTTCATATTCATCCTGCTACTAGTTTATATAGTTTTTGCTGTGTGTCATTTGGGTCTTGGTAACTATGTTTAATTATTTAAATATTCTATGGTTCTGAAAAACATATTCCACCATTGCGGGGTGCTGTTCCAATATACAACAGGATATGTTCTTAATATGCCCCTGTTGGTTCTTATAGTTTCATCACACAATTCATGTTGTCTGCTTTTGATCTGTTTATTGGTGTTGATTTCTTTAATACATGATAAGCTCTCTTTATTTGATTTGTTTCTATTCTTCATTCTTTGTTGGTATGGTCATCGTATAAAAATGATTGGGAAAGTAAGGACTTGTGGCATAGATGATAACCATCATACTCTATGATGTTCCTATTAAATTTGATGATCTATGAGCCCAACTTCTTAAACTATCATCACGAGGGCTCCTTGGAGTAATTGATCGATCTGTTACCACAGGCTATCAATCTATATCAACCTTTAGCGAGTTGGTCCTGAATTCCTGGTTGTGCTGCTTAAGCTCGTACATGAAGGTGCAGTACCTCCAAAGTTCCTCTAGACTAGAGAAAAAGGCAGGATTTCTGATAGAGAAAAGCATTCTCTCCGAGTCCTATTTGCCAAAAAGAAAAGTAGGAAACAGATATCCGCAGCGCCTTACACCATTATGCAGCAACCACAGAGAAATCAACCACTTGTTTCTCGACGATTAGGGATGTCATTATGAAATTCTTTGTGTTTATTAATTAATTTTAAAATAGGGCAATATATCTAAAACTTAGAGGCTGGCACTTCTCATCTTTGGCAATAAGATGGAATTGTTTTCTAATACTGGAAATCCTTTGATGGACTCTTGCTGATTCGAATTGCCTCTGTAATCAAGTATCTATCTCTGTCCAATGTCTGAAGCTGCATGATGCAATTCATCCACATTTTGAGCTGTACGGTAAGTTCGTTCATCCAACCAACATCGTCTGCAGTGCTTTTGTCTGGTTCTCCATTGATGAAGCAGCCTGCTTATGCTGAATCAAGGTTCGACCAGGGTCTTGCCTGCTTCTTTTAAAAGCCCTTCTGTCATTTTCTTTCAATCAATTGGCACAGGAGAGAACTCTCTGCAAAGAAAAACTGTAGAGAATAATGGTTCTATATTTTTATTGATTGGCTACTCCACTACTTATAGGGAGTCTAGCTCCTCTTCATATTACATTTTCCAATGTGGGACTAAATCCCTTATTAGTTCTCAACACTCCCCCTCAAGATGGGCGATAGATATTAATCATTCTCATCTTGTTACATAGCTTAGACAGACTTAATGAACTAAGACCCTTAGTCAGACAGTTTGTCAATTGTTCTTCTGAGCGAACATGATCAATCTTCAGTATCCCTTGTTCCAGCTTCTCTTTGATGAAGAATCGATCGATCTCGATGTGCTTCGTTCTGTCGTGCTGCACTGGATTGTTAGCTATACTTATTGCAGCTCGACTATCGCTCAGAAGACGTAACGGTGCTCCCTTGTCCAGCTTCAACTCTGTCAGCAACGCTTTCACCCACAGCAACTCCGACACTCCTAAAGCCATTGCTCTGTATTCTGCTTCAGCTGTAGACCGTGCTACCACAGACTGTTTCTTGCTTCTCCATGAGACCAAGTTTCCTCCTACAAAGACACAATATCACGTGGTAGACCTTCTATCGTCTATGCAGCTTGCCCAGTCTGCATCGCAGTATCCCTCAACTTCTATACATCCATTCTTCTTGAACCACAGCCCTTTCCCCGGCGTCCCTTTCAGATATCTCAAGATCTGAAACACTGCATCCATATGACCCGTTCTTGGATCATGCATGTAGCGACTTACTACACTCACCGCAAATGAGATATCAGGGCGAGTGTGCCCCAGATAAATCAATCTCCCTACAAGTCGTTGATATCTTTCACGATCAACTGACTCTCCTGCTTCTGCTCCCAACTTGCACTTCTGGTCAATTGGGGTGACTGCTGCTTTGCATCCCAGCATCCCTGTCTCCTTCAGCAGATCTAGTGTGCATTTTCTTTGTGAGAGAACAATTCCTTGTTCGCCTTCACACACCTCGATACCTAGAAAGTACCTAATCGCTCCTAGATCCTTCACTTCAAACTCCTTCGCGAGTTTTGACTTCAGCTTAGCGATCTCGGCTTCATCATTACCTGTGATTACTATATCATCCACGTATACAGCAAGTATAGTGATGTGGCCTCTTGCATGCTGAAGAAAGACAGTATGATCTGCATTTGCTTGATAGTATCCCATGCCTGTAACAACCTTTCTGAATCTGTCAAACCAGGCTCGAGGAGATTGCTTGAGCCCATATAGCGACTTCTGTAGTTTGCACACTTTTCCATACGACGTCCCTCCGTCTAATTCTGTAGCATAGCACCCTGGCGGGAGTTCCATGTACACTTCTTCTTTTAGGTCCCCATGGAGAAAGGTATTCTTCACATCTAATTGGTATAGCTTCCACCCAACTGCAATGGAGACCAGAGTTCTTACAGTGCTCATTTTCGCTACTGGAGTAAAAGTTTCATCATAGTCGATGCCATATGATTGTGTGTATCTGTCACGACCCGCACCCTAGAGTAAGGGTACGAGAACGTAACAACGCCCAGCCTACGCCGCAGTGTCGGCGGTAGAACGCTGTCCTAGGTCACAACATCTAACAATAATATACTAAGCAGTTTATACTCTCCGAATGGGGGTGACATAGCAGATACAGTCTCAATCACAACTAAGGTAGAGCAAGATAAAAGATAGGTAAAACATGAAATCCGAAAGAGATACAGCAGATAGAAGCCTAAGTGCCTAAGATACACAAACCCAGAAATACATCTCAAAGTTCAAATACAGTAATCCATAAAATAAATACAACTCCAGACAACTGAAAATAGGTAACTAAACAACCTCTAATGTGTCTCCTCTAGGCTAGCAGGCAACCTCCAGGCTATATGTAAAATTTATCAACAGGTCCAGTCAGGACAGGAGCGAGCACAATACATCTCAACAAGTCATAGCAGGAAAGGAAATGTAATCATGCTAGAGAATAAAATACAGGATCTGAAGAAATAGCATAATGTAAAAGAGAGACTGTAAGTAAATATCTATGATATATATAAAGAGAGACAGTGCTAGTGATTCAGAGTACTGCATAAACATGTGAATGGCTAAGGACTGATTCATGATTACACTACTGGAAATTGATTCATGATTACACTACTTGGATTTATTCACATGTTCATTTATACTCCCCCATCCCCAATCAATACACAAGGATCCATTCAAGTTACGTTAAGATTCATGATTATACTACGTTGTCCATAAAGGGTGATTCATGAAGGCTCGGTGATCATGAGGATACATGAGTCACTAGCTGATTTTCGAAGATTCGTGATAATAGAAGCATGAGATACGTGATGTAAGTAAAACATACGAGACAAAAGTATCCGATGCTCCCGAGAGGGATAACATCTCATGAAGGGATCCATATAGTACCAATCCGTGTTACCAATGTGTCAGCATCAAGTAAGATAGTCTAAAGCAGGAAATATAATCCTAAACATGATATGAAATGATCAGAGAATGTACTCGCCTGCTATCTGAATGTCCAAAGGAAATGTACTGTCCGAGGAGAGGTGTATAGCTCCTATTTAGAACAGCACAAGTCACAACAAGTCTAAAATGGTAAAATAAAGCTCTACTATGCATTCTACATGATTCTAGGTCATTCTAGGTCAAAGTCAACTCTTGGTCAACTCTGGTCAACTGTACTAGTCAAATTAGGTTAACTAGGCAGTACTAGGTCTAAACCTAGACTAACAAGTCTTATTAGGCCTAACCAAGCCTAGACTAACACTCACACAAAATCACAAAGCTACACAAGTTATCAAACACACATTACATATATATTCATATATATTTTTATTACAAGCAAGGTGCATAAAGACAAGGAGTGAGTGATACATGAATGTGGATATGGCAATGTGTACATAGCAGTACAATGTGTTCAAGTGTGAGGGTATTATGTTAGAAGGATAACATTTAGCAAGGGTTCATTGTGTCACATAGAAGAAATAACATGTAAAGCATAGGTTTAGCATGTGTGTGTGTGGGTGTTAATCATAACAAAAGGGTTTATTTATACATCAAAGGGTTTACTCATAACAGTAAGTAGGTTTTATGTGTATTCATGCTTGGGATTACTGTCAACATGTAGAAGGGGTTTTTAACATATGAACATGGTGCTAAGTGCTAATATGGCATCATACATTCCTATCATGTTGGCATTTATATATAGCATACATTCATACTTGATTACGTTACTTACTTACATATGGATACTTGCATACATGTTTCAATACCTTGCATTACCCACATGCTTGCATTTCAATCATATATATACATTAATAAGAGAATATATATCATATATATATATCATTTCATTCATCTAACATGTCATGCATTACATACTCTATATTCATTTAATATCCATACTACATAGGCTCATAGGTTACACAAAATGCATATATCGTATAGCTACTCTTCTACTTAAAACCAATACTGTACCAATTGGGTATTCACTAAATTCTAGAATTAAAGTATGTCGTAGCCCTTTGTGTTAGCTTTCCGAAACTTTAAACGGATCACATTTTCGTGTCCGGAAGCTCCCAAAATCGCAAAAACACTGAAACGCGTTCGTCTTTCGTACAGCTGACACTCAAATAATTTTACAGAAAGTTTCAGAACGAATTTGGCTTATTAAAATATATATTTGGAAAGCTAACTTCGATACGGTTCTTTTAAAAAAACGGGAGATAAATCGGAGTTTTAAGCTAAAAGTTATGACATTTCTAAGTTGCTATTGCTACTAAAAACGTGGATAAATATTATGACGAATTTAGGTAGTTTGAGACAAAAGAAACACAAGTATATAACATAATGTATCAAGAACTCACTCTCTACACTAATATATATATGAGACACTATAGAACATATCTCCAATACAAAAATATGAGATTAAACATGTAATAATTCATTCATACATAACAACAACACATAGTGTTTCCAAATTTGGGGTTTTCCCACATGGACACAACCACAACACAAAGGACACTCCTATGACCTCCAAATGGACACGAAATGGGCACAAATGGAGATACAACCATGGGGGTCATTCCTATGGGTTCAAAATATTTCTATATGCATGTAGGGATGGATTAGAGGAGAGATTATACCTTCCGGGAGAGAGATTCAAAGGAAAATCCTTCCGACACGACACCGGCACGTAGAGATTCTAAAAGGACACGAACAAGCTCCGAATCCTCCCAAACTTGGCTAGCACCCTCTAACCATGTAGTAGAGAAGAAATGAAGAAGATTTGGTAGAAGAAGGGGTTGATTTGGAGATGAAATCAATGGAGGTTCATCTCTAAATTAATTTGGGGAAGAACAAGAGAGAAAGTAGATGAAAACAAATGAATGAAGGAGTGACTCACTCCTTATCCCCCCCATAGATGGCTGCCCAAAAAGGGTGAGGTGTTCCCTATTTGAATGTCCAAAATGCCCTCCACTAATCTATTTGATTTAAATTAGGAATGGGTTAAAGGTTGAGGTCAATTTAGTCTAGTTTTAAGTCTCTAATTAAACTAAACCTATCCATAAATAATTAGTCTAACTACTAACTAAAATTAATATCATGTGGACTAAAATTAATATCATGTGGGCCATGCCTAACTAGTGTGTGGGTCCCACTAGAGTCAAACTACCCCCCGGGTCCCCGTTTCAAGTCGGATTGAGTTGAAATTCGAACCCGACTCAAATAACCCTAAAACAATATCATAAATAATAAAATAAATTTCAACCCCAAAATAATATCATAAATAATAAAATAAATTTCAAAAATATTCAAAAATGTAAAATGACAAAAATACCCCTGTTTCTGAAAACTGGGGGTGACAAATCTATCCACCTTAAAAAAATTTCGTCCTCGAAATTAAAACAAAGCAATCACAGGAAGCACATGCAGAAAACAATCTCATTCAAATACTTTTCAAAAAAAAAATCAGCAATAAATTTTTTTTCTTTGAGGCACATCAAACATTTGTAAATAAAAACTGATACGTGTCCGCTACGGACACAAAACCATCACAAAATCACACCTATCAAAGGTCAAAATCAACAATCACCAACGCAATAAATATCAAAATAATTCAAAGAGGTCAAATGCAAAATATCCTTAGGCCAGAAATGACATTAAAACATCCTAATCACATGGTTAGGCTCTAGGTCAAACAGTCTCTAGGGTTTCACTAGCAAAATATCAAAATCACAAGTCATGATTTTAAATAGTTTTAAAATAATTTAAAAATTACAAAAAATCATATCATGATTTAAATGTCAAATCAATAAATGATTAAAATTACAAAATTTTAAAATTACCCTCATTTTAGAAAACTTGGTGTTACATGTCTACCCACCTTAGAAAAATTTCGTCCTCGAAATTAAAATGTCCATACTCCTTCTAGGTCAAACCCTCCACAATCAAAGTCTCAGAACTTAAACAATCATACGATTTAAAAGGATGACATACAGGGTCATGGCATATGGTGGTAGTGAAAGTCTCATCTAGGTATACTAGTCATGCTAAACCAAAACGGTCATAGGGTATCAAAACACACAAGCAATCTATGGTGCTAAACTAGAAAAGATATAGAAATAACAAATCATCAAAACTGTAAGGCGGTCTATCATTCTACACGAAAACTGGTACTTATCAAAATAAAATAAAGTTAACTACCATTTATCTAATAAGGGGTACTATTCAAGAAAATCAAAATCAAAAGTTAAAGAATGAAAGCCAATTGCATGGAAATCCAATCACAATATATTTATATATATAGAGAGTGTTAGAGAAGGAAAAGCTAGAATTATGTAAGGTTATGTGGTTCGTGTGTGTATGGGTGTATATGGACATGTTCATATGGTTAGATAGTAGGCATGTGTGTATGTGAAATATACATGAAAGTGTATAGGATGATTTGGGTTTCAAAACAATAGCTATCAAGTTACACTACTCATGGCATATTGGTTAAACAATCTACAATACACAACCTATTTACTCATAACATGCATGGCTAACCATATATATATATATATATATATATATATATATATATATATATATATATATATATATATAGGTAGAGATTTAGTTATGTATCTATATACATTATAACATGTATGCAGAAACTCTATATATATCTATATAGATATATGAACATAACATAGAGAGGAAGGGTTAGGTTTACATGGCAGTGTATACTATGTTAGAGTGTGTGTGTGTCCTTGTACAGGGTTATAGCTTTAGTATTGAAAGGTTAAACCCAGTTTTAGTTCAGCATTTACATACAAAATCTGAAAATAAGCTAACATTTAAACAAGTGTAATATTAACATAATGCAGTTTCAGATTTTAGGGGTTTGAAACATCACAACCAAACTCAATGATCCCAACACAACCTAACATGATAGAGATGAAACCCTAACATACTATCCATACGTTTAGCTATGCATACAGTTCAATATTACATATTAAATTTGAAATTGAACTAAACATTTGAAATCAATGTAAAAATGTTAACATGTATTCAGTTTCAGGATTTTGGAAAAATTCGAATATCAAACCAACCCAATGTTCATCACAACCACAACCTAACATGTAAGAGTATGAAACCTAACATTATATCCATTCATACAATAATGTATACAGCTCAAAATATTACATCTAAAAACTACAAATTGAACTAATCACTTAGAATCCAGTATTAAGGGTTAATATGCACACAGTCTCAGATTTGACAAGTTCAAACACAAAACTCAACCAATTTCTTTAAGAATTGAAACCCTGTATATAACATACATGTGCAGTGATGTAAACAAAACTAATAACATAAAATTTATATTTAAATTATGAATTTAAACTGGAAAAAGCAGAGAACCAGTCTCTGATACTGTACTGTATCAGAAATATTGGGGTTTTGAGAATTTAAACATCAAAAACATATTAATATGCATTTAGATAGGTTGGTAATCAAAGTGTAGCATGCATATGTGTCAGGCAAAGTGTCTGTGTCCACTATATATATATTCTCATGTTTCAATATAAAAATCAAATTCTACATCAAGACCAACATTTAGATTCCTACCAAGATTGCAAAGTAGGTGATTGACGTAATCAAGACAGTTTTATTATTATTATTATTTAATACAAGAATAATAGCAAGAAAGTAATAACGATAAAATTTGTTTTGCTTATCTATTTAAAGAAGAAACCATTTTGAAACCCAGAACTATAATATCAATTACAAGATAAGGTCTAGCAAAATCATCGCTTCATTGTATTAAGAAGAAACTCATAGCAAAAAGTTACACAAGAGTTTATAAAAACAACTAAACCTACTCCTAAGTTAAATAATGAGAAGCAAAACAAAACAAACAAATAATAAAAAAAAATTGAAGGACTGGAACAAAAGTAGAGAAAACATGTTCAAAAATATTTAAGGTACAATCTGATAATCATATGCGTCTATCCAAAATCATGGTACTCTAAATCTTCGTCATACTAGTAAGCAAGGCTACGATAATCACAGAGTCCTCGACTTAGGCACATACCTCTAGAATCATGGTATTTAAAATTTTCGCGATGCCGCTAGCTTGGCTGCAAAAATCTTAAATTCCCACACCCGAGAAATATATCCAAAATCAGACTATATGTCCTCACCATGCTGGCTAATGTGACTGTAGAAGACTAGATTCCATAACTTAGATGACCTAGCCCATATGATTTCATCTTGACAAAAATTAAATTAAATCAACAATGGATACCCAAAAATCAAATTTATCAACGAACATCAAGATTCAAAACTGAACAATAATCCATCAAATCATATAAATATAAACTCGGATGCAACAGCTAACATCAAGATTCAAAACTCCACAATCATCATCAAAATCAAGTTCAACAACAGAAAGTAAAGATAAATCAAATCAAGGGAAGAAGAGTTTTTCAAATCGAAGTTAAAATAAGATTCTCAAGGGTCGTCCCAGGAATCTCTCAAGAAATCCTAACTGTGATTGAGTACCTTCAAAAATATATCCTAATTCTACTGCAGGCTGTAGTGGTACTCTAGTTCGAATACCACTACACAAACTCGACCTGCATGGGCCACCACTAAAAACGTGTCACGACCCGCACCCTAGAGTAAGGGTACGAGAACGTAACAACGCCCAGCCTACGCCGCAGTATCGGCGGTAGAACGCTGTCCTAGGTCACAACATCTAACAATAATATGCTAAGCAGTTTATACTCCCCGAATGGGGGTGACATAGAAGATACAGTCTCAATCACAACTAAGGTAGAGCAAGATAAAAGATAGGTAAAACATGAAATCCTAAAGAGATACAGCAGATAGAAGCCTAAGTGCCTAAGATACACAAACCCAGAAATACATCTCAAAGTTCAAATACAGTAATCCATAAAATAAATACAACTCCAGACAACTGAAAATAGGTAACTAAACAACCTCTAATGTGTCTCCTCTAGGCTAGCAGGCAACCTCCAGGCTATCTGTAAAATTTATCAACAGGTCCAGTCAGGACAGGAGCGAGCACAATACATCTCAACAAGTCATAGCAGGAAAGAAAATGTAATCATGCTAGAGAATAAAATACAGGATCTGAAGAAATAGCATAATGTAAAAGAGAGACTGTAAGTAAATATCTATGATATATATAAAGAGAGACAGTGCTAGTGATTCAGAGTACTGCATAAACATGTGAATGGCTAAGGACTGATTCATGATTATACTACTGGAAATTGATTCATGATTACACTACTTGGATTTATTCACATGTTCATTTATACTCCCCCATCCCCAATCAATACACAAGGATCCATTCAAGTTACGTTAAGATTCATGATTATACTACGTTGCCCATAAAGGGTGATTCATGAATTGATTCGTGAAGGCTCGGTGATCATGAGGGTACATGAGTCACTAGCTGATTTTCGAAGATTCATGATAATAGAAGCATGAGATACGTGATGTAAGTGAAACACACGAGACAAAAGTATCCGATGCTTCCGAGAGGGATAACATCTCATAAAGGGATCCATATAGTACCAATCCGTGTTACCAACGTGTCAGCATCAAGTAAGATAGTCTAAAGCAGGAAATATAATCCTAAACATGATATGAAATGATCAGAGAATGTACTCGCCTGCTATCTGAATGTCCAAAGAAAATGTACTGTCCGAGGAGAGGTGTATGGCTCCTATTTAGAACAGCACAAGTCACAACAAGTCCAAAATGGTAAAATAAAGCTCTACTATGCATTCTACATGATTCTAGGTCATTCTATGTCAAAGTCAACTCTTGGTCAACTCTGGTCAACCGTACTAGTCAAATTAGGTTAACTAGGCAGTACTAGGTCTAAACCTAGACTAACAAGTCTTATTAGGCCTAACCAAGCCTAGACTAACACTCACACAAAATCACAAAGTTACACAAGTTATCAAACACACATTACATATATATTCATATATATTTTTATTACAAGCAAGGTGCATAAAGACAAGGAGTGAGTGATACATGAATGTGGATATGGCAATGTGTACATAGCAGTACAATGTGTTCAAGTGTGAGGGTATTATGTTAGAAGGATAACATTTAGCAAGAGTTCATTGTGTCACATAGAAGAAATAACATGTAAAGCATAGGTTTAGCATGTGTGTGTGGGTGTTAATCATAACAAAAGGGTTTATTTATACATCAAAGGGTTTACTCATAACAGTAAGTAGGTTTTATGTGTATTCATGCTTGGGGTTACTGTCAACATGTAGAAGGGGGTTTTAACATATGAACATGGTGCTAAGTGCTAATATGGCATCATACATTCCTATCATGTTGGCATTCATATATAGCATACATTCATACTTGATTACGTTACTTACTTACATATGGATACTTGCATACATGTTTCAATACCTTGCATTACCTACATGCTTGCATTTCAATCATATATATACATTAATAAGAGAATATATATCATATATATATCATTTCATTCATCTAACATGTCATGAATTACATACTCTATATTCATTTAATATCCATACTACATTAGGCTCATCGGTTACACAAAATGCATATATCGTATAGCTACTCTTCTACTTAAAACCAATACTGTACCAATTGGGTATTCACTAAATTCTAGAATTAAAGTATGTCGTAGCCTTTTGTGTTAGCTTTCCGAAACTTTAAACGGATCACATTTTCGTGTCCGGAAGTTCCCAAAATCGCAAAAACACTGAAACGCGTTCGTCTTTCGTACAACTGACACTCAAATAATTTTATAGAAAGTTTCAGAACGAATTTGGCTTATTAAAATATATATTTGGAAAGCTAACTTCGATACGGTTCTTTTAAAAAAAACGGGAGATAAATCGGAGTTTTAAGCTAAAAGTTATGACATTTCTAAGTTGCTATTGCTACTAAAAACGTGGATAAATATTATGACGAATTTAGGTAGTTTGAGACAAAAGAAACACAAGTATATAACATAATGTATCAAGAACTCACTCTCTACACTAATATATATATGAGACACTATAGAACATATCTCCAATACAAAATATGAGATTAAACATGTAATAATTCATTCATACATAACAACAACACATAGTGTGTCCAAATTTGGGGTTTTCCCACATGGACACAACCACAACACAAAGGACACTCCTATGACCTCCAAATGGACACGAAATGGACACAAATGGAGATACAACCATGGGGGTCATTCCTATGGGTTCAAAATATTTCTATATGCATGTAGGGATGGATTAGAGGAGAGATTATACCTTCCGGGAGAGAGATTCAAAGGAAAATCCTTCCGACACGACACCGACACGTAGAGATTCTAAAAGGACACGAACGAGCTCCGAATCCTCCCAAACTTGGCTAGCACCCTCTAACCATGGAGTAGAGAAGAAATGAAGAAGATTTGGTGGAAGAAGGGGTTGATTTGGAGATGAAATCAATGGAGGTTCATCTCTAAATTAATTTGGGGAAGAACAAGAGAGAGAAAGTGGATGAAAACAAATGAATGAAGGAGTGACTCACTCCTTATCCCCCCCATAGATGGCTGCCCAAAAAGGGTGAGGTGTTCCCTATTTGAATGTCCAAAATGCCCTCCACTAATCTATTTGATTTAAATTAGGAATGTGTTAAATGTTGAGGTCAATTTAGTCTAGTTTTAAGTCTCTAATTAAACTAAACCTATCCATAAATAATTAGTCTAACTACTAACTAAAATTAATATCATGTGGACTAAAATTAATATCATGTGGGCCATGTCTAACTAGTGTGTGGGTCCCACTAGAGTCAAACTACCCCCCGGGTCCCCGTTTCAAGTCGGATTGAGTTGAAATTCGAACCCGACTCAAATAACCCCAAAACAATATCATAAATAATAAAATAAATTTCAACCCCAAAATAATATCATAAATAATAAAATAAATTTCAAAAATATTCAAAAATGTAAAATGACAAAAATACTCCTGTTTCTGAAAACTGGGGGTGACAGTATCCCTTTGCAACCAACCTCGCCTTGTATCGTTCCACCTTTCCTTCTGACGTCTCCTTTACTGTGTACACCCATTTGCATCCCACAGTTTTCTTCCCTTTGGGTAATGGAACCAGCTTCCACGTCTTATTTTTCTCCAGTGTCCCAAGTTCTTCCATCATTGCAGCTTTTCACCTTGGATCTTTCTTTGCTTCCTGCCAACTTTTGGGCAACGAAGTAGAGTCTAATGATGCAATGAAGGCTCGATAATTCGAAGAAATGTTAGAATAAGACAGGTAGTTGGCAATATCATGTTCATAATCATCAAAACGACTAGGAACCTTACCCGCATTGATGCGAGAAGATCTCCTTAAGGGAGCAATAGATGGTGGAGAGATCATACCATCAGAGTCAGAGAGATCCGCATCAGAATCAGATTGATTCTGTGCGGAGGCAACATATTCAAGAGTTGGAGCAGGAGTAGACGAAGGACTTGATACAGTAGGCACAGGGCATGGTACATGCACAGTACTGGACTTCTGCTGTCTCCTTCTGTAGACTTGGAGCTCCTTTTCCATTGTCTGCTGCTCCCCCTGTTCCTTTTCCATTGTCTGCTGCTCCCCCTGTTCCTTTTCCATTGTCTGCTGCTCCCCTGTTTAACATATATATCTTCTTCACCTTCTGTATCGGAGTCACTGCTTTCTCCCCCTTTCGTCCAGTTTTCTACGACCGGACATGGGACCGATCCGACTACCACAGATGGGCTTAATTTTTTCCCCTCACATCTAACACCCTCTATGTTAGGTGTGTCACCAAACGCCGAACCGTCATCCGAACCATAATATGGTTCCGGTTCTCTGAATGTAACGTCCATGCTTACAAACATCTTCCGCTCAACTGGACTCCAACATGCGTATCCCTTCTGAGCTGCCGTGTACCCGACAAAGACACATTTAACCGCTCGAGGATCCAGTTTGCCAACGCCTGGCCTATTATCTTGGACAAAACATACACACCCAAATACTTTCGATGGAACAGTGTACGTGGTTACACCAGTAAGCATCTCCAGCGGTGTCTTCCAGTCCAATACCTGAGATGACATTCTGTTGATGAGATAAGATGCCGTTAACACCGTCTGCCCCCATAAGTGTTTCGGAACATTCATAGCCAGCATCATCGTCCGTGCGACCTCCAGCAGGTGTCTGTTCTTCCGTTCGGCCACACCATTTTGTGCCGGTGTATAGGCACAGGAAATTTGGTGTAGTATGCCATGAGTGGATAAATACTCAGCAACCTTCCTATTTGTATACTCCGTCCCATTGTCAGACCGTAAGCACTTAATTTTAGTGCCATATTGAGTTTCTACCCGGCGATGAAAGTCTCGAAACGCCTCAAAGACGTCACTTTTATTCTTCATAAGGTACACCCATGTCACGCGAGTATAACAATCAATAAAAGTGACGAACCATCGAAAACCGTTAATACCGGTTGTAGGACAAGGGCCCCATACGTCTGAATGTATCATATCAAAAGCAGTCGAACTTCTACTACCTGAACTCACATACGTGTTTCTGGTATGTTTATCCAACTCACAAGCATGACAAAATAACTTCTCTTTATTAGCCCTTTGATATAAGGACGGATACATGCGACTAATAATTTTAAAAGAAGAATGACCGACACGCTGGTGGTGTAGAAGCAATTCATCTTCTACACTGCGCCGTGAATCTTCCGGTGGTGTGTCTGCTACCAGAGATGCCAAAGCTTTGTCCAGTCTACCACAGCCCCTTATGCCATGTGCCAGTCCCTAGTCGTCGTCCTGTCCCCTTCTCCTGAAAAGTCACCGTAGGAATGTCAAAGGAAACAGTACAGTTAAGATCAAGGATAATGGCACTAATAGAAAGAAGATTTACAGGAAAAGACGGAACATGTAAGACATTGGTGAGAGTGAGAGAAGGGGTGCATGCGACAGTGCCTTTACCCATGACAGGGCTGGAGTTACCATCAGCAGTTTGAATGCTCTCCGGCGTCGGTAGGTGAGTATAGTCCTGGAACTCACCGCGGGATCCCGTGACATGGCGAGATGTCCCAGAGTCCATAATCCAACCTGGGTGGTGGACAGCTGCTGCAAGAGCACGCGCATGTATACCTGTGCCGGTTTGGGCAAAACAAGTGATGTGGTCCCCGAGGTAGATGACGTCCCAGTACTGCCGTCCGAACCCAGCTTTGTGCCGCGTAACTTCGCGAGGAACTCCTTCTCAAGAGGGGTTAACTCAGCCAGGTGATTGTCGCCCCCTTCCTCCGCCAGATTAGCTTTGTGTCCTCCAGAATAATTTTCCCTTCTACCAGCATAACCGCCTCTACCACCACGACGTCCACAGCGGCCCCATCCACGATCACTCGACTGACTGTGCAGGGGTTTTGGACAAAATCTGATGTAATGTCCTGAGTCACCACAGTTGTGGCAAACACCGGCCACAGAGGGAGGCTGATTGAAGGTGACAAGGGCAGTCTTGTCAACAGTGGCTTGCTCCCCTGGAAAGAGCCCTTGTTGGGTATCAACTTCAAGCGAGCCTCTTCTTGTGCCATGGCAGCAATGGCTTCTTCTAAGGTAGGAAGCATGGGCTGTGCCAGGAGTATATTCATTCTATTCTCAAACACAGGGTTAAGACCCACCCTTCAAGAACATCATCTGTTGACGCGAAATATAATCCAAGAACTTTTGGAAATGTTTCGCAAATGCGGGTTCGACTTGGGCATCTTCCATCCCAAGAGGATCATAGTGATCCAGATCAGACCAGAACTTCTTCAACAGTGCCGCATACTCAGAGATGGTGCGGTCGTCCTGGGCCACCCTATCAAGTTCATCCTGCAGTTGGAAGACCCGCATAGGATTGCCCGAGCCTGAGTACATATCCTTCAAAGTCCGCCATATATCAGCAGCAGCCTCCATCGTCTCTACATTGCCCGACACCTGGTCGGTCAAGGAGGCTGTCAACCATCCAGCCACAACATTGTTGACAATTTTCCAAACAGCATACTCCTTTGAGGAGGGATCATCTGGCGCCTTGGTTTGGCCATTGACTTAGCCAACCAAACCACGTCCCTTCAGCGTCCGCATGGCCTGCCGTGACCATTTCAAGTAATTGGACGTGCCTTCCAACTTCGTCTCCAGCTTGTCCAGCTTCCCCATTTTGTAGGGTGATGGATCCACATCAGTATGGATCACACGTGGGGTCGCCTCGGTTAATCTCTTTGATAAAATATCATCAACCAAGGCCTTCATCTCATCTGCTGTCAGTTTACCACTGATCGAATCCATGGCGTCCTCAACGGTGATTCGTCGGCGTCGTCTGCTTCGTCGTCGTCGGCTTCGTCGTCGCCGTCGGCTTCGTCGTCGTCCTCGTAAAGTCTTCAACAGAGACCGTACGAATGCGCTGTTAACATGGCCAACATCGACACGCGCATGAAAAACCTAATTTGCAGATCGAGAACGGAAAACAAATAAAACATTTGTAATTCCGGAGGGCGTAATCTAGAAACAGAAGGTGCAAATAAAGCATTTGACATCCATCCGTCGTCGAATAACTGTCCACATAATCTCTCTCGCAAAGTAGGGTTTTTATATTATTATTAGTTTTTTTTATGGAAAAAAAGGGGGGGGGGGTAACAGCAGCAGGTGGGTCGGAAGAGGGGGGGCGGCGGGTGGGGGGGGGGGGGGGGGCGCAGCAGCAGGTGTGTGTGTGGGGGGGGGGGGGTCGGCAGGGGGTGGGGATCGCGTGGGGGGGGGGGGGTGGCGTCGGGCGGCGCGGGGGGGGGGGGGTTCGGCAGGGGGGGTGGGGATCGGCAGGGGGTGGGAGGGGGGGGGGGGGCGTCGGGCGTTGCAGGGGAGGGGTCGCCGGGGGGGGGGGGGGGGGTGGTCGGCAAGAGGGGGGTTAGAGTTAGGGTCGGCAAGAGGGGGCGGGGGTCGGTAGGGGGGGTTGGTCGGCAAGAGGGGGGTTAGGGTTAGGGTCGGCAAGAGGGGGGGTGGTCGGCAAGAAGGGGGGGGGGGTCGGTGGGGGGAGGTGAGAAAAAATATATATGTATTTTTTTGTGGTTGGCTCTGATACCATGTAGAGAATAATGGTTCTATATTTTTATTGATTGGCTACTCCACTACTTATAGGGAGTCTAGCTCCTCTTCATATTACATTTTCCAATGTGGGACTAAATCTCTTATTAGTTCTCAACAAAAACCATCAAATAATAACCAAACTGGAATTTATGAACACAAATCTTGCTATATAGATTAAGGGCCAGGAGCAGAATACTTGTATTATCAGGAAAAGTAAAATGTGCCACCTAGCAACTATACTGCTGAATGTATATGGTGTGACCATCAACCATGTTAAATTTAATGAAATGTGTGATATATCTTTTCTTATTTTGGACCCAAATTGGTCATAGGTTCATTGGTATGGTATTTTGTGAGTACCTGCTATCAAGTCCGAACAAAAAAAATTGAAGGCTCATAAGCAGGGGCGGACGCAAGAATTTAAGAGAGGTGGGTCAAACTCAAATGTAAAGAAAGTCCAAAAATAAAATCACATACTAAAGCATGAAAAATATTGTAACAAGGGCAATGTATACTTGCGTGGATAGTAGTCCAAATCTGTCGCGTTGAGGTTGCTGTACGGTTCCGATCCCAGATATAACCCAAAGAGACTATTAACAAAAATATAAGTTTATTTGTTATTATTAAGTTAAATATTAAACTATATGTGTTAAACTATTTATTTCTCAATTATTAACCTAGGTTATAATTCTTAGGTTTACTTATTAACAAATAACTTAAATGATACACAAGGTTACACACACACACACAAATATATATATATATATATATATATATATATATATATATATATATGTATATTTGGAAAAAAGTAAATTTTATTCCAAAGGAAAAGCCATAATCATACAACATACAATCTGAGTGGGACTCCCACTCAACCCTCAACCATTCTCCATAGCATTCACATCAAACTCGATGTTATGGAGAATGCCAACCGGAGGGGTGACCAGTCCCTCAAAGATCCGGCGGTTTCGCTCCCGCCATACATGCCAAACCGAAGCAGCCAGGCGAATTCTGGCTGTTCGGAACCAGTCCTGACCTCGACCCCTGCTATCTCGAATCACCGAGACGATGTCCCCAATACATTTTCCTGAGGCGCACACTCCCAATACCCGACTCTGCTCCGACCAGATCTGCCATGCCAGATTGCACTCAAAAAAGATATGCATAATAGACTCAGGCTCCAAACTGCAAAGCACACATTTGGGATCCGGAACCGGCACTCCAAATGAACTCAAGCGATCCCTCGTCAAGAGGCGACCCAGAAGAAGCTTGTAAACACACAACTGCATCTTCCTGGCCAGACCCTTGCACCAGACGAACTCGTAATCAGAACACAGAGGGAAAGTGCGCCGGATAAGATTGTAGCAAGTACGGAATTGGAACTCCCCCGTGCCCGTAGATGCTCCAGTCGGCTCCCAAATCCACCGATCCGCAGGCAAAGCCGGATCAATGACTGTAGACATAATGACCCCTCCCAGCTCCTCAGTGTATCGATAAGATTCCGGCCTCCACTCTCCATCTCGTATGATGCGACTACACGTCAGACCTCGCCTGTCCTCCTGGTGAGTCGGGGAACCCCTGATGTCTAGCAACGAACGTCTATCTATCCAAGGGTCCCGCCAGAGGTCCGTACCCGACCCATCCTTCATGACCTTCCGGATAGCAGACTTGAGCACTCCCCTGTGTCTCAGGACAGTATTGAACGTGACAGAATGGTTGTTATCCGGAGTACACGTCCAAAAATTGTCCTGCTTCACGTATCTGCTGTGCATCCAGTCCGCCCAGAGAGACCCCTCGCTGATGAATCTCCAGGACAGCTTGAGCGCAGAGGCCTCCCTAATCTCCATCAACGGCCTGAGCCCTACTCTTCCCTCCTTCCTGGGACGACAGAGCTGCTCCCACGAGACCGCATGCATACCCCCCCTCCAAAGGAAATCAGCACATAGACGCTCCACTCGCCGAATAGTGGCCACAGGGAGGAGGGTGGACTGAAGCCAAAAATGGGCCACAGCCGAGATCACCGATCTGATCAGCTCTATGCGACCGCCAAAGGACAGACCGGCTGCTTGCCAACCTTCTACTCTCCGCTGGACATACTCTACCAGGCTATGGCAGTCCTGATCCGGCGCATAATTAACTGTGAGGGGCACTCCTAAGCAACGCACCGGAAGATCACTCCTCGCGATACCCAGGACATCAGCCCGCTCCTCCTTCTGGGAACACCGGAGCTGAAGTAGAGCCGACTCTTATCCCTGTTCATCTGGAGACCCGAAAAGGCCTTCAAATCTTCCATAATACCTGCAAGCGTCTGCAACCCCTCCGTCGAAGGCTGGATGAAGACTAGCAGATCATCAGCATAAATAAGGTGGGTAACTGGGGGTCCATCCTCCGAAACAGAGGCACCAGCTGTCCACGGTGCACTGCCAGGTCCATCAAACAAGTAAAGTATTCCATAACAAGCGTGAACAGGTAAGGGGACAATGGGTCACCTTGCCTAAGCCCACGGTTGCTCTGGAAGTACCCATAAGGAACGCCCTGGATGAGAACCGAGAAAGAAGGGGACGTAATGCACTCCCTGATCAACGCAATCCATTGATCCGCGAATCCCATGGCGGACATCAGATGGCAGAGGAAGTCACGATTTACCATGTCATACGCCTTCTTCAGGTCCAGTTTAACACAAGCTTTCTCCCCACCAGGTCTGCTGAATCCCCTCACCATCTCATGTGCCAGGAGGCTATGCTCTGCAATCGACCTCCCCTTGATGAACGCAGCCTGATTCGGAGAAACCAAGTCCTGCATGATCCCCTCCATCCGCCAGCACATAAGGTGCGTAATTATCTTATAAAGATAATTACAACATGCAATAGGTCTGAAATCTGCCAATGCTGTCGCGCCCTCCTTCTTTGGCACCAAGGTCAGAAAAGTGTGATTCAGCTCCTTCAGAAGCTTTCCCTTAGTGAAGAACTCCTGAACCACCTCCACGACCTGAAGCTTCAGAATATCCCAATGGCGTTTGAAAAAACCACTGCTGAAGCCATCCGGACCAGGAGCCTTGTTGGGGTCCGCCACTTTGACAATAGATTCCACCTCCTCCAATGTAACAAGGGCAAGTAGGATGCTATTCCCAAACGGAGTCACCAATCGCTTCGTAACAACCTCTGGGAACACGGACAGGTAGTCAGTCTGGAAATATAAATCAGAATAGTACCTGACAGCCTCGTCCTGGATCTCAGCCGGCGTCCCCACCAGAGTGCCATCCGCATCAAGAAGCTGGGATATGTGATTCCGATTCTGTCTAGTCCGGATAACGTCATAGAAGAACTTGGAGCACCGGTCTCCATCCTTCAGCCAGGAACATTTGGCTCGCTGGGCCAAGCTAATTTCCTTCTGCAGCCTCAGGATGTTGACTTCACCAATCAGCTCCTTCTCTCTAGCCGCCAGATCCCCATTAAGCATGTCAGCTTGCAAATCCTGCTGCAATGTCCTCAACTCAGCCTCCTTATCTTCTAAAGTGGACTTGGGCAACCCCTGCACCCAACTCCTGAGAGCTCTCTTCGTGGCCTTGAGGCGCCGGACCAATCGGAATTGAGCCGTCCCCTCCTGACCGCTAGAAAGCCCCTCTGTGATAGCCTCTAGGTAGCCCTCCGATAGATACCAACTGTTGTTATACCTGAACGGACGTGACTTACCAAGAGATCGAGCAGAGAAGCCAACCCTGATGGGGGAATGATCGCTCGTCCCAGCTGCCAGACCCTCAGCCGAAGAGTTGGGGAAGTGACGAAACCACTCCCCATTGCCCAGAGCTCGATCAAGCTGACAAGCAACCCTGTTGTGAGTTGCTTTGTTGTGCCAAGTCCAGATGAAGCCTGAGCGAGACAGTTCCCGCAGCCCCGCAAGCAGGAGGCATCTCTGGAAATCATAAAGAATAGAATCTGGAACCGGACGACCACCCAGCTTCTCCCCCTGGTGCATAAGAGCGTTGAAGTCCCCGATCAAGAGAAGAGGGAGACACGACGACTCAGCAACAGCGGAAACACGGGAGATGTCGCTCCATAGTGACTCCCTTCTCCTTCTGTCATTATGGTCGTAGACCGCCCCCAGCAAGAACCGGAAGCCATCCTTGTTTACGAAGGAGATGGCAATCAACTGCTCCGTCATCAAGATCAAGTCACCATCCCAACTCTTCGAGTTCCAGCGAACCCAAATCCTGGCCATGTCACATAGGGCCAGGTTGTGCTGCTGGGCCCAATGAGAGTAAGGGTCTTCTCCCCTTTAATCTTGGATTCTAAGATAACAGAAATGTCACACTCTCTCTGTGGAGCACCCCACATATCTCTCTCCACCTCCCTAGCGAACACGCCCCCCTCACATTCCAGGCAATAATGGCGATTAATTAATGAGAGGTGGGGTCCCCTGTGAAACTTTCGGTTCGACACCTGGGGAAGGAGCCGCAACCGTCGCTAAAGAATCCTCCTCCATCCCGGTCGGAGCCGCCTGTAGGGGAGCAACCTGAGATAGAACCAACGCCCAGGCAGGGTTGTCAACACACAACGCCTCCTCTCTGTCTGTAGTATGTCCCATCTCCATGGAGGGACCATCTCTCAATAGGCCGACAGCGCGTCTCTTCCTACAGTAGACCTGCCCTCCAGACGATCCGCCCTCCCCTCGTGCCTCAATCTCCGACGCCACCATACCTCTAGTATCTATACTACTCAGCCCCTGGCCAGTGGACTTGGCCCCACCCGTGGAAGCAAGCTGAGTAGATACAACGAGGCTCAAACCGCCATCACTCACAGGATGAGAATCCTCCCCCTCCAAGACCTCCTCTCCGCTATCATCTCTGACATCCATATCACAAGGGGCTTCTGGAACCACACTAGGGGGGATAATAGGGTCCGTCGGAAGTCCAACCTCCAAACAGGCACTGGCCAGATGCCCGAAGCAGGAACATCGAGAACAGGTAGGTGGAACCCATTCATATTCCACCTTCTGGGTAAGCACCTCTCCAGAAGGAATCTCATATTCCACCGTCTGTGGGAGCTCCCTCCCTGCCCGAATCTCCACAAAGATCTTCGCGTACATCAACCGCGTCCGGAAAGCTGTAGCTTCATCTGCCTTGATCGGGGTGCCCACCAAACTGGCCAGCCGCATCAACAAAGGTATGCTCCAAAACCGGACCGGGAACTCAGGGAATCGAATCCATAGTGGGATGGCATTCAGAACTTCCCTCTCACATCGCAGCTCCGGAGTCCACTCCTTGAGAATGATCAGTCGACCATCGAACGTCCAGGGGCCGCCTTGGAGGATCCTAGCGACATCCTCCGCCAGTCCGAACTTCACATAATAGAAGCCATTCTCGCGGGTAAAAAACTCCATACTCCCCTTAGGCTGTCAGACACGCGCTGCATAGTGTCACGCCCCGCTCCCAAAGGAGCGATCGTCTTCGCTAAGGCGTGATGCCGCACGGGCCTTGGTTGCGCCCGTGCAAGGCTAAGTCCAGAAACGGCCGATTTGAGCTAGGCCACAGAGTCGCACAGAGTGTCCCCATTTGCAGCGGGAAGTAAATGAACGCAAATTGAAGCGAATTCAACTCTTTATTGATATTCAAGAAGTTTACAAGCGGCGCTAGGATGAGTTTACAAGTCTCTCAAGCTCTCTCTCTGAAACATAAAAGGCGTGCCAAGTGGCTTACAAGATGGAATTATTCATGACGATGTTCCGATACATTATGTCCTATATATGGTGCTCCAGCTCCTTGCAACGCTCCAAGGCTCCAGAGATAGCTCCGCGCCTTAGCACGTTCGAGGAAAGATCCGCACCCGCCGACGTTTCCTGCTTCCTGCAAGCAGACTGTGGGGTTATCAGTACATTGTTATGCACTGGTAGGGAGGCTAGCTCGCCCACAATGCTATCATTACCAAACACGTTCTATTTACTTTTGTGTATCTCTATCATTCATTGTCTTTCTAATCTTGCCTTAGGATCAATTTCATGGCATATTTCGTAGCCTATCTCGTGTTGCCGAATACAAGTGTCGCATGGAAATACATGCATGACTTACCCATACTAACCGTCTGGCCTTTCCTGTCAAAAGTAAACCAAGTTAGTCAACAATTCATATGAAACAACTTAATGTAGTTTGCGTAACATTTAGTGTTCAAGGGCGTGTCCCTGCCTCGGGTCCTAGCGCGTCGTAGGCGTGTTTTCTAACTCCTTTGCCGAAGTACTTTTGATCGTTTGCATGTTACAGTCAACGTCTGTTCAGAGGGCGCTTCATTCAGTTAACTTAGATTACTTTGATTTCAATGCAAGGACTTGCTCGTGGATTGCCACCAGCAAAGCCCACTTAAATCTATATGCACCGGTCGCTGGCATGTCAGCCATTTTGGACATTTTCCCCTGTGGCATTCTCATCTATCAAGCGTGATGGCTGGTACAACCTTGATAGACTATTGAATAACCGGTCCTACGTTTGGTTATGTGCCCAAGCCCGCACACCTTCCGCCCGTAGGCCATGATTCCGCCTAGGCCGGCTACGAAAACATCGTTCGTTGCCCTTGGAATCCCTTTTCACTCGTGCACGAGCCGTCCACGACCATTTCGTATTTTATTATCATTTTAACTTAACGGCTGTCTTTGAGCCATAGGCTAACCCTTAGCCATAATGCGTTATCGACCAGGTTGGCGTCCGTGCAGCGCGGATAGCGAGCCCCGTTGTACGTGCCCGTCACACCTGTCGCTAACCATTCTTTCCTTTCTTATCTTTCATTCATTCTTTTCTTTCTTTCACTTGTCCGTTTGTTCATTGATTCATTCATTCACTTATTCATTCATTTATACATTTTGCAACTCCCTGTGCGGGAGTCGCCTTGGCGACCCATCGGTCCCGTGGCCTTTCAATGTTGCTATACTCTACTCGGAACGACTATGTCGATAGTCTTTCCGTTTCATTGTTGTAAACCATTCATTGTTTTATTGTTGAACGCATGAGGGACTTGAACGTAAGCTTGTGCCTTAGCACGAGCGTAGAGTACGGTGCGAGAGTTCTCACGTTTTCCATGTTCCTTTCCATATTCTATACAAGCATACAAGATGGGATTATTCCCTTAGCTAGGTGCGTTAAGTCATTTATTAGCATGCGCAGTGTTATCGCCTAGCGATTCTAGCAATAGTGTCCGTATTGTTATGTGTCTAGGCTAAGCAAAGACGGGTTCATCAGAGCCACCCACCTTAGCGATGTTCGCATCGGCCGAGCGATACTCCGAGCGCGCCTTTGAAAGTCTAAGTCTGGATTTCTCTTGACGGGCCAATGTAAGCCTTGCATCGATTCTTTTTCAGGTCGATGCCAACTCTTCGGGTCGACGGCTCGTTTGAGTTGTTGCACTTGCCGTTTGAATCGGCGTTCCGCTAGGGCGGAGCGGGTCATTACATAATACACCACTCAAAACAAGTCTCGTCCTCGAGACTTCCTGAGTGCGGGTCATCCTACCGTTCCTTTACTCATCGCTGTGTGCATACCTTAGACAATTCCTATCGAATGGCTTTACCGTTCGATGGCATCGAACTATACTCGATACCTTTCCAAGTTCCGTGTCGCATACGTTTGGTCGATTTTATTGAATGGCTTTTCATTCATTTCAGAGTTGATGGTGCTTATTCAATTGTCGTGTTTCTTCGACTGGTTGCTATTTCGACGTATCATGGGATTGAAACGGTCGCACGGGATGCATTGTAATTCGTCAAATACGAGAGTCGTAGGTTGAGGTTAACTCACTCATTCGTTCATGCGCATCGCAACACCCACTTGCAGCGCATTCGAGTTCATCATATCGCTGAGTTTGGATCGTGCACATATTCAAGGCGTCCCCCGAATACGTACATTTCAACCAAGCTTAGCGATTAGCGAAGTCGGACAAGCTACTCGTGGTAGTTTTGATTGGCCGATCGTTTTGCTAACTTCGATTTAAAACCGAACTTGTGTGCATCTCACTATCGTTTATCTCGGTCATCGAGATGATTCGATTCGTTTCTCAAGCGTTCTTGTCTACGAAATCAATACGATTTTTTCTTAGCGGAGTCGACTAACTTTAAGTAATTCCCGTCCGATTTCGAGACCAAGTATTGCAACATCATCGAGTACGTCTTCCAATCAATGATTTAATTCGTTATCCCAACTTTACTTGCACATCATCCATTCCTATCATTCACTTCGTTTTGGGGCCAATCTCGCCGTCGTTCACGCACATCCCCAGTTCCACGTCCTACTCTAAGTCTTGCTGCCCCAAGTCTATCGTCCGTCCAGACGATACTGTAAGGTCAATCGCACAAGTTCAATCACTCGGCATAGGGTCGTCCGCCTATCCGCTAGGTCATCTCACAGGGTCATAGTTACAAGTCAAGTTCTCGGCTCATCGTGCAAGGTCGTTGCACGACGCTCGCCCCAAATCCTATGGTCAAACCATTTGTTCGTTTGTACGGGAGTTTCTACCCAAGTTTGCTTCACTCAAATTTCTAAACATCAAGCAGCGTTCACCCTATCCACATCAATACATTCTCCGATTCAAGTCCGAGCTCGTTTAGGAAAGTCATCCTACGATAGGTTGTCCTCAATCAAATCCTTATGTTAATATCGTGCGTCCGTACTAGCAATTTTCGTAATCTATCTCTTCAAGTATGTTTCGATACAGTTCACCTATCCAATTCACGTAGTCGATAACAAGGTCGTCTAGCCTTGCAATATGTCGCGTCCCGATCTCACGCAAGTCTGATTATCCACGGCGGACATGAATCACCATGTCGACATTCCCGCGGAATAATCGTTCTCATCGGGACGTAACTCTTGCGTTGCGTCTAGACTTGCTCATTTTCGATACGCGGATTGGGTCTACTCAATCCTCAAGTTTTCTCATTCTTCAATCGCAAGTCCTAACAATCCTCGAATTCACCTTCGCTTCAAACCACAAGTCGAAGCAATCAAAATTGCCATGTCATGATTTTTTTAGTTCGACCATTCCCGCTGGACATGAATCACCATGCCAACGCTCACGCGGAACGATCGTCCCAAATCCGACGTGATGCATGTGCGAGGCTGGAGTTGCGCTCGCGCAAGGCAAGATCGTTGTCGTTGTGGTTATCACCGAACAATCAAGTCACTTTCCTTCCTCATTCCAAACATTCATTTCCAACAAGTATCCTTCAAAACAATAACTTCTAACACGATCATCATTCATCGAATCAGAGTACCCCCGAGTTATTGCACATCGATCTTTGATACGCCTCAATACCATCGATGATGTACATAACCTGACGATCTTCCTTTTGCAATGAATTCCGAGTCGTGCAACTTAATTCCTTAATCCGTATTGTCTCGTGCTAACTCGTCGTCGAGCAACATCAATTGCAATTCCTTAGTCATTTTCGTATCTCCAAATCAACGTTTCCTATGCACGCTATCTTCCGATCGTGCTATCTTCGATCTCGTCCATGGGTATTTCACCTTAACTCAAGTTTCAATCCATTCAACTAATTTCAAAATCGTATGCACGATCTTCTATGTTTCCTCGACCAAGACCTCCATTCGTTTCATGATTCGCACTACGCATTCTTAATTCGTCCGAACGATATCTCGTTTGAGACTCTCGAAGTCGAAACCAACTAAGCGTTACTCATTCCAAGGCTTGCGCGATATCATCGCTTGCCGACATACTCGTTCTATTCGTAAATCCTTTAGTCTCGCTCGAACAATTTCTATAACGTCCATACACCACTCAGGGTTCGAGCTATTCGACTAGTCATCGACACTCGCTCTTTTTCCTTCTTCGAAGCTATCACATACACCACTCGGAGTCAAGTCATTCTACAAATCCTCAAAAGGTTGTTCGACTCCCGATCGACATGTCCAATTGCGCGTTCGCTCATTCTTCAAAATCTAAGAACCATTTCTCCGTGTTCGCTTTAGCGCCGGTCAAGTAGCGTCTCTATCAACATACGTTCTAAGTCTCCCTTATTCTCGTCCAAGCGATAGTCAATCTCGCTCGCAACTCGTTTGCACCATAAAGTCTAGGTGCGCGATACTCGACACAACTTAGCCAAAAGGCTGCGTGCATAACCATCCCGTTCGAACTATACTTCGGTCTCGTGTACTCGTTCGCTATTGTCAGCGTAAGGTTATTCAAGCACGTCTTGCATTTCGCTTACTCTTAGCATCGTTTCCTTCCAACTCAAGTCCGTCATGGTGGCGCAAAGGCCTTCGCCTATCGATCCCGTCCAACCGAGTACTCGTACGAGCTTTTGAAAATATTAGACTTATTGTATGGAACATCCCAAGGCACAACGAGAGAGAGCGTACACTTCTTTTGTTTCAACGAGCTTTCAAAACTGAGAGAATCGAAATGAAGTCCAAGGACGTAAAGCCGTGCTCTGGTACCATTCTGTCACGCCCCGCTCCCGCAGGAGCGATTGTCCTCGCTAAGGCGTGATGCCGCACGGGCCTTGGTTGCGCCCGTGTAAGGCTAAGTCCAGAAACGGCCGATTTGAGCTAGGCCACAGAGTCGCACAGAGTGTCCCCATTTGCAGCGGAAAGTAAATGGACACAAATTGAAGCGAATTCAACTCTTTATTTATATTCAAGAAGTTTACAAGCGGCGCTAGGCCGAGTTTACAAGTCTCTCAAGCTCTCTCTCTCTGAAACATAAAAGGCGTGCCAAGTGGCTTACAAGATGGAATGATTCATGGCGATGTTCCGATACATTATGTCCTGTATATGGTGCTCCAGCTCCTTGCAACGCTCCAAGGCTCCAGAGATAGCTCCGCGCCTTAGCACGTTCGAGGAAAGATCCGCACCCGCCGACGTTTCCTGCTTCCTGCAAGCAGACTGTGGGGTTATCAGCACATTGTTATGCACTGGTGGGGAGGCTAGCTCGCCCACAATGCTATCATTACCAAACACGTTCTATTTACTTTTGTGTATCTCTATCATTCATTGTCTTTCTAATCTTGTCTTAGGATCAATTTCACGGCATATTTCGTAGCCTATCTCGTGTTGCCGAATACAAGTGTCGCATGGAAATACATGCATGACTTACCCATACTTACCGTCCGGCCTTCCCTGTCCAAAGTAAACCAAGTTAGTCAACAATTCATATGAAACAACTTAATGTAGTTCGCGTAACATTCAGTGTTCAAGGGCGTGTCCCTGCCTCGGGTCCTAGCGCGTCGTAGGCGTGTTTTCTAACTCCTTTGCCGAAGTACTTTTGATCGTTTGTATGTTACAGTCAACGTCTGTTCAGAGGGCGCTTCATTCAGTTAACTTAGATTACTTTGATTTCAATGCAAGGACTTGCTCGTGGATTGCCACCAGCAAAGCCCACTTAAATCTATATGCACCGGTCGCTGGCATGTCAACCATTTTCCCCTGTGGCATTCTCATCTATCAAGCGTGATGGCTGGTACACCTTGATAGACTATTGAATAACCGGCCCTACGTTTGGTTATGTGCCCAAGCCCGCACACCTGTCCGCCCGTAGGCCATGATTCCGCCTAGGCCGGCCACGAAAACGTCGTTCGTTGCCCTTGGAATCCCTTTTCACTCGTGCACGAGCCGTCCACGACCATTTCGTATTTTATTATCATTTTAACTTAACGGCTGTCTTTGAGCCATAGGCTAACCCTTAGCCATAATGCGTTATCGACCAGGTTGGCGTCCGTGCAGCGCGGGTAGCGAGCCCCGTTGTACGTGCCCGTCACACCTGTCGCTAACCATTCTTTCCTTTCTTATCTTTCATTCATTCATTTTTTTCTTTCTTTCACTTGTCCGTTTGTTCATTGATTCATTCATTCACTTATTCATTCATTTATACATTTTGCAACTCCCTGTGCGGGAGTCGCCTTGGCGACCCATCGGTCCCGTGGCCTTTCAATGTTGCTATACTCTACTCGGAACGACTATGTCGATAGTCTTCCCGTTTCATTGTTGTAAACCATTCACTGTTTTATTGTTGAACGCATGAGGGACTTGAACGTAAGCTTGTGCCTTAGCACGAGCGTAGAGTGCGGTGCGAGAGTTCTCACGTTTTCTATGTTCCTTTCCATATTCTATACAAGCATACAAGATGGGATTATTCCCTTAGCTAGGTGCGTTGAGTCATTTATTAGCATGCGCAGTGTTATCGCCTAGCGATTCTAGCAATAGTGTCCGTATTGTTATGTGTCTAGGCTAAGCAAAGACGGGTTCATCGGAGCCACCCACCTTAGCGATGTTCGCATCGGCCGAGCGATACTCCGAGCGCGCCTTTGAAAGTCTAAGTCTGGATTTCTCTTGACGGGCCAATGTAAGCCTTGCATCGATTCTTCTTCAGGTCGATGCCAACTCTTCGGGTCGACGACTCGTTTGAGTCGTTGCACTTGCCGTTTGAATCGGCGTTCCGCTAGGGGCGGAGCGGATCATTACACATAGCCCCTGATCTGCCCATAGAAAGGCTTATTGCCCAAGACATACAGGACGAGGGTATTCTCCCAGTATGCTGTCACCTTCTGGATCTCCTCCGTCGGGAATGATGCCCTGAAACCCCTTCCTGCCTTAATCGGCGGAACGTACTCCATCGATGTGGGGGTTTTCGGCCCCACAGGTTTGCAGATCTCAGCCCAAGACCGTCCAGCAGGTCGAGGGGTCGTCCCAAGCGGCCTCGGGGCAATCATCGGGCGGGGAGTCCCAGATCCCTGAACCTCCAGGTCCACCACTTTGATCTTCCCCTTCGCCGTCGCGGTCGCCTTAGGCCGCCAACCCACCGATCTCCCAGCAGACATCCCCTGACCCCGGCCAGATGGCCGAGACCCTGACCCGTTCTGACGGCTATCAGGAAGGCGATCCCTAACCTGACCCTGTCCGCCACCCATCTTCCCTCCGGACTTCGCCACGCGACGCCGTGTAACCGTCGTCCACCTACTTTCCTTCGTTTGGTTCCCCAGCGATCCTGAGCCTGATCCGAATTGAAAGTTCGGGTCTATGGTGCCACCCCGCAGCGAGATCGACCCCCCGGACCCCGTGAGAAGGGTGCCCGACCCCCCTCTCGTAGAACCCGCCCCCCCCCCCTACCGCCTGGGGGGGTCGTCGACGTCCCAGGGGGGGTCCACCCGACCCCCCCCCCCCCGCTCTCCCCCCCCCCCCCACCCACACCGCTTGGGGGGGGGGGGGAGCCTTCGCACGCGCCGGCGTCGGGGGGTCCGCCCGACCCCCCCGATCATGCTCCCGCCCCCCCACCCACCCAGCGCCGGGGAGGGGCCGCTCTTCTTGCTCGACGCCCTGACACCGCCGGGTCTCTCCATCAAAAATAATATTATATATATATATATATATATATATATATATATATATATATATATATTAAGAGGAATATATATATATATATATATATATATATATATATATATATATATATATATATAAAAACGCGATGTCAGGAGCGCACACGACGACGGCTAGGGTTTCCGTGCTCCAGACTTCCCCCCCCCCCCCCCGACCCCCCGATCCGCTTGCGGGAAGGGGGCTGCGCCGGCTGGGTGGCGGGGGAGGAGGTGGCCGACCTGCTGGCGGCAAAGGCGGAGGCGGAGGCGGGACCCCCCCAGGCGGGGGGGGGGGGGGTCGGGAGGCAGCGGCGGGCGCGGCGGCGGGACCCCCCCCCAGGCGGGGGGGGGGTCGGGAGGCAGCGGCGAGGCCCCCCCCGGCGGGGGGGGGGGGGTCGGGAGGCAGCGGCGGGCGCGGCGGCGGGACCCCCCCGGCGGGGGGGGGGTCGGGAGGCAGCGGCGAGGCCCCCCCCGGCGGGGGGGGGGGGGTTGGGGCGCGGTGGCGGGACCCCCCCCCCCCCCCCCAGGCAGGGGGGGAGTCGGGTGGAACCGGGGGCAGCAGCCCCCGGCCGGGCGACGGCAGTGGGGTTCCCACACGCGGGAGGGAGACGGGTGGAGGCGGCGGCGGCTCTTCCGGAGAAGCCCCCATCTTCGAGTTCGGTTCCGGAGGAGATAACTCTGGAGAGGTTGGCTGGCAGACCGTGACAAGACGTCGGATTGGTGGACGGAGAGGGGCTCAATCCGAAGTTTCGGGAAGGGCGGGGACAGGAAATCAAGGGACTCGACCCCAGAACGGCGCTCTGGATTCCCGACGCCGTGGGGGAGGTATGGTGCGAACTGTTCCGGGTTGGAGGCCAAAGGCGACGGCAGCGGAGATGGGGAAGGGTGTTGCAGTTGATACTGGTAGGCAGGGCCCGGCCGCTGCGACTCCTCCAACCAGGACCCCCTCTGTGGAGCAGAGGCCTCGGTCATGGAAGGAGGTCTGCACCCCAGTGGAGTCGAAAAGCTCGATGTCTATGGAATATGTTACCCCGATGGCGGTTGGTGGCGGACTCAGGGCTTACTTCCCCGCAGATGAAATAGCAAAGGTCTCTGATTTTTGGAAGAACACCTTAGTGCTATATGTGTTAGGGAATAAGCCGTTCTTTGGCCAAATCAGGGGATATACGGAGAGAGTTTGGAGGCCCAAAGGCAGCATGGAATTCTTCTCCCGGGAGAATGGATTTTACTATGTCAAGTTTGGGCTGGCGGAGGATGTGACCAGGATTGTGCAGGGAGGGCCATGGTCGTTTGACGGGAGACTAATTATTTTGAAAGAATGGACACCGGCGCTGAGGTGTGAGAAGGAAGTGTTGAATGCTATTCCCGTCTGGATCCGGTTCCCAGAATTCCCTGTACAATATTGGAGCATCCCACTTCTCATGAGACTCGCCAGCCTCGTGGGGAAGCCGATAAAGGCAGATGAGGCCACCACCTTCCGATCCAGAATAATGTACGCCAGAGTCTTTGTGGAGATAAAGGCAGGCTCGGAGCTCCCGAGCATGCTTGAGTATCAGGTACCATCTGGAGAGGTTCTGACGCAGGCTGTGGAGTATGATTGGGTCCCACCCATGTGTTCGCATTGTGAGTGCTTTGGGCATATTACCAGTGCGTGCAACTATAAGGGGAATGAGTACGCCAGGCCACAGGCGGGCCAGACAGAGACATCTCGGCCGGAGACGGTTCAGACGGAGGCACACGAGAGGGAGGCGGCCCCCAGTCACTTGCCTAAGGAGACGGCGCCAGAGAGACACATGGAGGAAGACACAGTTATGGAGATTGATAGGAGACTGGAGACAGGATCGCCACTGAGACATGAGAGCATGCAGGGTGCGCTGGTTCCGTTCAGGCCTCGGAGGACCATGATGACCAGGGGTATGAGTGCGGCGGATAGTAGTCAGAGGGGGGTGGAGGCCTCCACGGCACTTATGGTTTACAGCAGCAGGAAGAGACACGCCCCGGCCACACTGGAGGATATTCCTCAGATGAGGGAGATGGAAGACCAGACCGACCCCAATCCTGACTGGACACTTACTCTTAGCAGGATTCAGGCACATCTTGCCCCTTCCACCATGGTAGATGCAGTCCTTGAGCAGACGAATGAGACACTTCCCTCGAGTGTCGATCCAGAGGAGTTACAGGGGGGCCCAACATCTTTTATTTAGATGTCGGTCCTAGCATGGAACATTAGGGGGGGTGTTCCATTGGCCGATGGAGGGAGATCAGAGGGGTGCTGAGGAGAGAGGCATGTGATATTGCTATTCTGCTGGAGACGAAGATTCGAGGGGCCGCTATGCTCTCACGTCGGACTCCGGCAGCCTGGGATCACATTCATAACTTAGATCTTTGCGGTATGGCAAGGATCTGGGTTAGGTGGAACACAGGTAGCTGGGTGGGGGCTCAGATTCATAAGTCAGAGCAACTCATCGGAGTTACTTTTGAGAATAAAGGTGGGTTCAGATTCATCCTGGGTGCTGTATATGGGCACAACGACCGGAGACTCCGGGAGGCTCTATGGGAGGACATTGTGCTTATGGGTCGGCGGACAACATGCATCTCCCCCTACTCATCATGGGGGACTTCAATGCTATGTTGCTTCGTCAAGAGAAGGTTGGGGGCCGGCCTGTACCAGACTCGATTTTATACGACTTCCAGAGGTGTCTTCTTATGTCAGGTATGCGGGGGCTGGAGCGAGCTGGACATATTTGGACTTGGCACAACAAGGCTACTCAGAATCGTATTGCATGTCAGCTGGATCGGGCCTTGGGCAATAGCGAGTGGTTCAGGTGTTTCCCGAACTCGGTGGCGGAAGGTCTGGCAGCGGGTACTAGCGATTATTCTCCTATCCGGGTGGGCCTATGTGAGAGACCCACTTTGCGGGCGAGGCCATTTCGGTATAACAATAGCTGGTACCTATCTCCAGGTTATGAGGAGGTAGTTATGAGAGAGATGCCGCACTTCCGGGATGGCACGGCCCAATTCCGCATGGTTCACAAGCTCAAGCAGCTCAAGCGGGCTATCAGGGGGTGGGTGAAGACGAGACCGCGGACTTCCCTGGCAGAGAAGGAAGAAGAGCTTCGGGACACTTAGGTGGCCCTCCAATCTGACATTATGAATGGGGAACTGGCGGCTAAGGAGAAGACCCTGATTGAGGAGGTTAGCATCATGAGACTGCAGGAAGAGATCAGTGCGTCACAGAGGGCTAAATGCACCTGGCTCAAAGATGGCGACCGCTGCACCAAATTCTTTTATGATGTGATCCGCACCCGTCAGCACCGGAACAGCATCCCCAGACTTCTGAATGCTGAGGGTCGTCTTGTAGGTGACCCGGTGGAGATTCAGGAGGAGGCCGTCAGATTCTACACTGACTTATATCAGCAGACGGACTACTCCAGCACGTTTTCGACCCTGGTTACGAAGAGACTGGTGTCACGACATGGGAACAGTCTTCTTTTGGCACCGGTGAGGATGGAGGAGGTGAAAGATATTGTGATGAAGGCTAATCCCAACAAAGCTCCTGGGCCTGATGGCTTCTCTTCTGGGTTCTTTAAGCGACACTGGGGTGTGCTTAAGGCACCTGTTCTGGCAGCGGTTCAGGAGTTCTTTGTGGAGGGCCGGCTCCTGAAGGAGATGAATCATACATTCTTGACACTGGTTCCCAAGAAGGAAGGAGCGACCTCACTTGCAGACTTTAGACCCATTGCATGCTGTAATTTCCTTTACAAGATTATCACTCATCTTATGTGCAGGCGTATGGAGGGGATTATGCAGGGTTTAGTGTCCCAGAACCAAGCAGCGTTCATCAAGGGCCGGTCAATAGCGGAGCACAGTCTGCTTGCTCACGAGATGGTGCGGGAGTTCAGCAAACCGGGGGGGATGAAGGCTTGTGTGAAGCTTGACCTTCGGAAAGCGTATGACACGGTCAATCGGGACTTCCTGTGCCACTTGATGCTTGCCATGGGGTTTGACGAGAGGTGGGTTGCGAGGGTGAGGGAGTGCATCTGCTCCCCTACCTTCTCTGTCCTCATCCAGTGCACGCCACATGGCAACTTCAGTAGCAACAGGGGGTTGAGGCAGGGCGACCCCCTCTCCCCGTATCTCTTTACCTTGGTGATGGAGTACTTCACGTGTATGATGGATATAGCAGTGCATAGCGGGAGGATTGTTCCCCTGTTCCGGTTGGTGAGTCCTGCTGTATCTCATTTGATTTATGCTGATGATTTATTGGTGCTACTCCAGCCTTCCATGAGGGGAATGAGAGCGCTCTCTGACATTATGGAGGAGTTCGGGCGGCTTTCTGGGCTCCAGTTAAACCGGGAGAAGAGCAGAGTCTACTTCAGCTCCCGGTGTACACTTCAGGAGGAGAGAGCCTTCGCTTTAGGTGTGGACAAAGGCGAGCTTCCAGTGAAATACCTGGGGGTCCCGCTGACGGTCAACTATGCCCGAGAGCAGGATTGTTACAGCTTGGTGGACTTTGCTCAGAGGAGAGTGGAGGGCTGGCAAGCGGCGGGACTTTCATTTGGGGGACGGATTGAGTTGGTGCGGTCGGTCATTGCTGGCATCACTATGTTCTGGCTCCAGTCTATCCAGATCCCCACAGCTACTATTCGAAAGGTGGAGGCTATTTGCGCTAACTTCATCTGGAGGGGAGGACTACATGCGATATCCTGGGATCAGTTATGTCGGCCTCGGGAGGAAGGAGGAGTTGGGTTGAGGCCTCTTCATGCGGTTAGGAAGGCAGCTTGTGTGAAGATGGCCTGGAAATTCATCAGGGGGGGTCACTCTGGGCGGACTGGATGGCTAGCAGATACTTACGGAGGACCAACTTCTGGGCCTGCAGGATAGACAACAATTTCTCGGTCACGTTTAAGGCCATCCTGAGATGTAGACCGGTGCTCCAGACCGCTATCTGCAGGCGCATGAAGGATGGGACGACTACCGACCTTTGGCTAGATCCTTGGTTGGGTTCCAGATCCCTGCTCGAGATATTGGGAGGGCAGCTGGACAGAGAAGCGGAAAGGGGGCTCACATGCGGCCGGATCATCAGAGACGGAGTTTGGAGGCCAGAGGGATACCTATTTACTGTCCAGCTTGCAGCAGAGATACACCTTATTACTATTGACGCTAGCCAGACGGAGGATACATGGAGCTGGGCCGGCCCAGGTATGGGGGACGGATCAGGTCTATTCTGCTTTCGTAGCTGCTATGATTTGGTTCGGACCCACCACGACCAGGCTGAGGAGGTGGACTTCATTTGGGGCAAGGGCGTTGCACGAAAAATGCAACTATGTGCTTATCGCCTTCTCCGTGGTAGATTGATGACGAGAGACAGACTCCGCCGGTTTGGGATGCAGATTCCGGATGCCAAATGTGTGCTATGTAATGATGAAGATGAATCTATGGGGCATCTCTTCTTTGGTTGTCCGGTGACCTGGCACATTTGGACTGAGCAGTGTGCACAGCTGAGAGGAGGAGTGGGGATGGACCGGGACATTCGGAGCATTCTCAGCTGGATCCGAGATCAGAGAGGACGGGATCCGGGGTGGGCTAGAAGAGCCAGAGTTCGTCTTGCTGCGTCTGTTTGGCACATCTGGAAGGAGCGGAACAGACGTATCTTTGAGGGCTTGACTACCCCCCTATTGGAATTCTACATAATATAGAATTCGATGTATCTGTAATGGCCCCATAATAGTATTATTGGGGCATGGGAAGTTGTGATGTTGTACTTTAATACCATTTCCGCTATATGCGAGGAATAAATTCACCCTTATTCCAAAATATATATATATATATATGGAAGGACATGTAAGGATTAAAGAGGGAGGGGGGTTAGTGCAAAAAGAAAATTCAGTGGGGGTCACTTGACCCCACTTGCCCTAGCCTGTGTCCGCCACTGCTTATAAGCTAGTGCGTCTTTAACATAATCATCTGTTACACAATCAGAAAAGTTGATGCTCTTTGTTGTGTGAAATCAGAGTATTTACGGAATATGATGGTTATAGTGATTGATATATTACACAATGATGATTCCTTGTTTAAAGGGCCTGGTATATGTTATTGGCTTGTTGTAAGGTGCCGTTAGCAGCAAGTTTGTTATGCTTGTCGTGGAACTTCTATGTATTGAGTTTTGATAATTTATCATTTGGTCACTTCTATCCTAGATAAAAATTGAATGCAGGAGTCGGTTTGTGTGCAGCCGCGACAGCAACAGGCTGGATACTATTTAATTAGCCGCAAATTTCATCTTGCCCTAACTTCTTCCAGGCCATGTTTTGCATGAATTTAAGGATTATAACAAAATTCTGTGACAAAAGAGATGAAGTGGATCCTTGCGAGTCCTATTGAGCCTCAACGTAAGGTTTGAACTTTGAACCTTTTGTAAGTGAAAAAAAGGAGATGGGTTTAAAGGATATCTCAAACTTCGACGGGTAGTGATCAATACATTATCAATGTTTCTTCCACCATTGCATCCACAAAAAGGAAACAGGAAAAATCCTCAGCCGGGCGATTGTCTGACTCCTGCTTGACATCAGAAGATTTTTATTTCCTCGATTATTATCAATTCAACTGGATTGGGTGGAGAATGGCATGCTAAAGGTTTAGTATATAATGTTGGCCCATCCTTACCCAGGTGAAGTAGGGTGGTAAAGGTCTATATATTATGTTGGCCAACTCCTAACAGCTCGAGCCTTTGGGAACAATGGTTAACTAACACGGTATTACAGGATTAGGCAACATTAGGAATATAGAGATTTTAGAGGCACAGGCATGTGTTGTAGTTCTCCATATACTTGCTCCATACTGGAACCCAAATCAGGCCATCTTATCTCATAGCTAAGATGGTAGTCTCCATTATATACTTTGTATATTTCTTAGATATATGACGTTGATGTGGGCATCTTATCTCATGAATAAGATAATAGTGTTCTATGTATTTTAGGTTTCTGAAATATATGACATTGATGTAGTGGATAGGTGATCTCACGTGAACCTAAATGCATAGGACGCTTTTAGAGTGGATTGACTGCATTTTACCATGGTTAAGATAATAATCTTACTTGTATGCATTTTATGTTTCTCAAATATATGACATTGATGTAGTAGATAGGTGATATCAAATGAACCGAAATGCATGAGACTCTTTTACAGTGGATTGACAGCATTGTAACATGGCCTTTTCTTCTAACGTTTGGTATGTTATTTTGGAGAAGAATCTTGAACAATTGACCAAATATAGGTATTGATGAGGGTGCCTTGTGGGTTTGACAATGTACCTCAGCAACATTCAGTAATCACATCAATAAAACACATAAAACTGAGAATTTCAATTAACTCGAGCAGAAATAAAATAACTAGAGTTTGCTTTAGTAGCTCCATGTATCTCCATATGCTACTGAGATTTTATCACTAGCTGAGCGCTACTTTTCAGATCTTATTACCTTTCAAGCATTAGCAATCATTTATAATCTACTTATGGAAGCACCTACTTGGTAATTGTTGCCATGAGTACTGCTACCTGTAACACACAAAAGGGAATTAGAAACTGATATATTTTGAGAACTTAGATGAAGAATGTCTAAGAAGTTCCTTTGTTATTTTGTGATATATTCAGTCTTGACTTTCTTGATTTTTAAGCCTATGATGGTCACCTAGTTAAAAAATTCCATTAGTACTAAACATGCATATTAAGCATCTACACTCATTTCCAGCTGACATTTATTTCATTAATCTTTTTTTAGGTATGCAGACAAATAGACAGCCATCCTAATGGAACAAGTGTCCTGGACCGTATATTTTCTGGAGTTAGCATCTATTACAATTATACTGGAAGTGTCAAGTGCTTTGATCTGGACGATGATCCTCATGGTATGAGTGGTTGGGATTGGCAGGTCTGTTAGGAGAAAACTAAATGTAATTTTTGATATCCTAGTTTTTCCCATCAATAAGTGATCTAGTACATTCCTAATATGATATTGCATCCTTCATTCTCTCATTTGACAGGCTTGTACTGAGATGGTCATGCCGATGTCCAGCAGTCGGAAAAATAGCATGTTTCCGCCCTACGTTTTTGATTATGCTGCATATGAAGATCAATGTATAAAGAATTATGGTGTTAAGCCAAGGCCCCGTTGGGTGACCACAGAATTTGGTGGCCATGTAAGTGATGATGCATTGTTGGTTATATAATTCTTCTGTCAAATCTACAGTGTTATATGTTTCTCTTTTGATTACTTTTGCTTTTTCTTTTTTCTTTTTCTGCACAAAAGCCTTGTCATTATGCGTAAAAAAATATTTTACTTCAGTAACAGCCAGCCTTTTGCATCTTTTGGTCTTCAGAATGTAGGACAATATACATGCTACTATGTCGATTATAAAAAGAATAATGCTGTAAAATATGTGGAACTCAGGTGACATTAAGATTTCTTTTCAGACTATACATGCTAAGTTATGGAACCTTTTAAGTAAGACACGACTTCTTTGCCACCTTCTAACTAGATGTGGAATCATTAGGCTTGTATCAGTTCAAACTTCTTAGTCCAATTAGATGACTGAAGATATATTCTATTTATTCTTTCATTTGGCAACCCGTTCAATATGTCAGGTAATTAGATATGGGCTTTTCTGGAGTCTGGACGAGCCAGACAGTCCAAATTGTCCAACCCAAGTGAGCTCTGGGAATTTTCTCTGACCTAACTTTTATAGCCAATGCGCCAAGCCCATTACGAGCCCGATGCCCTAGGTTGTTTCACATTTAATGCACAATAGGTAAAGTTACCAAATTACACTCTAGAACACCCTATTAGAGGCCCTTAATTCAAGCCAATAGGTATGGACTCTTTTGACAAGACTGCATACTCCCTGTTATTTCGATACATCGTCCTCTGTTATCTCCGTTTGTGTGTTGTGTGACGCTGGCACTTGTTTTATTGACAAGAGTGGCTGACATTAATGTTTCTAAGATAGGATGATCAGACTTGCTCAGGAGGATGGTTGCCTTCTATCTCTTGCTTTGCTCTACTGTTAGGGAATTCCCATGGCAACTGCATGGAATCTTTAGTCCGATTCATTTATAAATAGACGCAGCAGTTAGGCGGAACAAAATATTAGTTAAAAGAGCACCTAGAACTGGGGTAGGCTAAACGAACTTTAATAGAGGTTGTAAAGAAGGTTATGTTTTTTATTAATGTGATGGAGACATTGCCCTCAAGAGAGTTGAATTGAAGAAAAGGATTCAAATAGCCAACCCCAAAAGTTTTTGGTTAAAGGCTTTGTACTTGTTGCTATTGCTATCTAGACAATTTAGTTCAGGTACTACTACCATAGTATGCAAGAGGAACTCTTTAATAGTAAACAAAATGATTGCTTTATTAGTGTACTTCAATGACCTATTAATTGATGTAATTACAAAGTTATCACAATAAAGTCCCTACATAACCGCACAACCCGACATTGTCCGCTGGGGGTAACCTTGCTAGTTCAGTGTTTTGAAGTGGTAATTTATAATTTTAGCTACAATTGCAGTTTCCTGCTAGTGCTCTTTATACTGTGACGCTGAAAATGAGGCATCTGTGTCCGTGTCAGCATGTTGTGGTTGCACAATAGAAGTTAATTAAAAAGGAAAAAAAGAAAAGTGGATTGTTTAGGGCCCCTTTGGTATCATTTTTGTTTTTCGTTTATTCTTTAAAAAAAATCTATTTTTTTTTACAAAAACAGAAGTGCTTTTATGTTTTTTGTTTTTGAAAACTATAAATATTTTTTTTTAATAGTGAAAAAAAAGTTGTTTACCATGTTTTTATAAACAAAAAACAGGAAATGACAATAAATAAATTTGGGATGCAGATGGTATGGTATGTTTCCTTAATAAAAATAAATAAATTTCTACTTTTGTTGCTTATCAAACATGTTTTTGTTTTTATAAACAACATACAAGTTAAATATGTCAAACAATTTTATTGTTTATAAAAAATTGAAAACAAAATTAATAAACAAAAGTGATACCAAACATGGCCTTAGTTTATATGTCATTTTGTTATGCCAAGTTTCTCTTGAAAATAAGCTTAGTCTCTTAAACATTTCCATTGTGTTTTCTCTTCAAGGATATAAGAACAGTATTGAAGAAGTTCGGCAGCAACATCATATTCTCAAATGGACTTTTGGATCCTTGGAGTGGTGGGAGGTAGTATATTTCTCCTACTCCCAGATAAATTCTGGCAAGCTGATTTAATCTTCTGCGAGTTTTGATCGTGTGCCATCTTTTTGTTTATAACAGCGTTCTGCAGAACATTTCTGACAGCATCCCTGCACTGGTTACTGAACTAGGTATGTGTTCCCAGGTTTGTATTTCTTTTAATTCTTGAGCCAATGACGACATTTTTACTCAACAAGTAACTTTGCTTTCATTTCTCAGGAGCCCATCACATAGATCTGCGTGCCTCAACTGACGAAGATCCTCAGTGGCTAGTTGAACAGAGGAAAACAGAAATTAAGTTGATCAAAGGATGGATAGATGATTATTACGAGGAGAGAAGAGCTTCTTGCATCATATAGTCGTCGTGACTTTGGAATCAGTCCTTTGGGAGCAATTGATTTAGATTAAGTTCGTTAAATTCTCCAATAACGAGGAAAGCACGAGTTTGTGTGCCTTTCTGACCCATCTTGATTTCGATATTGGTTTCTTGTGATCGTTTGAAGACCGTCTATAGCTGGAGATGTTGATGCTTCACTCAGGTCCATAACATTTTTCCAGAAGAATACATTTTCATCATAATTTGTTTGACAAATCATCTTCAGGCTCATAGCATGCATACTATATATGAACTCTGATAATTTGTGTATCTTTATATGTACCGGAGTTGTGAAGAAGTCCATGAGAGATCTCAATCAAAAACTGAAAATTTCGACCGGGTTTAAGTAGTTTGTAATTTGTTATTGGGAACTGTTGTCGGCTCTAACGTGGAGAACATTCTCTGAATATTAACTGGAAGTTTAAACCTGGGAAAGCCTTAGAATTTGGAAGGGTGTTAACAAAAGGTTTTGCTAGCCTCTCGAAGTTTGAAGGCATAGATGTCTGTTAAGTTCCTAGTCGGGCACTGAAACGGAAACTCCTTTTTTTTCCCTGATGGGAGGTGTGACAGAGGCTGTGCCCGCGCCGACATGTCCCTCTCCCCGGGGCACCCTTCGGGGCCCACCCCCCAAATTACGGGGTCCCCTCTAATGGGGGCTGACACATTTGTGGGCCAAGACCGTGGTCCATGTAGCACTCTCCAAACTAAAATTCTCATTTGGCTGGTTCTTCCCATGGAATTGAACCCATATAGCCATAATATACTACGTCTCCACGTGTTGATTACTAGACCCACGATGTGCTATCAATTGGACGTTGCTATGTTGCTCGCGGTCTGTGACGGTAGATTACGTGTCAGCATTCCATTGGCTGAGATTTCAGTGGCAGGTCCAAGTAAATAAAGGGGGCAATGGATCGGGACACGTAGACCGCGGGCGCAGACCACGGGCAATATATCATTTTCCTTATCAATTACTTAGTACAAGCGTTCTTGTCTGGGTCATCCCTCCCTGGCACCGTTGCATTGCGAAGATGAAGTTAATGTGGCAGTCAGTTGCGATGGTAGTGGCACTGCATGCTACGAGTGTTGGAAGAGAGTGTCCTGGTATCCTTTGAAGCTGCAGTAGTCGAAGCCTACTCTCAGCACAACTGCATGATACTTTGCTGGCCCGCAGTGCTATTGTGTTCTCGAACGCCATGTCATCTGACACTCGAATCACGCGTACCAAGAAACCGTTAGCCTAATCGTGACTAGTATTGATGGCCGTTTCTGAGGGAGTACAATATATTAGCCTAATCGCGACTAGTAATCAGGATGTTTGTAAGGGAGTACAAGATATGCGATAACACAAGATCCCAAAAATTACAAGGGCCTAAATTATTTAATCTTGCTATATATTACTAATGTAAAATCTTCAATTTTTTAATATATGTACAGAATTTTTAGAATGTCAGAAACCAATATACCTAAGGAAGTTCTCCTAGGCACGTGGCTGACTGGAAAGGTGGTGTAACCGTCAGGTACATTGCCATTGCCGGTGACGACAGTCCTGTCTATGCTGTCTGTGACTCGTTTAGTTCGCAGAATTATGGGATTGGAAAAGAAACATCAATAATTTTCTATGTTTTGGTACCAAAAGAATTGAGGACAAAATGAAAGTGATTCCCAGTAGAAAGAAAATATAATTTCTAAATACACTCCACATTTTACTTCAGGGCAGCCCATTAGGACTACCAACAAAATTGGCAGTCCTGACATTAAGGAGGACTGCCAACTTCGTTCACAATCTATCTTAATATTCAAATTCTTTAGGACTGTCAACTTTGTTAGCAATCCTACTTTATGTTAAAACTTCCAACAAGTTGGCAGTCCTAGGACTGGGCTGTGCCTGGAGTAAAATGTGGAGTACCTTTAGAAATTATCAAAGAAAAGTAGGAAGAAAAATAATCCATCTATCGAAGCAAGGGTTTACTTTTCTACTTTTAAGTATTCAGTTTTTCTTCCAATTTTTTTGATATTTTTCAAACATGGAAAGAAAAATCTATAAGAATTATAATTTTTTAAAAGAAAAACGTACTCATGATATATGACAGTCAACTCTCTTTGATGATTGCGGAGAGCTGCTGCGCCCCTTGTTAGCAATCACCCGAACAAAATGCGTATTATACGCGAATTTTTTCGTATCTTACATAAACGTATAATACTTACGTACTTTTAAAAAATTCGGATTTGTACGCGAATTTTAAGCCTGTGGCGTTTTAAACGTGTACCGTACGAATTTTTAAAATTTTGGCCAAAAAATGTGACCAAGAAACCCAACAGTCTCGACTTTCTTGACTCTTGCTGCTATTAGATATTAAGACCGGCACAATTCTAAAAAATTATCAAAAGAAAAGAAGAAAAAGTCTCACAGTAACCAAAAAAAAGAAACCCAAGAGTTTTTGCACATGTTGCTTGCAACAATCAAAGAAAAAAAATTTGGTTTTCCATAATCCAACCTCTTCTTATTCTCACACTGAACCCTTGTTTATGAAGGAGTAGAGGTGGGTGGGCCCTATATATATTCCGAATTTTTATTGGTTCATATGAAATGTACTAAACACGAATTAAATCTGATCCAAATATTTTTCGTTAGACGAATTTTTGATCGAATTTTTTACTGTATTTTACTTATATTGTGCCAATTTATACTCGTACTTTTGTCGTTCCGAATTTTTTCCGTTTGCCGAATTGCTAACAAGGGCTGCGACTGCTTCGTTGATGGTCTTGTGGTGCCTGTACCATGACGATGTCCGGTCTTCTACTACGTATTCCATAATCCATAGCTGAAGTAGTTGAGCTCCACTCTTGCATTCTTGGCATCTGGGATGAACATTAAGGTTTTCAATTTGAGAGTATTAAAATGTAAGCAGAATCCATAAAATGGGGATGTAGCTCAAATGGTAGAGCGCTCGCTTTGCATGCGAGAGGTACAGGGTTCGATCCCCTGCATCTCCAGCCGCTTTGACGGAGAAGATTAATTTTATTGTTTTTCCCCTTTAATGGAGACAGGTTAAAGACAAAAGTACCCTTTAGGGTTAAATTCTCAAATAATTAAATGGTTACGTTTTTTTATCTATCTATTGAAAAGATAGACATAAATCTAAATTATATTAAAATAGTTTAAATATATATTTTATATACTTTAATTAAAATCTGTGATTTTAGAATTTTGGATATATGTTTAGATAATATGATGTAGTTAGTTTAAAAATGATTTGAATATATTTTAATTTAAATTGTATAATATGTATAAGATTTTAGATATACGTCTAGGTAATTGGAATAATTTTAGAATTTTTTTAACGTGAGGGATATACATATGTCGTTAGTTAGATGGATTTTAAAAAAAAAATGTAATACGTGAGGTTATATATACGACTTAGACGGCTTATTTTGACTTTCTAGGATTGCAAGGCTCTCTATATAGAACGAAATTTTTTCACAAAATTTGCTTATGATTGGATAATAGACAATTATATTCTAAGAAGTCTCTTTGGACACAACTTCAATAGATATGTCATAAGTGAACATTTTGGTGTTACTATTGTTTGGTTTCATTTTTACTTATTTTATAGCATATATGAAATATATAATTATTATATTTATGTCTTGTTAGATTTATTTTATTGTAGTCCACTCCAATTTTAAATTCTGAATTCACCCTTGTATATCTTTGCCTCCAAGTTTCACTCTACTTCACCATTGTATATGTTTGCCTCCAAGTTCGACTCTACTTCGCCCTTGTATATCTTTGCCTCCAATTTTAAATTCTGAATTCGCCTTTGTATATCTTTACCTCCAAGTCCGACTCTACTTCGAAAGTCGAAACTTGTCTCTATATCCGCTTTTGTCTCTACTAAGATAGGGTTTGGGATTGCTTATTGGAGGCTGCTTATATATTTATTTATTTTTTGAAAAATGGTCCAAGGTTGTTTGTGTAAAAACATTTTATCAATTTTTTTAAATGATTAGTTCAATTTTTTGGCAGCGTTTAACAACCACCTCCCACATGTTGTCAAAACTTGTTTCTATTATGGGTTTTTGAAAAGTAACATCAATTCTAGACCAAACAAGTTTGTCTCCAAATCCTAATGTTTTAAAAATCGGACCGGTGATTGAACCAATCTTTTTGGGTATAGGTCGGACCGGGGTTCAACTAGACTTGGTTTGATTTGATTCAAATATATAACATATTGACGTTTACTTCTTGGTTTGGTTTGGTTTGGTTCTTAACGTATTTGGTTTGGTTTAAATTTACAATTTTAAGGTCTCTCAAAACGAAATCAAGAACAAAATGGTCCAAATCTCACGCGATAAATATTTTTGATTTTAAAAAAAAAACCAAAAAAGGCTGGTTCAATGGTGAACCGGTTCGGCCGGTTTACTAGTTAAACCCGGTTCTAAAAAAAATCGACGGTTCTTTAAAAAAACTCCAGTTCAGATCAGTTCAGACCAATTTTTTGGCAAAACCGATCTGATCCGATCTGGCACCGATTCAGTCCGGTTCTGACAACACTGCCAAATCCGTTAATGGGAGGTAGCAAAGTTGTTAATGGCCAAAAGTTTATGATATATAGTTGCTAATATACGAAGTCCAATATATCTGGTTACAAAAACGTGAAAGTTAATATTATTTAGTTAAAACTTACATAATTACAAATTAGCCCAAAAACTAAAACTCGACTTCTTTTTACTTCATCTGCCTCTTCCCGTATAAAACTATATAAAGTTAAAGCCAACACCTCCACTTCCATCATATAATTGATACTATTTTTTTGTCGGAATTTCTTCTAAAAATGGCCAATCATTTCTAGTGAAATTGGACCACATATTGGAAAATCTCATCTAATTATTAAGAAATACAGGCATTTCTCTTATATTGTCAAAGAATTCATCCTTGTTGTTCGGACATTAATTTTGATTACGAAAGTAAGGTTCTCAATATTGGAAACGAAGCGCGGAAACCGTTCCCCCAAACCAGAAAGTCCTGCGAGAGAACCGAGCAAAAGCACACACAAACCAAAAATGCCAAACACAATCGCAGACACAAAGATTTTTGACGTGAAAAAACCCTTGCAAAAAAAACCACGGGACGATCGGAGTCTAACCCTGAAGAACCTCCAATAATGGAATAAAGAGAATACACCCTCTACAAGCTCTCCCGATCCAACACGGATCACCACAACTCACTTGAAAGAAGAAAAATTTTGATTGCGGACTCCGAAGAACAAGAGATGCCGAAAAATTATTCGAAGCAATCTCTCCTTCACAATAGTCCTTAATCCTCTCTCTCTCTCTCTCAAAGATTGTAAAGTACTCTTTGTTTTGAGATGATTTTACAACTAGCATGCATCACCCGTTTATAAGCCCTTGGTAACCCATACATGGAAGGCCAATATATATGAAAACTTCCAATATAAATCAATCATATATTTAATGAAAATCCAATCATAATTAGCTTACCATAATTGAAAACCCAATAATATGGAAAGCTACTATATGAAGGGTCCAACCATAAATATATAATCAAAGTAAATATGGAAATCCAATCATATATTTCCTTACCATATATGTACCAAAATAAAATTCATGCACTCCCCAAGCTTCTCCGACACACGAATGGCGCTCGTTGCTCTCCGGGGTATTCTCCATATAGGTGGGAACCCCACCCACTCCAACAAATCTCCCCCTTCACAACTATGTGGAGGAGGTCGTTATCCCGACGATCTGCCTGCAGTACTCAAACTTCCCCCTCGGAAGAACCTTCGTGAGCATGTCCGCTCCATTTTCATCAGTATGAACCTTCTCAAACGCTGCATCCTTCTTCTCAACCACATCCCGTATCCAATGATATCGAGTCTCGATGTGCTTGGACCGACTATGTAATGTCTAGTTCTTCACAAGGTGAATAGCACTTTGACTGTCGCAAAGCAAAGTATACTGCTCTTGCTTCAGTCCTATTTCCTACAGCAGCTTCTTCATCCACAGCAACTCCTTGCAAGCCTCCGTCGCCGCAATGTACTCTGCCTCTGTCGTCGACAAGGCAACACACTTCTGCAACCGCGACTGCCACAATACCGCTCATCCAGCAAATATCATCACATAGCCCGAAGTCGATCGCCTCGTGTCTACATCTCCAGCCATATCAGCGTCAGTATACCCAACCAGCTTTGGCTCGTCACCACCAAAAGAAAGTCTCCAATCGGCAGTGCCCTGAAGGTATCGTAGAATCCACTTGACCGCACTCCAATGTACCCTTCCAGGATTTGAAAGGTACCTGCTAACTGTGCCAACTACATGAGCGATGTCTGGCTTCGTATACACCATAGCATACATAAGGCTTCCCACAGCTGAGGCATATGGAACCCGCTCCATATCTTCCTTTTCGTCCTCGATAGATGGACACTGCTCCTCAATGAGCTTAAAGTGAGCCGCAAGGGAGCAACTCACTTTTTTCGACCCGTCCATCCCGAAACGCTGAAGTACCCGGTGAATGTACTTCTTTTGGGACAAATGTAGCAGCTTGGACTCTCTCTTTCGGCTGATCTCCATCCCAAGAATAGTCTTCGCTGTGCCCAAATCCTTCATAGAGAAGGCCGCGCCCAGTTGGCGCTTCAACTCCGCTATCCTAGTGGCATTCCGACCCACTAATAGCATATCATCTACATAGAGCAATAAAATAATAAAATCATCCTCGGCAAAATACCTCACAAATGCACAATGGTCCGACGTCGTCCGTGCATAACCATGCTCCTCCATAAACGACTCGAACTTCCTGTACCACTGCCTCGAAGCCTGCTTCAGACCATACAAGTTCTTTCTCAACCGGCAGACCAAATGTGACTTGTCCTTCTCACAGAATCCCTCTGGCTGCTCCATGTACAACTCCTCCTCAAAATTACCGTGGAGGAATGCTGTCTTAACGTCCATCTGCTCGACCTCCAAGTCGAGACTGGCTACTAATGCTAGCACCACCCGAATAGACAAATGCTTGACGACAGGCGAAAAGATCTCATCATAATCTACGCCTTTCCGCTGACCGTAGCCTTTGACTACCAGCCTCGCTTTGTATCGAGGGCGAGTAGCATCATCCATCTGCTTCACTCTAAACACCCATCGATTCTTCAAAGCCTTCTTGCCTTTTGGCAACCATACCAGCTCATAAGTGGAATTAGTGTGCAAGGAACTCATCTCCTCCTGCATGGCCTCCATCCACTCCTGTCTGTGTTCGTCTTCCATAGCCTCTGCAAAGCTTTCGGGCTCTCCTCCGTCAGTTAATAGCACATACTCATCCGGTGAGTATCTCGTAGATGGTTGACGATCTCTGCCGCTCCTTCTCAGTGGAGCCACTGGTGCTGGCTGTATACCAACAGCCTCCTCCCCTTCAGAAACTCCCTCCCTGGCATGCTCATCCTCCTGAGGGACACCCTGACCACCATCAGCAGGCTGATGATCAAGGTTGGGACCAACTCCATGTACTGGATCTCCCATAATAGGATCCTCTGCGATGTCCTCTGGAAACTGCTCGAAGCGAAATGACTCTAACTCAGGCAATTCCTCAGCCTCAGAAGGCGTCTCGGAATCCTGAGTGTTGGTTATGGTCTGATCCTCGACGAATACCACGTCCCTGCTTCTGTATAGCTTTCTTCCCACCGGGTCGTAGAGTCTATAGCCAAACTCATCCCGACCGTAGCCGACAAAGACGCATCGCCTCGTCTTCGGCTCAAGTTTGGTCCTCTCGTCCTTCGGTACATGTACGAAGGCCTTACAGCCAAACACTCGCAGGTGATTATATGACGGCTCTTTACCGTACCATACTTTGTCAGGCACATCACCCTATAAAGGAGCACTAGGAGACAAATTAATAACATAAGCGGCTGTGAGAAGAGCCTCACCCCAATAACTGCCCGGCAAGTTTGCTTCTGACAGCAAATACCGCACCCTCTCCATCAGTGTCCTGTTCATGCGCTCCGCTACACCATTGAGCTGAGGTGTCTTTGGCGGAGTCTTCTGGTGTCGTATCCCCTGCTCTCTGCAATAAGCATCAAAGGGACCGATGTATTCGCCGCCATTGTCGGACCGAACACACAATAACTTCTTGCCCGTCACTCTTTCAACAGAGGCCTGAAACTCTTTGAAAGTAGGCAGCACCTGATCCTTGGTCTTTAAGGCATAGACCCAAACCTTCCTGGAACAGTCATCAATAAAAGTTACAAAGTAAGAAGCACCACCAATAGATTTTACCTTCATAGGACCGCATACATCCGAGTGAATCAACTCGAGCAACGCCGGCTTCCTTGAACTTGGGTGACTTTGGAAAGACACCCTATTTTGCTTCCCAGCTAAGCAGTGCGTGCACTTCTCCAACTTTGTAGACTTGAGCCCTGGAATCACCTTCCTGTTCACCAAGTAGCTCATCCCCTTCTCGCTGATATGGCCGAGCCGTCTGTGCCACAACTCGATAGACGCATCACTGACTGCGTTCACCTCTTGTGCCCCCTGTGCGTTCCCCTCCATATAGTAGAGACCGGACTTCTTGCTTCCTCTGGCAATCACCATCGAACCTCTGGAAAGCTTCCACTGACTATTTTCGAAGAGACTGAAAAATCCTTCATCATCCAACCTTCCAACCGACACCAGGTTGAAACGGATATTAGGGACATGACGAACATCTTTGAGAACAAGAACTGCACCCGTCTTCGTCCTCAAATGCACATCTCCAACGGCAACCGCCTTTGACACATCTCTATTGCCCATCTTCAACACTCCACAGTCGTCTATCGTGTAAGTGGCAAATAGTGCCCTGTTGTGAGATACATGTGCTGAAGCCCCTGAGTCCACCAGCCAAGAATTGTCATCGCAGGCGAGGTTTGTGATAACCTCATCACCTACGACGATCACATCGCCTCCATGTATCGAAACCGCCGCTGTAGTGTTCTCATCTTGCTTTCTCTTGTCGCCCTTCTTCTCTCTCTTCCAAACGAAATAGTTCCGCTTGATGTGGCCCTTCTTGCCACAATGGTAACACTCCGAGTCCTCGTACCGACCCTTGGACTTCCCCCTGCTCTTATCTCTGCCACCACCTGGACCCCTGCTTTTGCCCCTTCCGTGGCTCTCCGAAACTAGTGCCTCTGAGTGATGGGATATGGATGAAGTGCCCTGAGAACGTCTTCGCATCTCTTCATTCAGTACCACGCTCTTGGCAAACTCCAGACTGACCACGTCTTTCAGAGCAGAAGCGATCATAAATACTCGTGCGGTCTCCCACGAGTCTGGCAATGTACATAGCAACCAAAGTCCTTTGAACCTCGTCGTCGAACTTGACTCCCATCGAGGATAGCTGGTCCACCACGACCTGGAACTCACTCAAGTGATCCGTAATGGATGCACCAACTTTGTACCGCAGATCCATCATCGTCCGGATCAGGAACAATTTGTTTACCCCGGTCTTTTTTGCGTACAAAGATTCCAGCTTCTCCCACAACGTCTTCGCATGCTCAATATTGGCAACGTGGTTGTACACGTTCTCGTCAATGAACTGCCGCATGTACCCATACACCTGTATATGCTTGAAGTTCCAGTCCTTATTGGATTTGTCACTGGGCTTCTCGGATGCAAATACTGGAAGATGCAGCTTCTTGACGAATAACAAATCCTTCATCTTGCTCTGCCAATAATGGTAGTTGGTACCGTTCAGGTTCACCATGCGCACCGGCTTCGCGTCTATCTCTGCTTCCTGGTTTGACTGTCAACTCCTGACACTTCTTTGAACCCAAAGCTCTGATACCACTCTATTGGGAACGAAGCGCAGAAACCGTTCCCCCAAACCAGAAAGTCCTGCGAGAGAACCGAGCAAAATCTCACAAACCAAAAATGCCAAACACAATCGCAGACACAAAGATTTTTGACGTGGAAAACCCTTGCGAGAAAAACTACGGGACGATCGGAGTCTAACCCTGAAGAACCTCCACTAATAGAATAAAGAGAATACACCCTCTACAAGCTCCTCCCGATCCAACACGGATCACCACAACTCACTTGAAAGAAGAAATTTTTTGATTACGGACTCCGAAGAACAAGAGATGCCGAAAAATTATTCGAAGCAATCTCTCCTTCACAATAGTCCTTAATCCTCTCTCTCTCTCTCTCAAAGATTGTAAAGTACTCTTTGTTTTGAGATGATTTTACAACTAGCATGCGTCACCCTTTTATAAGCCCTTGGTAACCCATACATGGAAGGCCAATATATATGGAAACTTCCAATATAAATCAATCATATATTTAATGGAAATCCAATCATAATTAGCTTACCATAATTGGAAACCCAATAATATGGAAAGCTACTATATGAAGGGTCCAATCATAAATATATAATCAAAGTAAATATGGAAATCCAATCATATATTTCCTTACCATATATGTACCAAAATAAAATCCATGCACTCCCCAAGCTTCTCCGACACACGGATGGCGCTCGTCGCTCTCCGGGGTATTCTCCACATAGGTGGGAACCCCACCCACTCCAACACTCAAGTGTACTATTTTATTATAAATAGGATCAACTAACACCAATGTCTCCTAATACTCGTATTGTCAATAAAAATAGAAGAGAAAGCAAAAGATATTGACAAATCTGTAGGAGATATTGGCCAAAAAAATACATCGATATGTCACGTAATTCCTCTTATTTATATTGGCATTAGAGGATTCAAATCTTATTTCTTCTTGTGTTTTGTAATAAACAACGATGTTAAATTACATTAGTTAGATATGAATATGAATGGAGCTTCTTTAGCATGGTTTGAGTCAATTCAAATAACCTTATTGGCAAGGGTTACCGAGGAGCAAGGCCGGCCTGTGGGCAAGCCCGAAATGATCCTGGGCTTGGGCAACCCCCTACTTGGGGCAACCCCCCAGGCCCAAATATTTTTGTACAAAACCCACGTAGCCCTCAGCTGAAGCAAATGAACCCAGCCGGCCCTATAGTCCTCCGCTGGAGGAATGACTATGAGTAACAAAATTTTGATTCTCAAATGAGTCAAATCTCAAATTCTCAAATCCCTTTTTTTTTCCTCCTTCCTGCTGCTGTCTGTCGAAGCCTCTCCGATGAAGAAAAAATTCCGCCCGGCCGCGCCCAAGGTCAGCAGCTGCTGCTGCTTCTTCTTCTTCTTCTTCTTCTTCTTTAGTTCTTCTTCTTTTAATGGACATAATTGGGTGATTCATTTAGTTTTCTTACATCTGCTATCTTCTTCTCATTTTAGTTAGAACATATATAAGTCCTAATGTCAACCTGTGGTTGTGGTCCTGTGGATGGAAAATACTATTAGATTGTTTAGGTTGTTATTCTTGTAATTTAATGGTGTGACCTCATTTGACTAGAAAATTTATTTGAACTATCTATTAATTGGTAACCATCTTCTATTCACTATGTACTTCTGTTTGTTGTCCTATTTTAGCTATTTCACACGTGAAGTTTGAGTTGAATATTAATGTCGCAAATCATGTTGTAAATTATTTAGTTTAATAATTTGACTTAGAATGAAATTAAAAAAAATTGTGATGTTGTAAGAAAGTATGACTACTTAGTTTAGTAATTGTTGTTTGAAATAAAATTGTGATGTTGTATTTGTATAGGTAGTACTATGACGAAGAATGAAAATGATAAGGATCGAGTGAGATTTCGACAACAAAATTACGGAGCTTATAATAGAAGGGTCAAGCAACGTAAAGATGCAACGTCACAATCACTAGTGGGCTCAATTTCTAAGTTATTTAATGCAAGAGCTCAAAAATCTCAACATTTGAGTCAAGTCGAAGAAGCTAATAATGAAAGTGTGGATGATGTTCTTGAAGAGCCTAGCAATGAAGGTGGTGATGTAGCAAATAATGAACCTATGGGAGATGAAGATGCTATGGGAGATGAAGAAGCTAGTGGTGAGGGCTATGTGGAGCCTACGAATGAAAGCATGCTAGACCTTGAGAAAGATGTTGATGTGAATTATGATCCGGATTTGTGGGGAAATATTAATGATGTCAAGAGGATAATGTTAGTTCAACAAGGTCCCATTAAAATTTTGAAAGAAAATAATGAGTTTCCAAGAGACAAGGACTATGGGAGATGCTTTTCTTCTAAACATTATATTAGTCATCAACCAAACGGAGAGAAGCAAGAAAGAAAGTGGCTTGTTTATTCAAATGAGTTGAATAAAGTATTTTGTTTTTGTTGCAAACTATTCAAGCATAGACCGATGGCATCAAACTTGGCCAAGAATGGAATTGATGATTGGCACAACCTTCCTACAAAGCTTCGAAATCATGAAGGTAATCCGGAACATAATACAAATATTGTGAAGTGGGTTGATTTGCAAAAGGGACTAAAACTAAAGATGACATTTGATAAAGAAATGCAAGCACAAATTGACAAAGAAAAAGTTTGTTGGAAGATGATACTAGTTTGAATTATTGGGTTTGTGAAGACACTTTCACGAAATAGTTTGCCATTTCGTGGAACAAATGAGAAGATCTACGAGAAGAACAATGGACTTTTTTGTCAACTTATAGAATTTATTGCGGAGTTTGATCCAATCATGCAAAAACATCTTCGACGCGTAGTTGATAATGAAATCCAACATCATTATCTTAGCCACAAGATTCAAAATTAGTTGATATTCTTGATACCAAATGAGATTAAAAAAACATTCTTCAAAAAATATTGACAGCAAAATATTTCTCGATTATTCTTGATTGCACTCCGGATCTAAGTCATGAAGAACAAATGTCAATTGTCATCAGGTGTATGGATGTTGAAAATGGAAGTAAAGCCAAGGTAGAAGAGTTCTTTCTTGGATTTGTAAAGGTCGATGACACTTCGGGTCTTGGACTTTTCAAGCGACTTGAAGATATTTTGATTGACCTTAAGCTCAACATTAATGACATAAGAGGTCAAGGCTATGACAATGGGTCAAATATGAAAGGAAAAAAAAATCAAGGTGTTTAAAAGAGACTACTTGACATAAATCCTAGAGTACTTTATGTACCATGTGGATGTCATAGCCTAAACCTTGCATTACGTGATATGGAAAAATCTTGTGTGAAAGCTAGAAATTTTTTCGCATATGTAAAAAAGGTTTATACTTTGTTTTCGGGTTCAACGCAACGATGGGATGTTCTTAGAAGATATGTGAAGGGGTTGACACCAAAGCCATTGTCGGTAACTCGTTGGAAAAGTTATATTGAGAGTGTTAGAGCAATAAGAAATCAAGCACCGGAATTGAGAGATGCTTTGATTGAAATTGCAAATAGCTCTAAAGAGGATGTTGTGATGACCGAAGCTAAAGGTTTGTGCAAAAATGCTTTAGAAGATTTCGAGTTCTTGGTTAGCTTATGCATTTGGTACAAAGTTTTGGATAACGTTAATCGGGTTAGCAAAGTACTTCAACAAGAAGAGATAAATTTGGAGGATGCAATTACAAGAATAAAGGAGCTCATTCTATTCTTTCAAAAGTTTAGAGAAGATGGTTTTGAAGACTTGATGGAAGAAGCCAAAGAACTTGCTAATGAAGTTGGTATTGATCCAACCTTTCCACAAAAGAGAGTTGTTCGTAGAAACAAGCATTTCGATGAGGATAGGGAGGCGGGTGCCGAAGGAAGCCAAACATCGGAGAATAATTTTAGAATTTCCTACTTTATCCACATTATATATCAAGCTCTTACATCGCTTAAGGATCGATTTGAACAATTTGGGCTTTATAAAGAGATCTTTGGGTTCTTGTTTAATGCAAAGTTGAGAAGTGTTATTGATGAAGACTTGATGGAGCATTGCACTAAACTAGAAGGCTTTTTGGAACACAACCAACATTGTGATATAAATGGAAAAGAGTTATTTGGAGACCTTAGAGAATTGAAAGCAATATTGCCTAAAGAAGTAACAAAATCAATTGACACCCTTGACTTTATAAGATCTTATTGGGAAGATGGTGGTTTTCGGAATGCTTGGGTTGCTTATCGAATTTTGTTGACTATACCGATCACGGTTGCTTCGACGGAAAGGAGTTTTTCTAAGTTGAAGTTGATAAAGAACTATCTTCGTACCACCATGTCACAAGAAAGATTGAATGGATTAGCTATGATCTCAATTGAAAAAGAGCTACTAGAGAAGCTTGAGTACGATCACTTAATTGAAGAATTTGCTTCAAAAAATGCAAATAAAAGCATTTTTCTTTGAAGCCGATTATGCTATTTTATAAAGTATCATGATCGGACTTACTTTTTTGTTGTAATTTTTGTAATCAAGATTTTATGATATAGTTCAAGCTAAAAGCACAATGTAATCTTGGTTTTTATCAAAAAAATTATCTACATGCTTTTGTTGTAATTATTTTTTCAATATGGTTACAGATTGCCATTTTGCATATTGCCATTTTGCTTTTTTTGCTTTTGGCAACAAACCCATGTGTGAGCAATTTTATTTTGGCGCAGATCAGTACAACTACTTAACTATAGTTGGCAAAGTCAGTCAGTACTGGGTTCACATCCTCAACACATGAGTTCTTGGATCATGTCAGGTGAGCTTGATCATACTTTGTTGCTAGTTTTTCTTGATATGTTCTCTCTTTTTTTCCTGTTAGATTTATCATTTATGAACTATAGATGTTTTGGCTGCATGTGACCTAGCTAGGTTTCGATGATGTATATTAATTTGTTGGAATTTGAAGTGGATGATGTACTTTTGGGAGTGCCATAGCTGATTTAGTACTAGGATTATGTCAGGTTGAGTTTGATTATTGTTCTATTAGTTTTTCCTAGTTTTTTTTGTGTGTTTCTATTGACTACTTTGCTAGATTCATGAAAATTTTAATTTAGCTAGGTTCTGGACCAAACTAAAAGCATAATGTAATCTTGATATTATGATTTTTTTTTATCAATATGTTTTTATTATAATTTTTTTAATAAGGGTCAAGGGGCAACCAAAATTAGCTCCGGCTAGGACAACCCATACCCCCGGGCCGGCCCTGCCGAGGAGATGTATAAGACCTTGACTAGGTGACGAAAGATCAGTGGATCGAACCACGGAGGCGTATTATTCCTTTTATTTATAATAATGGTAGGAGTTTGATCAGGGCAATGACAGAAAAGACATACAATACAACGTGCACAAAGTTGGGTACGTATCGTTAGACATCTAAAAAAATAAAAAATAAAATAACAGCCTCATTTGTAGGGGTTTAGTTTGGATGCACCATTGTTCTAATCTTAGGCATGGTTAGGTATTGCTTATTTTGTTTTTTTGTAATAGTTGTTGCTTCCTAATTTTGATAGACTAGTTCATTTTTGAAGGATTTGAAAACATAGAAGGTTGTTTCAAAATGATAGTTTTTTACTTTTCGGAAAGCATCAAAAATACCATGCATACATTTATCGGTTCGGTATTGTCGTTTAAAAACATAAATGAAATGAGTTTTCCTCCCCTTTGATTTTAAGAGTTGTCCAAAATTAAATTATCTTATAAGACTAAATTTGAAATTGTTTTCATAGTTCTGTGTGTAAGCTGTTTCATAGACAACTGATTATCCAAAAGGCTAAACTTTGTGACAATTTTTAAAAACCAGTAGAACGTTGCTTATAAAAACTGCTTACTGGTGCTTTTCAATCCTAAACCAAGTCTAAGAGTCGAAGCCGAACATACATACAAAGGCATATTTATCATTTATTTATACAAATGTTAAGGGCACTAAAAAAAATTTCTAGGGACAACACAGTTTTTGGTACTGCCAAAATCCTACCAATCTGTGCATATTCAGGATTGCCAGAATTGTCAAAATTATGACCGTCCTAAAAATAGGACCGTCAGTCAAAATTTTGTCAGTACTAAAATAAAAAAGACTTGTAAATTTTGTTGCCAGTCCTACGTACACTAGTCACATATAAAAACTATGATATTATTAAAAAAATTGGATAAATATTTAAAATATATAAAAATATTTTAAATATGATTTGAATATATTTTAATTAGAATTTGTTATAGATACATTTTTAGAATTTTGGATATACGTTTAGTTAGATAATATCATGTAGCGTTAGTTGAAATATAATTTGAGTATTGAATATATTTTAGGATTTATTATCTGTGAACGTAGAAGAATTTAGGAAAAAAAATTTGACTACGTGAGGCGATACATCGGCATACACAGTAGTTAAAAAAATTTGAATTTCTTTTCATTATTGAATAGAGTATATACATACAACTTGAACAACTCAATTTTATGAGCATTTTCGTCCAACGCTTATAATTCAAGTGGAAAGTAGCATGGATACTAGACAGAATCGACATGATTTGAGCCCCTAAATAAGGTGTAGGTGTGTGTGAGTTAAAGGGTCCGACTATATACACCCCATGACTTACTTAGCACACCCCATATAACTTAAGTTAAAAATTAGATCAATGTTAAATGACATATATACCCACAAGACCTTCCTAGCATACCCCACCAGCCTCCCCATAGACCCATATATCCACATGACCTTCCTATCACACCCTACCATCCTCCTCATTCTTCCTTCTTTTATTTTCATCTTCTTCTCCAACACAACTCCAAAACCTTAGAAAAATCCTAAGTTAAAATTTTGAAGAAGCCATCATGGAGGAATCCATCTGAAAGACACAATGTACGTACTCTCTCCACCTTCTTTATCGTTTTGAAGTATCGGAATTAGTATGAGAATCGTTCTAACGTAAAAACGAAAAAAATTGCGATAAGCACGATCAACACAGGTCGTACTTACCACTATGTGTTCGATATGTGTTGGTCGAACATTTCATGTAACGTTCGACTACAGGTGTTCGAACATCAATATCATGTTCGATAAATGTAAGTCGAACATATTTTGGAATGTCCGACCTGTAACAGTCGAACAGTAGTGTTATGTCCGACTAATTGTGGTCGAACAATGTGTTTTTAGATTTTTTTTTTCAACTTAGTAAGGTATATGTCTTTTTCTTTTCAGGTAAACACTCCAAATGACACTGAATTGAATAATGAAATGAGCATTGTTAACTATCCCATGTATGAACAAGTTGATTTATTAGAAGAATTTTGGACGGATGAGATTTTGATAATCGTGAATCATTGTTGAGGTGGGCACAAATGGTAGGAAGATGTCATAATATGGTCATTTTGGTTAAACGATCCGATAGCGGGGATGGTAGAAGGTGAGCTCGGATAATTTTGGTTTATGAGCGCGGTGGTAAATATCGGCCTCTTAAGACAAAAGTTGTTGAAGCAAATTTGGCGAACATTGAGAAGAAGCCAAGACGCAAAAAGCTTACGGGCACGAAGAAATGTGACTGTCCGTTTCAATTGAAAGGAGTGCAATTCAATGACCTAGGACAATGGTCATTGACGGTTATATGCGGCTCGCATAATCACCCAATCGGATGGAATTTGGTTGGACACTCATATGTCGGTCGACTAATACCCGCTGAAGATTAACTTGTGAAAGACTTGTCGAAGAATAATACAAGGTCCAAAGATATATTGAGCACGTTGAAGGGATCTTTTAGTGAGAATGAGTTGACATTGAAGACAATTTACAATGCTCGACAAAAGCATAGAGTTGTCGAGCATAGAGGCCTATCTCAAATACAATACTTGTTGGGAAAGTTGGACTCAGAAAAGTACTACTATTTAGATAGGTGATGTGAGCAAACCGATAAGGTAAAGGATCTTTTTTAAGCTCACCCGACTAGCGTGGATTTGTTGCGTGCTTTTCCTAATGTTTTATTGATGGATTGTACCTATAAGACAAACAGGTACAGGATGTCACTTTTGGAAGTGGTAGGGGTCACATCCACAAATATACATTTTCTGTGGCATGTGTTTATATGGAGGCCGAGCGGGAGGACAATTATATATGGGCGCTTAGTACTCTTAAAGGATTAATGGATCAATCATGTTTACCAAAGGTGATTGTGACTAATCATGAGATAGCACTTATGAATGCTATAAGCGTTACGTTTCCAGCTTCACACACTTGCTATGTCGGTGGCGTATTAACAAGAATATCTTGGCCAACTGCAAGAAGTTGTTTCGTACCAAGGAGAAGTGGGATTCTTTTAACAACTCATGAAATTCGTTGGTTCTTGCTAAAGATCAATCAAGATTCAATGAGTTACTTAGAAGATTAGAGCAAGATTTCTATGATTATTGTCACTCCCCGGTCCCGGAATATGTATTTTAATACGTGAACTGCCTGCCTGCATTTATTTCATTTTTTTTACGCAGTATCTCTATGTTCAGTTCTCATAATAATCTGGTAAATTATATTTCTGTAACTTATTTTTAGCTTAGGCCTAAGTTTTGGTTTATTTTGGTTCATCATGAACCAACTTGGTTCATCATGAACCAACTTGGTTCATTATGTATATATTCCTATCCTTCTCTCTCTCTCTCTCTCCTCATAACTTTTATTTTACTTCTTCCACCTACCTAGGCAAGTACCAACTTGCTCAAAGAGGAGAGATTGAATTTATTTTTCTATGATATTTTCTTACAAATTTTTAGTCTAAAATGTTCATCTCTTAAATCTCTACAAGTTTAGATCTTGGTGTTTTTACTTTTGATGGACATTTTTATGTAGATCTAACTTTGTAAAGTAGGGTTTTCTTTATGGATTTCCATAGTTTTGATCTATCAAACTTGTTCTTTTACAAAAACTAATTGTTTCATGTTGTAGAGAATTTTGTTCTACCCCATTTTGACCTTTGAAAAGTTAGATTTTAACTTGTTTTGAGGAAGTTATGGCCAAAACAATATTTGGACATCTCCTATGTTCGTCTGTGCTGGTTCTGGCAGAGACGATGAATAGTGCCGCAGGGATGAATAGTGCCGTAGGAATGAATAGTGCCGTATGGATGAATAGTGTCGCAGGAATGAATAGTATCGAAAAAATAGTGCCGCATGAAATTAATGAATAGTGCCACAGAAATGAATAGTGCCGCATGGATGAATAGTGCCACATAAAATGAATAGTACCGCCGGAATGAATAGTACCGCATGGATGCATAGTGCTGCAGAAGGCCGCATAGTACCGCAGAAGGCTGCATAGTGCCGTAGAATACTGCATAATTCCGCAGAAGGCTGCATAGTGCCGTAAAATGCTGCATAGTGCCTATTTTGACTGTTTTTGGCGGTTTTATGTCCTATTTGGCTGAATTGTGGCCAGAATTCCTTCCAACTTCCAACATGAAAGTTGTAGATCTTTGTCTTGGTTTCAATAATCTTCATGTCTCACTTTAACCAGAATTCATATGTGACTTTGGAACCTTGTACACCTTGTACCTTGTGTACCTTTTACCTTGCACATTGCCCGTGCGCCGTTTGGGCCACTTCATGACTTGCGAGCACTTTATACCCTAAGTGCTTAGTGCCTTTTTGTTCTCTTCCCTCTTGTGTCTTGGTCCTTATTCTTGATCTGACTACCTATGCATGTGCTGGATAACCCTATGTGTGTACTAAGGTGTAGGAGCGTAAAAAGTGCTTCAAAGCAAGAGTCATCTCATTCATAAATCATTGGTTTTCTACACCAAGCAAGAGCGGATAATCTCTTTTACGCCTAAGCAGGCTGATCATTTTACGCTTGGGTCCACACCGATGGTTTTACACCAAGGACAGAGCAGCCTCTTTTACGCTGGACAAAGCTGTCAAATCTCTCATTTAATGCAAACTCTGACATGAAGATATTAATGATGGCATTTACCACAGAATTCAATAGGATTTGTCTTATACAAAGACCATTATTGTCGTTTACGGCGGATCGAGCTACTTTATGCTCACTATATGGTTTCTTTTACGCACGGAGTTCTACATGAGTTTTTACGCTCATAAAACAATGTGTGCGTAAAGTCTATTTGAGCCATTTTACGCTCAAGGTTATTCAATAACCACTTTACGCTGGAAACCTACGACAGAGCTATTTTACACTCATCTTACTGCTTTACGCCCAGAGGATGTTGGAGCTATTTTTACGCCCTATTCTTTCTGGCCAGTATGGAACGTGGTTTGCCTACATGGCCTTCATGCCATATATTTCGAAGAACGTGTGTACATGCATCCTATTCTCACTGAAATGATGGGACGCGTGTCAACGTATGCAAAGGATGACTCTGATCATGGGTGGCAGTTGTTAGCGTAAAGACAGATTTTTGTGTCTTTTTACGCACAGAAGCCCCATTCTATAAATAGATTCATTTTTCTCAAAGAGAGGGACAGAGAGAGAACATGGAAGAATACAGAGATCAGGACTTCGAGATTTTGATCCTCCAGAGCATTGTTCTTCAACTTTTCTTTCAGAACAGAGTGAAGCAAAGCAGGAAAGCATTCGGCCTCGCCATCAGTGCCCAAGTGCGTCGATACCTTTCTGGTGACTTAGTTCTTCCAAGTTGTTCTACTTCAAGCAGTGATCTTCATCATCATCATATGGTCCAAGGAACAAAGTGATCATTTACGAATCAGACTTCCATAGCAATACTTTTCCAGAATCAAATTTGTACTTCTTGTACTTTTTCTTGTTTTATTTTCAAAATCCAACCTTTTGTTTGGCAATTTTGTTAAGTGAAACAAAATGGCGACTCTGGTAGGAGCGTAAAAAGTGCTTCAAAGCAAGAGTCATCTCATTCATAAATCATTGGTTTTCTATACCAAGCAAGAGCGGATAATCTCTTTTACGCCTAAGTAGGCTGATCATTTTACGCTTGGGTCCACACCGATGGTTTTACGCCAAGGACAGAGCAGCCTCTTTTACGCTGGACAAAGCTGTCAAATCTCTCATTTAATGCAAACTCTGACATGAAGATATTAATGATGGCATTTACCACAGAATTCAATGGGATTTGTCTTATACAAAGACCATTGTTGTCGTTTACGGGGGATCGAGCTACTTTATGCTCACTATATGGTTTCTTTTACGCACGGAGTTCTACATGAGTTTTTATGCTCATAAAACAATGTGTGCGTAAAGTCTATTTGAGCCATTTTACGCTCAAGGTTATTCAATAACCACTTTACGCTGGAAACCTATGACAGAGCTATTTTACGCTCATCTTACTGCTTTACGCCCAGAGGATGTTGGAGCTATTTTTACGCCCTATTCTTTCTGGCCAGTATGGAACGTGGTTTGCCTACATGGCCTTCATGCCATATATTTCGAAGAGCGTATGTACATGCATCCTATTCTCACTGAAATGATGGGACGTGTATCAACGTATGCAAAGGATGACTCTGATCATGGGTGGCAGTTGTTAGCGTAAAGACAGATTTTGGTGTCTTTTTACGCACAGAAGCCCCAGTCTATAAATAGACTCATTTTTCTCAAAGAGAGTGACAGAGAGAGAACATGGGAGAATACAGAGATCAGGACTTCGAGATTTTGATCCTCCAGAGCATTGTTCTTCAACTTTTCTTTCAGAACAGAGTGAAGTAAAGCAGGAAAGCATTCGGCCTCGCCATCAGTGCCCAAGTGCGTCGATACCTTTCTGGTGACTTAGTTCTTCCAGGTTGTTCTACTTCAAGCAGTGATCTTCATCATCATCATATGGTCCAAGGAACAAACTGATCATTTACGAATCAGACTTCCATAGCAATACTTTTCCAGAATCAAATTTGTACTTCTTGTACTTTTTCTCGTTTTATTTTCAAAATCTAACCTTTTGTTTGGCAATTTTGTTAAGTGAAACAAAATGGCGACTCTGCTGGGGACGACTTTCTCCTCCGACGAGGAAGTGATTGCTCAATATGATGATGTTTCAGTCGGTTCGACTAAGAAGACTCTGGTTGTACACTTCGACCAGACTGCCTATGAAAAAATGCTCGGAACTGGGGGTGGTTCTCACCACTCCAATGTTCAAAAGTCTCGCAAAGCACAAAAAGTTTGGATTCCCAAATCCAAAGTAATTTCTGGTCTCTCTGTTTCTTCTGATGACAAGGGAATTCTTCCCACTCCTGTCGTAGGGGCTCCCGTTCGTAACGAGGCAGTCCTTACTTCAGAGTCGCACTCAAAGTGTGATAATTTATCTCCCGTTTGTAACGGAGAAGATAATCAGGTTTCACGCCCACTGCGTAAGAATCAAGTTTCACGCTCAGTGGGTAAGAACCAAATTTTACGCTCAAGGCATAAGAATGAGTCTCCTATTTGTAATGTGGCAGATTCTAATGTTTCTGAGTGTAAGAACCCGTCTCCCGTCGGTGACGTGGTAGACTCACACAAATTACGCTCCTCGCGTAAAACAAAATCTCCCATCTGTGATGTGGTAGATAATCAAGTTTTACGTTTTACGCGTAAAGGTAAGTCTCCTGTCTGTGGCAGTGTAGATAAAATTCACAACGATGTTTGCACATCTAATATGAATATACCTAAACGCATACAGCGTAAAAGTGATGTTGGTAAAACTTCTGTCCTATACCAACAACCTTCTTATACTGCTTTACGCAAGGTACCAAACTTGTAAATTACACGCCATGAAAATGGGGTCCTTCGTGCTAAATCTCAAGATTTACGCACACAACTCCAAACGCGTAAAAATGTACAGTTTGGTTCTGCGAATGAAGCTAGTAATCTTCTTTATACACAGGGGACTAAACGTTTTTCTACCCCAAATATAATAAAAAAGAATATTCCCTCCACTCCTTCTGACTTACGTGAATTGCTATTGCAAAAGCGTAAGAATTCACAATCTCCAGCGATGCTCCCCCAAGAAAGACATCAATGCGGATATCATCAGGTTGTGATCAATTGTTGTTGTTCAGCTCCAAAACGGTCAGTTTTTGATCGACTGAATTTCTCACTTCAACATCAAGCTGAAGACCAAGAAGATGAGTTGTCATATGCATCAGTCAACATGGCATCTCATACTAACAGAGGACGACGACCGAGACGGAACATGTCCCAAACTCCAGGTCAACAACAATTCAACAGACTTCTTGATTCCTTCGAAGGAGTATATCAGAATACTCGATCAAGAAGACAAAGACAATTGCAGATTTCTGATTCAGAAGCTGGGGGTACTCAATCTTTTGAGTCTGATACTGATAGTGTGGATTTATACTTCTATACTAATCCCTCTATATCTTCAAGAGAGGTTGAATCCTACGCTGTTGGAGATGAACCAGAGACGTCATCTACTAATACGGAACAATGTCTCACTGCCGTGGAGCAATCATTGAAAGACATGCTCAACATGGTACAAAGCATGCATCAGATAATTTTGAATCAGCAAACCGCTCAACCCACAGTAATAACTCCGGTACCAGCGGCAGCACAAACTCAAGATAGTCAAGGGGCTGATATACCTTCGAACATTCAAGAACCTGCTGTTAATCAAAATTCTGCATCTCCAGATTCTATCATTCCAGAAGATGTACCACCTCCAGTGGGGGTTACAGTACATCCAACGACTATTCAATCAAATATGCTTTCTCAAACCAGTGAAGCCATTCAAGCAGTACGTGAACTCAAAGCACAGTTTGAGGTTTTGAGGCACAAAGATCAGCTCCAGAGGTTAGGGATTAAGCAACCCTATCCTCCTCATTGGAATGATGTACCCTTTCTACCGAAGTTCAAGCCACAATCCATGGTTTTATTCGATGAAAAAGCATCTTCCAGTCAATATATCAATTACTTTGATATTATGACTGTACACTTGCAGAAAAATGATGCTCTTCTCACTCGAGTGTTCATTGGGTGCTTGACGGGTTCGGCTTATGACTGGTATCGTAGCTTACCCGATAACTCTATTTCGTCTTTTGACGAATTCAAGGCAATGTTTCTCTCCCGCTTCTATGAAGGAGGTATGGACATGAACATGTCCTCCTTAATAGAAATAAAACAAAAGGAGAAAGAAGATACTCGGACGTTCATTGAACGTTTCCGACAGGCTACTTTAAAGATGCCTCCTGGTATGCCAGATTCAGCGTTGATCGATACATGCAAGATGAATCTGCGACCATCCATTGCTGTCTTCACAGGTTCCCAATTCACAGATTGGGCTTCGTTTATCATAGCAGCAGTTTCTGCCGAGACCAATGGTAGGTTGGCTCGGGAACATGGGATGATTTTCGCTTCAGAAGATAAAGGAAAGAAAAGTAATCCTGGTAATAATCCTGGCAATCGTAACGTAAAAGGAAAAGATACTCTTATGGTCAATCTCTCCAAAAACAAAACGACACCAAATAATCAGGAATCTTCCAGGCCAAAGGAAGAATACTCTTTTGACGAAAGTGATATCCCAGGGATATTTTAGTGTCTGGTGAAAAGTGGCAAACTTCAGATTCCAGAGCCAAAAAGGCCTAATGAGGTGAATCTGACTGACAATCCCAAATATTGTATCTATCATAGATACATTAATCATCCTACCAGTGCTTGCTATGTCTTGAAAAAGAAGATCCAAGACCTGATAAATGGTGGCGCTATTGCTTTAACCAATGATGACCATACAGTTACAACCAACATGGTCTCTCTTCAGTTTGGAGATTTTCCTCCACAGCAGGTCCCAGATGGAATTATCCCAATTCCGAAGGCGACGATGAAGATCGTGAACATCCCGCCTGCCAGAGAAGAAAATACAGGATTGCTGCCACTCACATTAAAGAATGGTGAAATTATGTGGGTACATCCTAACTTAGTGCCTGAATTGGAAAATGAAGGTAAAACTTTAAAATCCAAGAAGGGCAAGAAAGTCAAAACCTGCAACATGATTTTTTATATTATTCCAGATTCTGATGACTTGGATCATCTATGGGATGGCCTTCCTTTAGAAGATAGACTGAAAGGACTAAACATCTGTCCTTCAAGTCTAGCTCCCCCTACCAAGCTCAAGCTTACCCATCAGCAGTGGCTAGCCATGAATAGTGTCCCTTTATATCGGGCACAACAAGTCTTTGCTGCTTATAAAAAAGCTCCGACAGGGATTTTTTCTCATCCTCCTCTTTCCGTAACTACAGAGACATCTATTTTTATCCTCCTGAGGTTACAGAAGGTCTTGCTTCTTCCTCTTCCGCTGTTGAAACACCTGTCAAAAGTCAGCTGCCCACTCACTTGTATAGTCAGCAATCTGTTCATCCCATGAAAAAGATGGGTTACGACTTTCAAAAGGTAGAAGGTTTGAATTATGATAAAGGAATACGTCTTCCTTTACAAATTCAAAATCAGAATTCTACTGCTGGATTGGGTTCTGAAATGCCTCATAACAACCCTCACAAGAAGAAGACTAAGGGAAGAAAGATTAAATCCTGTAATATAGTATTTCCTTCTCCTGAGTCTGAAGAAAAAACTTTTGCTGGTACAAGATCTGGAAAAGAGTACCATAAAGACTATGAGGGATCCTCCAAAGAAGCAGAAGATGTAGTGGAGACTCTACCAGTTCAACCTTCTCTTATTCCTGTTAAACCGTCTGTGGTTGAAAAGGGAAAACAGAAGGCAGTACGCTTTGATATCCCATTGAAGCCTGCTTCCAATCAGGGGGTGGTGATGAAGCCTTACAAATTTGACATTCTAGCTCAGTTAGCCAATACTCCGGCTAGACTTTCTATATTTGAATTGCTTCGCCTTTCCAGAGAAAGCAGAGAGACTTTAAGCGAAGCTTTACTTCAAGCAGATTCATGCTTGGCACAACTCAAGACTCCTGATAATATACTAGTGTCATGTCCACAATGTCATAGTGTGATAGAAACAATTTCCAATATTACCTTTACATAAGAGGATATGCTCTTGAAACACAACAAGCATGATAGGCCTCTGTGTTACACTGGATATATCGGATCCACTGAAATTGATAGGATTTACATCGATCCTGGGTCTTCAATTAGTATAATTCTTCAGAGTATGCTAAGACCCCTGAGGATTCCTACTAGTGAGCTGACTAACACTAGTACTACGATAGTCGTTTTAACTCTGGCAAGAGCAAACCACTGGGGAAGATTCGTCTGCAAATTCAGATTGGTGATCTTCGAACTATGGTAACTTTCTATGTTATCAACTCAGACGTATCCTACAATATTCTTCTTGGAAGACCGTGGATTCATGAACATAATATTGTGCCTTCAACTCTTCACCAATGTTTCAAATATGTGGACTCCCAAGGAGTTGTGAAAACTGAGTTTGCTGATATTAATCCGTTCAAGGGTGTTGAAGCCTACTTCTCTAATTCAATGCTTTATAAACAAGAACATGTAAAAGATATATCAGACATGGCTGAAGATCAATCACGCTCTGAGGATCACTCTATTAATGAAGATCCGCTAGAGGAGCAACCTTTGAAGATCATAGTCAAGGGACGAATCCAATCCCAACCTGTCAATGATCAACCTTTGATAATCAAGGTTAAAGGAAGAACTCAAACTTCATCTGAGGAATCAATAAATATTCCTGCTAAGAGCCAAGTTCAACCTTTTATGATTAGGGTCAAAGGATGTACTTCTTGCATGAATGATCCAGAACTACCGCTGATTGTCAATCTTGGCAAATCTACGCAGAAGACGGATGATGGTCCACTGTTGATTAATCCAAAGTGTAGCAATCAGACTGTAAATGATGTAAATATTGATCATTCTGTACTTTTTGATATCAATAAAGATTCCCTGTTCGAATATATGGCTGTCAAGTTTATTGAAAGAATGACTTTATCTTCTGATAATCAAAGTCATCAATATAAAGACAACATAGAACCGGAAGAAATTCTATTCATCGAATCTGATAGTTCTCATTCCTCATATTGTGAACCTGGGCAAGTACTCTCAGTCAATATGGTTCAAACTGATGGTAAATCCGAACCATTTGAAAATTTCCCTCGAGCCACCATTGGTTCATTTATTTCTTTCATATATATTTTCAACAACATTCGTCTTCTTAATCTCCAGCTACCAAAGTTTGGTCAAGCTGATTACTTGTCTCTTTGAAGAGAGATTTTTGGTCTTTTCAGTATATAAAGTTGGACTTATTATTTATCATATTTTCATAACCTCTGGATAAATACTAAATCTATCTTCTTTTCCTATCTATCATGTCCATTGTGACCTCTGCATAGATATTAGATCTACTTTTCTTTGGGTTCTTACATACTGTCATGTTCATATTACCTCTGATAGTATTATACACTCTAAATAGAAAATAAGATTACATTATCTATCATGTCCATATTACCTCTGGATAGATATAATGTTTGAGTTTAGAAAATTCGTCATGTTTATATAACCTCTGATGAGTATTTTCTACCCCATACAAAACAAGATTTCACCATAGACTTGTGACGTCCATATTACCTCTGATAAGTGCTTTCTATCTCCTACCTATTGTTTGAAATTCAACGATAGGATCGCAAAACAAATCTTTCATTCATTTCTGGTGGAAATACTACAGAATGGATAAGACAAAAAGATGACAAAAACACTCTCTTAAGGTGGAGTGGAAGCATCTTGGAGCATTTTTTTTAATTCTTCTAGTCGTCTGCCACGAGAACTCATAACCTTATTGGTAGCCTCTGCACGTCGAGCTTCAGGAGTGCAAATACGGGAAAGCTCAGCAAAGGTGATTATCAAGTTGTCCTTTGCTTTATCAAGAGTTCTGATGGTCGACTCAGCCCCAAAAGCCTTTTCTTCTAAAATTGAGCTTTGGGTGAGATGTAGATTTCGAGCATCGATCATCTTCTCCCTTTCAGCCTTCAAGCAAGCTAGCTCTACCACAACTTTGCGAATTCTGTCATTCTTGCTCTGAATATCTATGTTTAAAGCGTCATAAGCCACTCTGTGGCCATGCAGTGCAGGTTTTACGCCAGTCAAAAAGGCTTTCTCTTTAGCAACCTTCAGACTATGTTCAGGGAAGGCTGCATTATATGTAGTCTTTCGAGCAAGATAATCAGCTGTTAAGGCATCATATTCTTCCTCGATGAGACTTTCAACAGTTTTACTAGACAGATTAAGATATTCTCTGATTGGCTGTTCAAGGTCTTCCACAATTTTCTCCAATGCGGTAGCTCTTTCAGTATCATTGAACAAAGCAACGTTCTTGATGGTCGAAGCTATTGCCGTCTTCAGAGTCTCATAATTGAGGCCCTTATTTAGGACCATTGTTATCAAAGTTGCCAGGCTTTTATAAAAGGTGTCAGTATAAATCTCAATGAGGAGATCTATTTCTGTGCTGGAACTTGGCGTGGCAACAATATCTAACAGATCCCTTTCTCGGAAATCAGGGACAGATGTTGGCGGTGCAACAGTAGGATGAGTCAAAGTCGTTGGTGCTACCACCGTTATAGCCAATTGATCCCTAGAAGCTTCAGGGATTATATCACCAATCGGTGCAACAACAGATGGGGACAGAGCCGATGACGTAACTATTGTTGTCTGGTTCCCAGGGACCTCAGTATCAACGTCTTCAATATTTGTCACTCCAGCCGTTTCTGGAGTTCTGGCGGCGGAAATGTCGGTAGATGTGGTGACAACTACAGGAGTTGGTTCAGATTCTGACATTGGCTTGTCAGAAATTGGTACTGGATCAGTGACAACAGTAGAGGATGTTATTATTTCCTCAGTTTCTGTTGGAAGTTCAAGCATGCCTCCAACATCTCCTTCAATTGATTGCTTCACGGGATTTCCCAATGTTTCAGCTGTGGTGAAACTTTCTACAGCTAATTCTTTGTTCAAGTCTGGATCACCTCCAGTAGTTCCATCATCACCTGCAGTGGGATCGACTCTAGTCTTCTCTTTGTGCTGATCCTCAACAAGAGAAGACAATTTAGATTGTGCTTGTTGTGCCTCAAGTGATGGAGGATGTTCTTTTTGAGGCTCCATCTCAGGCTTTTGCACTCCCCCTTCTTCAGCATCTGAGTTTCCGGAAGAAGAAGCTTCCCCTTCAGACTCCTCATTTTCTTCATAGATTTCTTCTTCTTGAGGAGGAAGAACTACAGGCTTTGGTGCAATTATGACATCTGCAAAATGAACAAAAATAAGTTAGTATACAAAATCATGATATATAATTCCGTATAGGTTTTGTATAATACTTGGAATATGTGTGTTTTTTTCAAGATATGTATCATAATCACCATCCCAGTCATCATCCTCAAAGTCAAGAGCCGGTTCGTCTGATGGAATGCGATCTTGATCAGCAGTGGATACAGTAGTAGTACCCTCCGTAACTTGTGCCTTGGACGGCAAAGATAAATGAAGCGAGGTGCTAAGACGTCTAGGAGACAAAAGTGTTACAGCTCCTGATCTAACTGTCTGTAGAGGGGCTGAAGACCCTTCTCCAGGATGGACTGAGAAAGAACCGACGAGCGGATCTTCTTCAATATCCTCTTCCGGAGTGTGAACGCTTGGCTTGGAAGGTCCTTTTGTAGTAGACCTCTTCCTCTTTTCTAGAGTTTTTACTGGAGACGTGGCGACTGCACTCTGTTTTCTTTTTCGGCCTTTACCAATAATGATAGGTTCTGCAGCTGGTTCTCCAACTCCTGTCGGGATAACTACTAAAAATGGATCTGGGATGCCAGTATCGTCAGGGATGTCTGCTGGTACCCTAACCTGCTCCTCAATATCCCCTTCTTTAGGCCACCTCAGACTACCCTTCATATTGTAACCATGGGCAAAGGAACGAATTGAAGCATAGAAGTGGGCATACGTATGGAGTATACGTAGTTCTGTAGTGCTAGTGGCAGTCGAAATTCTAAATTTGGCACCAGTCCGAGCAGCACCGAAATACCTCCAACCTCTAGCTCCGTCTAGTAATTTCCCATAGTAACGGAAATTAGTCAAAGGATTACCAACATGAAGTTGGTCGTATCCAAATTGGCGAGCAAACCTACTGGGTAAGTATGGTTCGAACGCACAATTATCTTCGTTTTTGTACATCAGATGAGACGGTCTGATACACTGAAGCCACCTAAAGACTAACTGTGGCAATAGAACTCTTCCTTCAACTTCATCTTCAAACTGGACACCGAAGCAATCTGCTGGAACGTGCGGCCGAGTACAAAAGAAGTTCCAACCATATGAATAATTCAAAACTGCTCGGGTATCTGCCACAGTCGTAGCAATCCATGTAGCTTTGCTGAATTTTTGGAGGAAGACCTCCGCATCATCGCCTGGGCCCGGCGGTAATAATCTGCAGTTGTGATGCAACAACCAGCCCATCAGATAAGTGTAGGGCATCTCTACTCTAGGGAAAACATTCCGATGAGGAGCATTGTTAATTAACTCCTCACCGAAGGTTCTTAAACCTGCATTTATCCGACACACCATGGCCGACAGCAGGTTGATCCTGACTTTAAATACCAGACGTACTGCTGGCCATAGCACACTGCGATGAATTCTGTCAACAGTACCAATACCCGATACAACCCATCTTCTCAACCATAAAGAAAGAAAGCCTGTCAGCAAAGCTCTCCGTGAGATTCTCTGACTACCATATCTGAGGAAGCTCAAGGCTTCAGTTCCTGCAGGAAATTCCCCAGTCTTCGTAGACAGATATTTATTTGGGAATTTATAAGTAACCATCATATCCCGAACCTTGTTAGAAGGGATTGTCGAATCTATGTTGATTACCGGAGCTTTATTTTCTTGAAACCTTTCTTTATCTTCCTTGGATATCTTATCCTTATGGAAGAAAAGATAAGTCGTCCACTTGTTGATATACGCCAAATGGGATGTACTTTCATGCATCGTGGTACAAATCAGGTAGTGGCACATCAGTTCTTCGTATGTCTCGATTAACTGAGGGTTAACTCTTCTGATTTCAGCAAGCTCCCTGTTGGAGGGAACGTATTCTTCATATGGGGCCTCCCCCATTGGCAGCTTCGAGATAAACTGCATCTCATGAAGGGCAAGACCCATTTCACCTTTCGGGGTGGCAAAAATTCCAGTTGAACTCAAATATATCTCCATCAAGGCCAGAAATAAGTTTCCATTCGGAGGAATACCATAACTGGTGGAAGCTACTACTTCGTACAAGCCAATATCTTTCAACTCTTCCTCAAAGTTCTTCATCATCCAAAGGCTTATCTGAATCCAACTCTGGTTGAATGGAGTCAACCATCCTGGCAGTCTGGGGTTGGTTTGGGGATATAATACAGCTTCCTTCATAAATTTATTGACAAACATTGGGGTTTGAACTGGCTGTATTAAACCCGAATCTTCGCTAGGATTAGAGCCTGGCATAAGGCCAAAGATAGAAGTAACACCTCCATTGGGAACACTAGCAAAGTATCCCATATCATTGGCACGCTCTCTTTTAAAGACAATTCTACCCGGGCGTCCATGACTACTGGGAGTCAAATTCCACAACATTTGTCGAGGATGAGTAGCATGGACGAATGCTGACAAAGGATAATCTCTGTCCATATCTGGAAGATACATAGCTCTATTTCCAAATTTAAAAACCCAAGACTCTTTCTTGGGGTGTGTCTGGGATTTACAATCAATGGCATCTCCAAATAGAAAAGCTGGTTTTGTGAAGTGTTGTCCGTCTAGTGAACTTAACAATTCCCCATTTATCATGGATAGCAACAGTCTATCCCCTTGAGCTGCTATCAACGGTGCCCTCTCTGCCGGATACTCGGGGTTCGACTGAGGAAATTGGACATGAGATAAATCTTCCAAATAGTTCGAACCTACCATGCCAACTGATGATCCGAAAACTTCAGCGAGGGGGTGAACTTGCAAATCCACTGGTGAAATAACAAAAGAGATCAAGTTAGTTCGAAGTTTTTTTTAAAAGTTGATGAAAAGCTTATGAAGTCTTTGTTCGGCAAAATCTCTCAAAAAGATGGATGAACTTTACGCTACCATATAGTAATATGAGCGTAATACAACTTTTTATGCTGGCATGTACGAACATGAGCGTAGTTAAGTTTTACGCTAGCACATTAAATGTGGGCATATTTTATGCTGTCACGTATAACGTGGGCGTATTCTTGTTATCTTTTTACGCTAACACGAACAACGTGGGCGTACAATGTTATTTCAGCTTTACGCTCACACGTACAACGTGGGCGTAAAAAGCTGAAAGTTTGGTTTATCTTCTTCTTCCTCGACGGATTTGTTTTCTCCCAACCAAAGATTAGGATTTTTACCCATCATAGGCGGAGCCACGGCCGGGTTGGGATTTTGTTGTGGCAGCAATGACTGAGTAGGGGTTTTCACATGATCAGTCGAAGAAGAATCAATGGCTGGTTTCTTCCCCTTGCTACCGGCGGCAGATAATTTCTTAGGAGCCATCAGGTCAGAGTTTTGAAGAAAGAAAATGCAAAGAGATTCAAGAAGATGAGTAAAAGTGTTTTCTCTCTCTGAAAAAGACCTATTTATAAGAGAGAGATTCAAAATCGACTGTTGGATATCCCTGAAATTACGTCGACTGTTGGACATCCCCGCTTTTATGCGGATGGCTGTTGCGTATCCCAAATTTTACGCTGGCAAGTCAAATCTCAATTTTCACGCTTCTGTTCAAAGTGTTTCAAATTTTGGAGATATTTGAAAACTTTGAAGGGGGTCTTGTAGGAGCGTAAAAAGTGCTTCAAAGCAAGAGTCATCTCATTCATAAATCATTGGTTTTCTACACCAAGCAAGAGCGGATAATCTCTTTTACGCCTAAGCAGGCTGATCATTTTACGCTTGGGTCCACACCGAAGGTTTTACGCCAAGGACAGAGCAGCCTCTTTTACGCTGGACAAAGCTGTCAAATCTCTCATTTAATGCAAACTCTGACATAAAGATATTAATGATGGCATTTACCACAGAATTCAATGGGATTTGTCTTATACAAAGACCATTGTTGTCGTTTACGGGGGATCGAGCTACTTTACGCTCACTATATGGTTTCTTTTACGCACGGAGTTCTACATGAGTTTTTACGCTCATAAAACAATGTGTGCGTAAAGTCTATTTGAGCCATTTTATGCTCAAGGTTATTCAATAACCACTTTACGCTGGAAACCTATGACAGAGCTATTTTACGCTCATCTTACTGCTTTACGCCCAGAGGATATTGGAGCTATTTTTACGCCCTATTCTTTCTGGCCAGTATGGAACGTGGTTTGCCTACATGGCCTTCATGCCATATATTTCGAAGAACGTGTGTACATGCATCCTATTCTTACTGAAATGATGGGACGCATGTCAACGTATGCAAAGGATGACTCTGATCATGGGTGGCAGTTGTTAGCGTAAAGACAGATTTTGGTGTCTTTTTACGCACAGAAGCCCCAGTCTATAAATAGACTCATTTTTCTCAAGGAGAGGGACAGAGAGAGAACAGGGGAGTATACAGAGATCAGGACTTCGAGATTTTGATCCTCCAGAGCATTGTTCTTCAACTTTTCTTTCATAACAGAGTGAAGCAAAGCAGGAAAGCATTCGGCCTCGCCATCAGTGTCCAAGTGCGTCGATACCTTTCTGGTGACTTAGTTCTTCCAAGTTGTTCTACTTCAAGCAGTGATCTTCATCATCATCATATGGTCCAAGGAACAAAGTGATCATTTACGAATCAGACTTCTATAGCAATACTTTCCCAGAATCAAATTTATACTTTTTGTACTTTTTCTCGTTTTATTTTCAAAATCCAACCTTTTGTTTGGCAATTTTGTTAAGTGAAACATAAGGTACAATCTATGTGAGCACCGATGTGTTATCCTTTGTGCTAAGTGTTCCTACGTGACAACATCTAGGGGAGTGAACATATGACCACGACATGTGAACTCTGAGGATAATCTAGGAATTAAATAGGCAACTAACTTGGTAGATGCATTGGGTGGAAAGAATTCCGAGATTGTGCCATACTAGCCACCCCAGGTCCAGTCCCGACGTGTCGGGTTGGCCGCCATGGATAGGGTTTTATTCGCCTATAGCGGATGGCTATATCCGACTTCTATGAGCTATGTGTTATATATTTTAGCGCGGTAGCCCTCCGGGGGACCGGTGCATAATCAATGTGCTATATGTTTAATGGTTTGGCTAGCCCTGTTGGGTTGACACGATCTGAGGATTCCTTTAATCAGTATCACGGGGATAACTCCGCCAAATATAGAAAGCCGTAGGAATGAATGGCCACTTGAAAAACGACTTGACTGTTCCTTGTGCCTTCCATTAGTAGCCGAGGGACATGGACTGTCATGGTGCGTGGTCTAACCCATATCCTTGTTTGGTTGTTGGGTTGGTCTATCGTGCTAGGACAGGCTTTGGACTGAGATTACGACCGGAAGCTTTATTATTACTAGTATTATTATTTTATGCTTGGGTTTTATCTCACTCTTTTGTGCTCCCTTGTGGTACTTGCTATTCGGGGCTGACCCCGCTAGTTTTGTTTGGCCAGATCATGTAGCAGAGCTAAAGTATCCGACCTTCCTCCCTGACGTCAATGGTGCATACTAGGAGCATGGCTGGCGGGGGACTCGAGTGGGTTTCTTCTCCACCACTCTAGTATCTTTACTTATGTTCTGGCGTTTAGCCACCGGCACCTATTTAGCCGGCTAATCTGGATATTTTGTCTTTTACATAATTTTAAATAAATCAGACTGCAACTGAATACAATTATGTACCTTTGACTATCTGGGCTAGCTAACTTATAAAGCTAGATCCCCATGATCATTTTAATGAAGCGTTGGGGACGCCTTACTGCTTTATCTTAAATGTTCATTAATTGATATTTTCTTGCTTTGAATGATTGAGACATAGATGCTCTGTGCGACCATAGGAGACTTGAATGTAGCATGCACCCCTTGTCTCTTGACAGCCACGATCGTCGTATGACGTTTGTATACCTCATATGGAGTAGCTGGCCTAGTCCGTCTCCGTATTTCGGTACTGGGGCGTGACAATTATCCAAAAGCAATCAATTATGCCATTAAGAATTGGATAGAGCCGTATAAAGAAAGATTTGTTTCGTGTTGGACGAACAATGTGATGCATTTTGAGAACATGACAAGTAGCAGGTACGTGTCTTTAAACAATATTTTGTATATATATATGTTAATTACATTATAATGTACGATTTTGACTGTATGAATTTTATACTCACAGGGCGGAGAGTGCACACACAAAATTAAAAAAATAGCTGGGCACTAGTCAATCAAATTTTGAGATCTCATGGAGCAGGATACATGATTTGTTGATCGCTCAACACAACCAAATTAAGGCCTCATTTGAGATAAGCCTTAATATGACACTACATCGTTATAGTTCTCCTCTATTCAAGAATATCCGAGGATTGGTGTCTCATCATGCACTTGGTAGGATTTTCGAGGAGATGAAGGGTATAGATAATACCGGTGTAGATCCCCTCCTTTGTGGTTGTGTGTTGAGGAGGACTTGCAGGTTACCTTGTGCACATGAACTTGCAGAGTTGAAACGGGATGGTCAGGTTATCCAGTTAGATATGGTTGACAGATTTTGGACGAAGTTGGATTATGAACCCTCCAAAACGGATAGTGTAGCTGATGCAGATGTCCGAAGCCGTTGGGTGGAGACCATGGGTACTATTAATCATATGTTCGATACGGCTTCCGATTCACAAAGGTTGTTGATGCTGAAAAGACTTCGAAAGATATCAGTTCCTTCGACATCTTCACTGCTTGAACCGGTGAGCTACAGTTCCTCGTGGTGGGCCAAGTAAAACGAAAATCTACACTTCAAATTCGACAAAACGTGAACCAAGCAAATTTGAAATTGTTGAGTCTGCTCACGATAGTTGTTCACTGTTGGAGGAAACTCTAATTCTCGATGGACCCCCTTCGGCAAAACAATATTCACTTCCATTCGAAGGAAAAAGCAAAATATTCGACAGAAGTCATCACGCAATGCCACCGATATTGCATATATAGGACAAGTTCCACCTCAACATCATCCGTATGTGTTGAGTACGAAAAATGTACTAGGGGATGGACATTGTGGTTTTCGATGCATAGCCCATGCACTAGGGTTGTGGGAGGAATCTTGGCCAAAAGTTCGTAATGACCTCATCCAAGAGATCACAAACTTGGAAGATTTATATGGTAGATGTAACTTGATTAAGGAGTCTCTGAAAAATGTACTTGAATCTTTAAATTGCTTCATAGCACCGATTTATGACCGCAAGTACTGGTGGTCATTCTCCGATATGTACTACTTGGCGACGTCGGCCTACAATATGGCCATCGTACACATACACGATGATATTAATGTTATGTTTCTACCTATGAGGACAGAAGTTCCAACCAACCCTCGGCTTGTATGCATGGCATTTGTTGATACAAATCATTTCATCGTGGTAAATTTTATTTCCTAATATAAGCTTTAGGTTGTATCATTTCATCGTGGTAAAAATTATATTGACATGTTATTATTTGTATGCAGGTAAATTTGGCCAAAGACGCACCGCTACCACCCATTATCGACAGATGGTCTACTTTGCATCTTCCATGTGCTGTTGGTTGGGGCAAAATTTATAAACAACTGATTGAAAAGTATCGTGAAACTGTTCCATCCAAAAGCTCATTTGTTGATGGTGATACGATTAGTTTGGACGATTAGTCCTATTGTAATTTAAATGTGTGTTGTGAAAGACTCGTAAGACTTGTGTGTTAATTATGATATTGGACTCAGAAATTGTAGTTATTATGAGAAGTTCATTGTATTGGTATTTTGAGAAGTTCAATGTATTGGTATTATGAGAAGTTCATTGTATTGGTATTATGAATTGTGAATATGAATTGTGACTACGAACTTTGAACTCAGGTTCTGACATGATTAGTGTTTCAAATTGTACTGTTTGACCTATAATTTTCTTCATACAAACATATTCTGCAAATTTTGCTTCAAATTGCACTATTCGACCATTACAGGTCGAACAAATCTCTTCTGTTCGACCATTACAGGTCGAACATGTGTTGCACAGTTCGACCTGTATTGGTCAAACATAAGAGATTTGTTCGACCTGTAATGGTCGAACAGAAGAGATATGTACGACAAATGTTGGTCGAACAATACAATTTTGAGCAAAAATTACATCAGAACCTGAGTTTAAACTTCGTAGTTGTTTGCCATGAAATATAAAAGAACAGAACAATTATCGGAGGACTGGACTTTTACTTCACAATATAAACTCGTTTGTACAAAGAAAGCCTAGGGACGAAAACCTAGGTACAACAATCTAAGTATAATTGTTTATTTTAGATTCTGGGGGGTGACGATAGAGGCTCGGGAAAGCGACGGCAGCTCTGCCTTACTCCTTGGACGATCGGGTACAGCCTTGGCTCTGTAGAAGAACTGCTTAGCGTTGATGAAGAAATGCTCTCTCTTCAGGCTCTCTGGCTCTCTATGTCTCTCTCTGTCTCTGTGTATGTCTCTATGTGCGTCTATCTCTATATGTCTCTGTATATTTGTAAGGAAATGGCATCCTGCTATTTATAAGAGTAGGGGGCCTTATTAGGGTTTACAATGATTGCCCATTCTTGAAAGTCGGCGGCTAAGGATCACTGGATCTGGGCCGTCCATCGAGATTTGAGCAATAAATATGATTGTATCAAATCTTTTATGGGTAATTAATACTGATTGACATAAATCCTCCTGATTTGTCATGCCAACCTCGGATTCCTCGACACGTGTCATCAATTTGCTTGTTTGCCAATGATCTGATTTGATCCCAAGATTTTATTGGGATTTGTTGAGGAATTTCGATCAATCTGATGCCACGTGCCCTGCTATCATGCCACGTGTCGTAACTGCAAGCCACAGCAGAAATCTGAGCCTCAGGAAAGTTACTCCTCATTGGGCCGCATAAGGCTGGCCACGTGTCAAGGCTGTCTAAGAGTGGCCCCCTGACTATTTGAACCGCATGGTAATAATTTGAGCCGCATGAGTGTGGATGACCGCATGAGTGAACCGCATAGAGATAGTCCTCGCAAGCCACATGGGGATGGTCTTCGTGAGCCGCATGGAGCTAGTCTTCGTGAGCCGCATGGGGCTAATCTCCGTGAGCCGCATGGGGATGGTCTTCGTGAGCCGCATGGAGCTAGTCTTCGAGAGCCGCATGGGGCTAATCTTCGTGAGCCGCATGGGGGAGCCTCCGCTTGGGCTGCATGGGGGAGTCTCCACTTGGGCCACATGGGGGAGTCTCCGCTTGGGCCGTATACGACTGCCCACGTGTCAAGACCGCATGACAGTTTCTGAATCTCGGAGGATCGTGTCCGAGATTTTCTTCGCTTCCCTAGGAGTCTGTCATTATGAGGGAGTCATAATGGTATCTTTGTGTCAGAACTGTCACCTTGTCAAAGCTGTCAGCCGTCAAGGTATTTAATGCAGTGAAGGACAAGCGAAAGAGCTGTTTGCAGGCCACGTGGCTCCTCTTTGAGCCGCATAGAACTTGTTTGAGCCGCATAAACGCTCGAGCCGCATGGATACTTGAGCCGCATGAACTCTCTGAGCCGCAGGGGGCTCTCTGGCCGCATGGATCCTTCTTTTATTCTTTTCCATGCTTCTACAAGACCCCCTTTAAAGTTTTTAATTTGCAAAATTGAAATACTTTGAATAAGAAGCATGGCCATGTATTCTTCTGGCCGCATATGATGTCTCGACCGCATGGATGTCTCGGCCGCATGGATATCTCAGCTGTATTGAATCAATCAGCCGCAGGGACTTTCGGGCCGCATGAGCTCCTCGCCATATTATTCTGCCACGTGCGAAGATCTTTTGCATTAAATGTTGTTGATCTGCTGTCAGTTTTAAGGCTACTTTTCGGGTGAGGATCCCAGGAGTTTGGCCTTCATTTTAGGCGGCTTGCCTCGATAACCGAAGGGTCGGTTTTTGTGTTACACGAGAATCGAAATACCCTGCTTTTGTTTATAAATAGGGACGAATTCAGTAAGAGAGATTTCTTTACTTTCTCTTTCGTCCCCAACTCTTGCAGTCTCCACTTTCTTACCTTCTCCGACCGTCGAAAAATGGCCCCCAAGTCTTCTAAGGTCGCCTCTGCTGCTGCAAAAGGCAAGAGAACGGCTTCCTCGTCAGCCGCCGTGCCCGAAGTGCACCCCAATGTTCACCCTGCTTTCAAGGGTAAGAAATGGATTTGAATACTTTAAACCCCAAGGACTCATGGCTCTGTTGTATAACATATGCACAAGCCTTCATCCTTTATTTTCATTGAACCGCCCAAACTCGACCATGATAGAGCCGCATATGTTGTATGGGCCGCATGACCCTCTCATATTCGAGCCGCATAGGGCATGCCCTTTTTTTGAGCCGCATTGAGAACGATTTGAGCCGTAGGAGTGCTTTTGTATTTGAACCGCATGGGACCTCCTTTGATCGGAACCGCATATATTCCTAACAAACTGGCCCGCATAGAATTTTGCTGAATCGCGCCGCATAAGCTCCTCTGCGAGATAGAACCGCGTAAGCTTTAATCCGAGCCGCATAAGCTATCGAATCAGTGTCACATGGAACTCCTAACTGAATTGGACCGCATGAAGCTGTGTTGACCCGAGCCGCATAGACTCTATTAAAGTCGTGCCGCATGAACCCCAGCTGAACTGGGCCGCATAAGGCTTCATCGATCCGAGTCGCATAGGCATATAGAAACTTCTTTTTGAGAAACTTTAAGTGGTTTCGTTTTAACCTATCTTTTAATTCTGTTTCTTGTGTCCTTTTCCAGTGAACCTCCCAACCAACCCGGCCGGAGAGCTTCTAGTAGGTTCAGCTCAGTTTGTCGTGGGTGTGTGGCTTGACGGCCTAATTCGACATATGATAGATCAACTTCCCCCTAATGAGCCTTTGGAGAGGGTGGCTGCCATCAATAACCAGCATTTCCATTTCCTTTGTACTATGATGAATTCGGGGAAACTGGACTAAGAATATCTGAAACCAGCTTTTTTCTTTGGAGATGCCTTATCCGTAAAGAACTCTCGAATGCTGGACGTTTTTGAGAATTGGGACTTCACTGTGGACGGGGTGGATATCCATGTTCCCGAGATGGAGCGGTATTTTCCCCTCTCATGGTTTAATATGGTGTCGTTGAGCAGGAGAATGGCGGGCTTCCTAACTCCCACCCAACAGGGGATGTTCGTGGGCAACATCCACTATAATATGAGTATTAGGTCAGCATATGCAAGTAGGGAGTCAGTCAGCCGAAGTGTGATGGGGCTGATTCCTGGTACTTTTATAAACGTGTCTGGACCCAACTTCACTTTTACTCGAGCTGATACCTTCCTGAATCAGCTCGCTCGTAAGGGGTCATATCCTGTGGGCAGGTTGTCGCTGCTGAATTGGATAAACCCCATTCCCACATGGGCCAATCTTTCCTCATGGATCCTGGGGAACTACGAGGAACTCCTTCGGGAGATTGACCTTTATTACGCCATCCGGGGCACCTGTTACGGATTGTCCATTAACAAGTCGTTGTTCATGGCCCTTTTGGAGATGTATAGCCGGCGTACGGGGACTTTCTTCGCGCCCGGAGGGGAGTTGGGACTTGCCCTCCATGAAATGCATGTTGTTTCTAAGATGCCGTAGGAAGGCGAGGCCTTTGAAGTATACACCCCGACGAACGAGGAATTCGATGATCTGGATCGACGATTTCCTGGTTTCGTCGTTGTGTACCTGGAGCTGCTGTGCCATCATAGCATCTGTCACCAGACTGCTATCAAGAAGAATAATAGTTCAAAAGGGAACGCCCCCATACTACGGCCTGGGTCGCGTATCTCTTCAAATTACGTCCTTCCGGCCGGTTTTCTTCTCGGGGTCCTCAAACCCCAACGGAGGTAAAGGACCTGATGTTGAATGCAAAAAGGTCGAGGTCCAGCCACGATAGATTTGGGAGCCGTACTGACTCCTTCAGTTATTTCCACTATGGTACCCGGCAGATGTCCGAGAAAGCAATCTTGGCCGGGTTCTTGATGGCATGGCTACGAAATTGCGTAGTCTCGGGAGGGGCAGGTTCTACTGAAAGGATCAGCCGCCACTTCATTCTCCCGGCTGTGAAGCTGGTCTTCAAAGTAAGACTGGCCCTTCTTCCGGCTATGGTGTGTAGCATACACCACGGCCTCCGTACCTTTTCGTCTAAAGTCATTGCTCCTTAGACGACGCTGGACTTTGAGCGGATAGAGCTACCATACCACTATCTCATGGGGTGGTTATTGATGCATTACCGGTCATTGATGCGGCCCGGAACAGAGGAGGATGTTACTGCGGATGACGCCTTCTTTTTCTGATACCGCCATCAATCTTGGGAGTATGACACCATGTCGGCTTGTCGGAGGGTGTTGGCGAGAGTTGACGGGCCCGACTGTAGGCCTTAAAAATGACAGTCATGCTGAGTTGATCAGGACAGAGTCAAAAGTCACGCTCAGTTGATCAGGATAATATTTACAAATCACACTGAAGAGACAGCTCATCATTTGTCAGAAATTTCATCATAACTGACAGCACGACAGTTGAAGAATGTCTCTTCGTATGCCACGTATTCACAGAACTCGAGAGATCACAGCCGACTATTGCGTGATTTTCGAAATCTTCTTCAGCAAGACTCAGCCTTCGTCAAAGTTGGCGTACTAAAAGAGTTTCTTGTCATTTAATGCGACTGACAAAGCAATCACTGTCAGAGATTTTGTGTCAGTCGAGGCACGCCAAATCGAGACAGCTGGCAATTTTATCTCAAGTCTGTGTGTATTATGAGATCTTTATCTCAAGTTTGCGTGGATTCTGAAGTTTTCTTTCTCCAGTCTGCGTGGATTTTGAAGCTTTTTGTCTCGAGTCTGTGTGGATCCTGAAGCTTCATGCCCCAAGTTTGCGTGGATTTTGAAGCTTTCTACTCCGAGTCTGCGTGGATTTCGTTTTCAACAAAGTCTGCGTGGATTTTATCAAATTGGAGTACGTGGCAGCCATGCCACTGATCTCTCGCCTGCGTGTCCTGTAACTTGCACACGACTCATGCATGATCGCCATGTGTCCAACAGTTACAGGCCACGTCCAGTAACTTCTCACAACCTTGTGTATGTTAAATCCTGCGTGATTTTCAACTAAGCACAGGCTGTGAAGACAGTTATCTTTTCAGTTTTATTTTTAACTCTATAAATAGAGTTTTTTTCTCATTCATTGTACAGATACATAGTTATCTACTGTCAAAATTTTGAGAGCTTTTCTTCTTCGCATAGTCCAAGGGATAAAGTGATCGTCTTCTAGATCAGATTCCCACAGTTGTAATTTTCCCAGATACACAATAAATAAAGAGAATTTATTTAAGGAAAACAAATTGGCGACTCTGCTGGGGAAAACCATCTCCTCTTCTGAGATGGCAACAACTCAATGCGACACTTCGTCAATCGGCTCGACGAAGAAGGTGATGACGATCCAATTCGATCAACTCGCCTATGAAGAAATGCAGCGGGCTAAGAGTGGCAAGTCTACTTCAGCCTCCATCATCACTGCCAAGTCGAAGGGACACTCTGTCTATGTCCTTAAGAATCAGTTGGTAGTCAATGGTGAAGTCTCTGCCACAGTGTCTACTCCTAACACTGGCAAGAACTCTACTGTAAGCACGCACACTCTTGTGCGCTCGAAGATGACAGCATTCAAAAGTCATGCTGACAGCACTGGCTCCTTAGCCAAGTCTGTTCCAGCGTGCAAATTCAACTCTAAAAGTCACGCTGACAGTACTGGCTCCTTAGCCAAATCTGTTCCAGCGTGTCTCTCTAAAACCAAAAATCACGCTGACAGTACTGGCTCCTTAGCCAAATCTGTTCCAGTGTGTATTTCCAAAATCAAAAGTTACGCTGACAGTACTGGCTCCTTAGCCAAATCTGCTCCAGTGTGCAATTTTACCCCTAAAAGTCACGCTGACAGCGCTGGTTCCTTAGCCAAGTCTGTTCCAGTTTGTACTTCCAAAGTTAAAAGTCACGCTAACAGTACTGGTTCTTTAACCAAGTCTGTTTCAGCGTGTATTTCATCTAAGAAGAATAGTTCTTTAGCTATCTCTTCTTTTTTGCCAAGTTCTACTAGAACTGGGGGTGGTCTTCCACACAAAGTCCCTTCGAAAAGGAATAACTCTTTAGTTGTTCCTTCTGCTCCTGTAGTTTTTACTTCAGGAACAGCTTTGACTGACAATTTTGTTAGTCAAAGAAAAGGAGATGGTCTTTTGACTACTCTTCCTTCTGGACATTCTATGTCTCAAACCTTGAATGAGTCTAAGAAGAAACATTCTGTAATGTCTTCTTCTATGACTTCTTCAAATTGGGCACAGAATTTGTCCATAAAAGAGGGTTTGTTACCAACTCCTAATCCAAGGGATGGTTCTATTTTTCCTTCTCTGCAAATATCCAAATCAATGGAAGGAAAACTCCAAGTTTCCAAAACTAATGTGTCACCTCCAATTGATCTAAGAACAAAACTTAGCACTTCTGGTGTTAAGAAACCACATCAGTTGGAAACAAGGATAAAAGATCCAGATGCAGAGTATGCTAGAAACTATGTGGCTCATATTAATCATTCTTTATATAATCAAGAGCCATCAAGAACTAAGAACAGGAAATATACTTCTCAATCTTCACAAACAGATTTACGAGAATATCTTCAACAGAAGAGAAGGAGTAATTCTGTGTCAAAAGATCATGCTGAGTGTGACTTCCAGCCAAGAGTCATAATTCAATGCAGATGTCAATCAATGGCTCATGACCATGTTGATCATGAATGTGACTTCCAGCCAAGAGTTACAATGCAATGCAGATGTCAAACTAAACGACAATCTGTCTTCAATCGGATTCAGTGTGAACCTATGCCTGATGAAGATGAGCCTTTGTTTGCTTCTGTCAACATGACCTCTCGGGATGCTGGAGGTAGAGCTAATAGTCCAGATTGAGTATATAGAAACACCAGAGCAAGAGTCTTAGCTTCTAGTCAAAGAAATTTGATCTCTGAAGATGATTCTGAATTTCTAGAAGAATCTAATTTCCCACCTCTTCCTACTGGGGGTAGTTCTCCTTTAAATGATTTTGATGCACGAAGCAGTGATTCAGAGCATACAACATCCACTAATTCATCAATAATCCCTCGTACAGTCACTACATATATGGTGGATGGGAATACTGAATTGAACAATGAATCTTCCTCTTCGGTGACTCCTCAGGACCAAAGAATTGTTTCTTTGGAACAGCAAATAAAGTCTATGGCTGATACTATGAAGTCGATGTATGAACTCATGACAGCTCTGTTGCAGAATCGACAGACTGTATCAGATGCCATACCAACTGACACTGATATAAGTCCGGTACAAGTTCCTCCAGCAGTACAATCCAATACTCCTGGACCAGCTCAACCAAATCCTAGTCTCTCTGGAGCTGGAGGTAGTGCTTACAATGTTGTTCCTCCTCCTAACTATTCTCTACAAGTTATAACTCCACAATCTTCTGGAGTTGTTAATGAAGAATTGAGGAATCTCAAAACTCAATTCGAGGCATTCAAACAGAAAGATGGTTTACAAAGATTAGGCATCAAGCAACCTTACCCGATAGAATGGAAGCAAGTATCGTATCCTCCTAAATACAAGCCTCCTACTATCTCATTCTATGATGGAACCACTTCTCCAAGTCAGTTTATTAATCACTTTGAAGTGATGACTGACCAGTTGCAACCAAGTGACGCCCTCCTTACTCGGGTGTTTATTGGATGTCTCAAGGGAACTGCTTATGAATGGTATAGAAGTCTCCCAGATGGGTGCATTACCTTATTTGTCGGTTTCAAACAGATGTTTCTTGAACGGTTCTATGAAGGGCTCAATGACATGACTATGTCTGCTCTTATTAGAATCAAGCAGAAAAATAATGAAACTACAGAGGATTACATTGAACGGTTTCGAAGAGAAGCTCTGAAGATGCCTCTTGGAACTCCTGATGCTGTCACCATCGACACATGCAAATCAAACTTTTTGCCAATCATCAGCATGTGGACAGGATCCACCCAATTCCAAGACTGGCCTTCTTTCATAGTTAGTGCCAAGGCTGCAGAAATTAGTGCTGAAACCTTCAAAGGTTTAGGAGTGCAGATGACTCCCAAAGAAACAGGTCAAGGTACTAACAATAAAAATAATGCTCGCAAAGGAAAAGAAACTCTTGAAGTTAATCTTCAGAGCAAAGATGCATCAACTGTTCAAACTTCTCCTACCTCTACAACTCAACAACCGAGAACACCTCGCCCCAAAGAAGAATACTCTTTCGATGATGACGATGTCCTTGGTATCTTTGAATGTCTGCTGAAAGGTAATAAAATACAATTACCTGAAATCAAGAAACCTGATGAAGCTGGTAAGACAGATCATCCCAAATACTGTCCATATCACAGAATGTTGGGTCACACAATTCGTACATGTTATGTACTGAAAGGAAAGATCCAAGAAATGATTAAAACTGGAGCTATCTCCCTTACTCCAAAAGAGAAGACCGTCACCTCCAACGTCGTCTCTATGCAATTCGGAGATTTCCCTCCTCAACTCCTTGAAAGTGGGATCGTTCCTATTCCCAAGGCAACTCTTGAGATAGTGAATATTCCTCCTCCACAATATGAAGGATTAGTGCCAATCACTTTAGAAACTGGAGAAATCATGTGGATTCATCATGATCTAGTGGCAGATTTTGAATCTCCTTTTCCTCAAAATACTACTTCTCGAAAGTCCAAGAAGGCTGGAAAAATTAAGTCATGTCATATGACTTCTCTTGGATCTACATCTGACACAAAGCCAAAAGAGAAGGAAGAAGCACTTGTTACTCGAACAGAGAAACCTTATCTAAAGGATTATTCCAAGAATCCTGAGGATACTCCTGATATCCCTCCAGCTGATAAAGATGCTCCTAATGTTCCTCCTGAAGAAGAATCATCTACTGCACATGTTCCTTCAACTACACCAGTTGAACCTATTCCTCCTAAATCCACAGTTCTGGAGAAAGGCAAACAACAGGCTCGGTTTGATAAACCAATCAAGAAGTCCCCTCCTCTTGGGCTTCAGAAGCCTTACAACTTCGACATTCTAGCTCAACTTGCTAATACTCCAGCTAGAATGTCCCTCTTTGAACTTCTACGTCTTTCTAAAGAGACTCGGGAGACGTTAAGTGAAGCACTTCTTCAAGTCGACTCTTGTCTTGCACAATTGAAGAAGCCAGATGCAGAACCTGCCACTTGCTTACATTGCAACAGTGTATTGGAGATTATCCCAAATATCACCTTTACACAAGACGACATGCTATTGGAGGATAATCGACATGATCGGCCTCTCTACTACACTGGTTATATCGATACGATGAAGATAGATCGTATCCTCATTGACCCAGGGTCTGCTATAAGCATAATGCCAAAGAGTCTGTTGGATGAACTAAAAATCCCTCTTCACAAGCTCTCTAAGACGGTTACTACTATATTGGGATTCAATCAAAGCCGAAGCGAGCCTTTGGAAAAGATTCATCTGAAGCTTCAGATAGGCGATTTCAGATCCAAAGTCACTTTCTATGTGATTGAGATCGTGGGATCCTATAATCTTCTTCTTGGGAGGCCCTTTCTTCATGAAAATAATGTGGTGCCTTCTACTCTTCATCAGTGTTTTAAGTACATTGATAGCAATGGAAGAGTACAAAAAGAAGTTGCTGATATAAATCCCTTCCATGGGGTTGAAGCTTATTTCAATAATTCCCGAATGTACAAAGAAGAGTATACAAAGGTCATACAAGCTATGGAGAAAGAGGATTCACAAAGTGAGACTTTAATAATCCCTGTTAAAGGTCGAACTACTCGGCAACAATCTCCCAAACCCTCTCGAGAAGATTCTTTCATCATTCCAGTGAGTGGACGGATCTCTCCGTTGCCTCATTCGTCTGCTCAAGATACAATGATCATTCCTGTTAGTGGGCGTACTACAGTTCCTGTATCTTCACAGAATACTCTGCTAATTCCAGTTGGAGGGCGGATTACTCTTCCATCTCAAGCTTCAAGGGAGCTCACCTCTTCTGAGCCATTTGTTATCGATCTTAATCGAAACAAAGCTTCTTCTCATTCTTCTTCTTCCCCTTTAGTCATTGACTTGGCTAAAATCTCTAAGGTTTAGCCTTCTCCCAATGTAAATATTGCTGCTTTTATATTTAATGAAAAGTCTCCATCTTTGCAGTACGCTGATGTGTGTAATTATGTTCATAGTTATTTACATTTGTTAGATGACTTGAGCACAATAACCATAGGAGTTGTACAGACTGTTCATACAGATGTATCTCTAGAACCTATACAATCTTCATACTTTCTAGTTCCCAGCAGAAAGCCAGGAGACATTCCAATATTCTTTTACAAAGGGCCCCAAAGTCTTTCTGATTTAGAAGATGATGACAAAAACGATGATACTGGAAGATTACAACTCGTCGCTATAGTCAGCAATCTAAAGACATTATCAAAAATATGGGCTATGACTTCAGGACTGGCCTCAATAGTGGAAAAGGAAGAAAAATGCATGTTCGTATTTCTCCTCTGAAATATGGGAGGACGAAATACGGATTAGGCTATATTACTCCTACTCCTTTCATCAATATTATCCATGAAGATCCTGAATCTGACGAAGATAAGAGATCTGATTCTTCTAGTACCACTTCTTGGGATTTCGATACAAGTATCGATAATTTTTACTGCAACATTATGTCTTCCAACATGGTTTCCATTGACCGTTCTGAAGAAAGTGATGAAGACGAAAAAGAGTTTGAAATCTCACCTGAATCAGAACAATGGGCCCAAAGATTAGATAATCAATGGAAGTTCCGTTTCGAGCAAAAAGAACCTCCGACTGAAGATAAACTTGTTCAAATAGATGTTGGTGAAGAGGGATCCCCCAAACCAATATTCATCAGTGAAAGTCTTTCAGAAACTGATAAGCAAGACATGATCAAACTTATTCGTGATTACATCGACGTCTTTGCTTGGAGTTATGAAGATATGCCAGGGCTTGATCCACAAATTGCAACTCACAAGCTCAATATCTTGCCGAATGCTAAACCGGTCAAACAACAACAGCGACGATTTCGTCCAGACATTATGGATGCAATTGAAGCTGAAGTTAATAAACTCATGGCCTCCGGGTTTATTAGAGAGGAACAACATCCCGATTGGGTGGCTAACATAGTTCCTGTCCTTAAAAAGACTGGCAAGATCAGAGTATGCATAGACTTCCGCGATCTCAATGCGGCATGCCCTAAGGGCGAATTCCCTCTACCAATAACTGATGTCATGATCGATAATACCTGTGGATTTGAACGGGTGTCATTCATGGACGGGTATTCTGGATACAATCAGATTAAAATGTTTCCAGACGACGAGAAGCACACTTCTTTCAGAACGCCGATTGGTACATATTGTTATACAGTTATGCCATTCGGTCTCAAGAATGCAGGAGCAACTTATCAACGAGCTATGAGCACTATATTCCGTGAACATCTGTAAAAAATAGTCGAATGCTACGTTGATGATATTGCAGTCAAAAGTCGACAAAAGGAGGATCATATCCAAGATTTGAAGACTATTTTTGATCTAATGCGTAAGCATCAATTAAAGATGAACCCTACTAAGTCCTTCTTAGGCGTATCTAGTGGTAAATTTCTCGGTTTCGTCATTACCTCTAAAGGTATACACGTGGATCCCGAGAAGATCAAAGCCATCCAAAAGATGCATCCTCCACGCACCTTAAAAGAGCTACGAGGATTTCAAGGAAGGATCGCTTATATCAGGAGATTCATCGCTAATTTGTCAGGACGCTGCAGACCATTCAACAAACTTATGAAGAAAGGTGTCTCTTTTGTCTGGAATGATGAATGTCAGAAAGCATTCGATGATATAAAACAATATCTGATGAGCCCTCCAGTATTGGTACCTCCCGTTTTAGGAATTCCATTTCTCCTATATACTCGAGCAATGAGTCATTCATTGGGTGCATTACTTGCTCAAAAGAATCAAAATGGCCATGAACAAGCCATCTACTATCTCAGTCCTACTATGACCGGAGCTGAACCTCGATATTCACCGGTCGAAAAAGAATGTCTAGCTTTGATGTTCGCTGTTCAGAAGACACGACATTATATCATTGGCCAGACTATTCATGTCATCTCCAGGATCAATCCTATACGGATCATGATGAAGAAACCCAGTGTTTTGAATTCTCGATTAGCTAACTGGGGAATCCTACTGGCTCAGTATGACATGCACTATATTCCTCAGAAATCAGTCAAAGGACAAGCTTTAGCCGATTTTCTGGCTGCTCATTCAATTCCAGAAAATTCAAAACTCTATGACGAAATTCCAGATGAGGTCTTAGATTCAAACCAAATTGCTGAAGAAGATCCTACTTGGCGTCTATTCTTTAATGGAGCTTCAAGGATAGGTCCTAATGGTGATATTGTCGCTGGAGTTGGAATCGTTCTTGTATCGCCAGAAGGTCTTGCTATCCAAAGAGCTTATTCTCTCGACCAGCCATGTTCAAACAACGTAGCTGAGTACAATACGTTACTCATTGGTCTTCAACTCGCTAAACATCTGAATATTCGATATTTGGAGGCATACGGAGACTCTAAACTCATTGTCAATCAGATAAGGGGTACTTATGAAGTTCGCCATCAAGATCTGGTTCCTTATCATAGATCAGCTATATCTATGGCTTCTTCGTTTGAAGAATTCTTCATTGAACATGTTAGGCGAGCATACAACACAGAAGATGATGCTCTAGCTAATCTTGCGGCGGTGTTGGCTATTCCGATTAGACGGCAACAAATGATTGTTGTTTGCAATCGAGAATTATTTCATTTGGAAAATAACCTAACTCTAGGGCTTCCAATTGACATTGAAGAATCAACATCTCATGATGTCAACACAACAAGAGGATTTAGATTTAGTCGTAAATCTTTGTCATCTTCATCTGATTCCAGCATGGAATTTATCTTCAGTAACTCGACCGAGAATCAAAATACAGATAAAGATTGGAGACTTCCTTTCTTAGATTTCGTATTGTATGATATTCTTTCGGATGATCCGAGTGAGGCAGCATCTATCAGACGACGATCACTCAGTTTCTATTACAATCATACAACAAAGACCTTATATCGTCGAGTTTATGATGGTTTACTTCTTCGATGTGTTACCGGTGACGAGGCTCAACAAATTATTCGCGAAGCACATGATGGAATTTGTGGAGCACATCAGCCTGGACCAAAACTTCAAGACCGTATTCGACGTATGGGTTATTATTGGCCCACTATGGTATCAGACGCCATCTAATATGCAAAGAAGTGTAAAGCTTGTCAAATCTATGCAGATTTTATTCATTAACCCTCGGAGTTTCTACATCCAACGGCAGCATCATGGCCCTTCGAAGCTTGGGGCATGGACATTATTGGTCCAATCAATCCGCCATCATCAAAAGGTCATCGGTTTATTCTTGCAATAACCGATTACTTCTCCAAATGGGCCGAAGCCATTCCTTTATCTGAAGTTAAGACGTCCAATGTCATCAGCTTTATTAAGCATCATGTCATCTACAGATTTGGTGTTCCTCGACGCATTATTCATGATAACGGACCGCAGTTTGTCAGTCAGAAGTTTACTCGATTCTGTGATGATCACCGGATCAATAATGTGTCTTCTATCGCGTATAATCCGGCAGCTAACGGATTAGCAGAAGCTTTCAACAAAACTATAATCAAACTCCTAAAGAAGTTTGTCTCTACTAACAAACGTAATTGGAGTGAGAAGCTCGGTGAATGTTTGTGGGCTTATCGCACTATAGTTCGTAATACTACTAAATGTACACCCTTTTCTCTGGTATATGGTTGCGAAGCTGTTCTTCCATTAGAGATTCAAATTCCTTCTTTAAGGATAGCAATCGCTAATGAACTCACTGCCGAAAATAATGATCGTCTTCGACTTCAGGAATTAGAAGCTCTGGATGAAAAGCGATTATCTGCTCAACAGAATATTGAATTCTATCAAGCTAGAATCTCAAGAGCTTTTAATAAGAAAGTCAGAGTTCGATCATATCAGAAAGGAGAACTTGTTCTAACAGTCAGACGTCCTATGACTATGACTCATATGAGCAAAGGCAAATTTGACGCAAAGTGGGAAGGACCCTATATTGTGAGCAGAGTTTTCTCAAATGGAGCTTATCAACTCTCAGAAATGGATGGTCGAAAAGTTTTGATGCCTATTAATGGCAAATTCCTTAAAAAGTACCATGTATAAATGTAAATGCTTGTAATCATCAGACAAATTCATGTTTAGAAATAAAATTTTTATTTTATTTTAATCATGAATGATGGTACATGATATTAAGGAAGATCATTATCATCCTTTTCTACATTTGGACGTGGTCCACTGCCGTCCTTCTCGAAGATGTGATCAGCAAAAGAGCCGAGGATCTCCTTGCTGGAACCTACGAGGAACTTACAAGCGGCCATCCTCATGGCTTCTTCTTCTTCAGTCCTTCCTGGTTCGAGCAGGAAATCCAGAATGTCCCTTGGTGGCTTGGGTGCAGACGAACCTTCGCCTGCTTCCGTCTTCTTCGATTGAACTGGATCTACAGGGTGTTCTTCAGTGCCTTTCTGAACCTTCATGGCGATTTCAGCCTTCTTGGATGCTTCTTCAGACGACATTTTTATGTTTGAAAGAAGGAGTGTTCGTTCTTGTCAGATTTTTGCTATATTTATAGGCAGAAGCTCCTCAAATAATGAAGCATCACATTCATCCGATGATTCACATGTTCATTAATGCTTGACAGTTTATCCGTTCATTTATTACATTCATCCGACGGTTCATTCGTTCATCTGACGATTCGTCCGTTCATACTCTTCTATGCCGAATCTACTTGCTCATTTGTCACTTGTCATTTTTGACCTCTGTATAGAAATTAATCTATTTTCTTTTGAGTTCCTACATATTATCACGTCCATACTACCTCTGATAATATTACGTACTCTAAATCAGAAAAAAAGATTTCATTATCTATCATGTCCACAATTCATTCAAATACAAATCATTGAGCATAGAAGAATTATCATTTCCACTCTCATATTATCATAAAAAGTCTATTACATTTTCTTAGACTTTCTTACAAATCATAATGGAAATCTATTACAAATTTTGGATTTTTATTCTACGCCACAACAATAACCTAATAGAGATCTATCTTCTTCCTTGGATCTTCTCCGTCGGACCTTCTCCGTTAGGTTCGTTGTTGGTGGCAGTTCCTGACTGTCTGGGTCCCAGTCACGACCAGATCAGCAGGAATCAAACTCTGGTCTTCTCTCTCAGACGAGAGAAGAACCACAGAGTATGGCAGCCCGAAGGCGTGTTGCTGCCAATACAACTGGTGGATTGGGAGTGACCTTTCAGAGGAGATAGGAATGTATTCCACATTGGGATACAATTCCTGGTTCTGTCTTGAAAGGAACTCTACTACCCGATTTCTCGGGGTAGAGTTGACTCCACCATCCAACTCTCGTGTATAAAGGCTCTTCCTACCATCGGAAGAAGACCCTTCTATCTCACAAAGAGTTCTGAGTTGTCTGATGTACGCGTCAAAAGCGTATGAGCTCCCTGATGTAGGTGTCAGCAGGATATTCTCCACAGCATCCACATCACCAATGCCAGTTCTGAAGAAAAGTTTTAGTCGAATTCCTAAAGAAAGCATCAAGGAAGAAGAGATTAAATCGACAGAAATGACATTTGGCACGCACTGGCTAGTCAAGCGTGCATTTTTCAGTTAGAAACATAAAAGCCTATCTTCAACAGTAACAAAAATGGTACGCAGACTTACCATCAAGTTTGGTGCTAAGGATTGGCAAACCCATGTTTGATACAGTGCGCAGAAATCGAACATTAGAAAGCATTGCTTTCCTGTTTGAGAATGAAATCTCCCATAAATTTCATTCTCAGAGAAGAAGAAGAAGAATGGGAGATGAGTATCTATGAAACTCATCTATCTATTTAAAGGACAAAGTACAAGTCTATTCTTGGAAAAGATCCGAGTAAATAGCGCTCATAAATTATGGAATGAGTGTCACGTGTGCTTTAGAAGACAGCGCAACATTGAAAACAGTCAAAGAGTGCCATTTAATATTCTTCATTAATGCACGCTGTTCAAACACAAAAGTTGTACTACATTCTTCAAGACAGGCACTGATGGCCTTACAAAAGACAAAAGAAGAAGTGCAACATTTTCAAAAGAAGCATAAAAGACACGCTCTATTTTGCAGAGCGGCTGAGCTTAGTGCCCAGTTCTTCTATGCTCTTGACCCCCATACGGTGTAACAGAGCATTCAACATTTTACGCTGTTCTGCAAGGCTGCGTCCATCAGAAGAAGACGAGCCATCCAAGCCAAAGTAACTCAAGAAATTCTTGGCTAGTTGAGTAGGGTCATCTTTGAACTCGAAGACAAAAGGCTCTGGTTCCGTACCCCCAAAAGTAGGGTCGCCATGGGAACAAAAACCCAACTTGCGTGCTTCTTCTTCAGCTTCTTCCTTTGGTGTCATGTTGACGTAAGATGAAGATTAAAAATGAATCCTCTCCCTGTTTATATAACAGAGCTCGCCGGCGGTTCATATTCCACCATAAATTGGATGCAATCAGTCTCGAAAAATGAAGAGTCATCATGACATTTAATAAGTTCATTTGGATGTTTTCAAAGAACTTCGAAGTCTTTTCGACTTCCAAAAATTTTTAAGTCATCTCAGCGTGACTAAATTCATTTTATCACCTTGATTTCAAAGTATTTCAAAATAATTCATCATTTTTCGAAAACTTTGAAGGGGGTTTTGTAGGCCTTAAAAATGACAGTCACGCTGAGTTGATCAGGACAGAGTCAAAAGTCACGCTCAGTTGATCAGGATAATATTTACAAATCACACTGAAGAGACAGCTCATCATTTGTCAGAAATTTCATCATGACTGACAGCACGACAGTCGAAGAATGTCTCTTCGTATGTCACGTATTCACAGAACTCGAGAGATCACTGCCGACTATTGCGTGATTTTCGAAATCTTCTTCAGCAAGACTCAGCCTTCATCAAAGTTGGCATACCAAAAGAGTTTTTTGTCATTTAATACGACTGACAAAGCAATCACTGTCAGAGATTTTGTGTCAGTCGAGGCACGCCAAATCGAGACAGCTGGCAGTTTTATCTCAAGTCTGCGTGTATTGTGAGATCTTCATCTCAAGTTTGCGTGGATTCTGAAGTTTTCTTCCTCCAGTCTGCGTAGATTTTGAAGCTTTTTTGCCTCGAGTCTGTGTGGATCCTGAAGCTTCCTGTCCCAAGTTTGCGTGGATTTTGAAGCTTTCTACTCCGAGTCTGCGTGGATTTCGTCTTCAACAAAGTCTGCGTAGATTTCATCAAATTGGAGTACGTGGCAGCCATGCCACTGATCTCTCACCTGCGTGTCCTATAACTTGCACACGACTCATACATGATCGCCATGTGTCCAACAGTTACAGGCCACGTCCAGTAACTTCTCACAACCTTACGTATGTTAAATCCTGCATAATTTTCAACTAAGCACAGGCAGTGAAGACAGTTATCTTTTCAGTTTTATTTTTCACTCTATAAATAGAGTTCTTTTTCTCATTCATTGTACAGATACATAGTTATCTACTGTCAAAATTTTGAGAGCTTTTCTTCTTCGCATAGTCCAAGGGATAAAGTGATCGTCTTCTAGATCAGATTCTCACAGTTGTAATTTTCCCAGATACACAATAAATAAAAAGAATTTATTTATGGAAAACACCGACTTCTTTGTGTCTCTTCTTTAGTTTACCCCTAGAGAAGTGAGGGGGGTGCACGTTGATGGTATTGAACCTCCCCAGCTCTTATCTGAGAAGATGCTTCTATGGCTGCACAACATTCGCCCCGCGTACCTAGTATATCGTTACCGAAATAACGTATACTTGGAGCCTTATTTGCCTAGCAGGTTTTCTCGTCAATTCGGGTATAGTCAGCTGTTCCTTGACTGCCCCAGTGCTTGCCTGGGCTTCGAGGGCAGTGTCCTTGATGGCATCCGGGCGTGGCATTATTACAATGCTGTTCATACCCGGGCTAGCTTCTCAGTCCCTGACGCTAATACGCAAGGGGATATTCTATACATGGCGGCTCTTTTTCATGTTGCGACGAGCAAATCTCCCGTGAACTTTGACATGAACACCAGCTTTATTGTCAGGACCGACTTGGCAGAAAAGCCCGAGGGTTCCAGAAAGAGAAAGAGAGGGGCGAATAGGGTTCATGTGCCAGACTCGGAGTCCACTGCGGCGGACGAAGAGGATGACGAGCAGGCCGCTGATGACTCGTCGCATTCTTCGGACGAGGAGGTGGGGGACCAGCCTCCTAATATGCCGGACGAAGAGGTGGAGGATCATCCACCTGTTGTGCCTGGTGCTTCGCGCCAACAAGACAGGCATCTGTCCACTGACGATGGCAGGACCTACTCCATAAGCGGGCTGCGGTAAGACGTCGCAGGCTGTTTATTGATGTTGACGCTGTTTCTGAGGTGATTGGAATTTCAACTGCCTTTTCCTTCTTTTTCTAAGTTATGGCCTAATCATTTTTTTCCTCTTTATAGGCGTCAGGGGAGTCTGCTTCTCGAGACTCGACTACTGAAGTCGATCCAGCCTTGTCTACTTTGATCCATGATATGTGCACCGCCATCACTCCCGCTGGGGTTCTTCCGGAGGTGGTCGGGGAGTCTCACCTTGCTGAGGCCTCAACCCATGGGGACGGGGGCTCTACTGCCTCTGTCTCTGAGACAGCTGAATTCCAACAGGATGACATTGACCTGGCTGGCTCCCTTTCAGGGGTGGCTGGGGCAGAGAAACCAGTTGAATTTGAGTTGGAAGTTGCGGGTGGGGAGACCATGCCAGCTTCGAACGAGCTGCAGCCTCCGAGCTCTTTCCCTGGTAAGATAAACTAGCTTCTTAACTTGTGAGGAGGCCTATTTGCTCTATCACCCTGTCCTTCGTGGATTAATGATTGCTTTGGACGTACAGGTCCCCCTCCTTTATTGTCGGTGATGGACATTGCCAGGACGGACTCTACCGGGAGGGATCTGATGGAAGCACGCGTGTCTTCTTCTTTTCCAACCCATACTGAGGGGCTTCCAGCTGGGTCAAGTTCGAGAGCTTTGGTGATAGCACAGCTGGAGCAAGGGACGACACTTTTCGTGCCATCCTCTGCGAATAGGGTTTCGGGAGTTAACCTTTCCGCTCTACCAAGTATCCAGGCTCTTCGGCGACGGAAGAGGAGCTAGCTGCTATCCATGCATCTTTTCGTATAGAATTCATTTTCCTGGTGACAAGAACGGCAAGTTCTGAGGCTACTTCTTCGGTACTGCCTGCCACACTCCCTTTGACGCCGTCCTCTACAGAAGTTTTGGATGAAGTGTCCCAGGATGTGGTCGACAGTTTCCACCGCCATCTGAAGAGGGGGATTGAGGCAGCTGTGGAGAGGGGGACTCCCTTTGCTATGGCCCGTCAATGCGCCGGTGGCCAAATTAATATCCTCAGAATACTTCCCGGTGGGACGGGACTAGCGGCGCTTCTGGAGCCTAAGCTGTTAGAGGCCGATCGTCTTGTGGCCCAGTTTCGCGTACTACGACAAAATGATCTATCAGTAGCAATAGATCAAGAGCGTACTTTCCTTACAACCACGGTAGAGAAGGTAAGGATTGCTCGGGAGTCGCTCAAGCCAGCTATATTGAAGGATCGCCGGGATCTGACTCGGTTGTACGATCAATGGAGCCGTCGCACTGAAGATTGCACGACTCGGGAAGCGACTGCCTTCCGCGGGGTAACTGACACCCGGGAGCAGATTCTCGAGCTTCAGAGAAAGCTGGCTTTCCTGTAGTCCGAGCTCGAATCTGCTCGTACTGAGAAAGAGGTTGCTATTCAGGAGGCTGACAAATTTAGTAGAGCTTCGGCCAACCTGGAACTTGCTTTGAAGAAGATAGAAAATGATTGGCAGGCATATATGTACTTGAATGATGTGGAGCAGTTGTCCCAGGCGGCTGAGCGCAGGGCTAGACAGAGGCTTGAGCGGGGTACTGCCTTGGTGAGAAGCTGCCTCTTGGAATTGTGTAATGCCGAACTATAGTCGGCCTTTTTCTGGTTTTGTTCATGTTTTCCTTTTCTTTTCTTTTTGAGAGGGACATGGTCCCCACCATATGTAATGCTTTTTCGTCTTTCAAATAAAGAGTACTTTCCATTCTACTCTTCATCTGTATTGCTTGTCGGTGCCTGTGGTATTGTGGTGATGTGTGCCCCGCATGGGGACTTATCTGTGGACTGGTTACCCCTGGCATACCTTGGTTTTAGGTACGGGTAACAAGTTTGATTGGGGATACCTAGAACAGTTCCACAGTAAGGTGGTCGTGGGTGTTCGGGGTATCGGAAGATAGAATGCCATGGAGCAGCTGGGCTCCCGGGCGTGATAAGGAATGGTGGGCCTGTACTAAGAGACTTAGCAAAGGACATTTGTGGGCCTATTATCCTTGGCGTACCCCGACTTAGGATACGGATAATAAGATGAAGGGGAACCAACATACTTACTCAGAGGTAATGAGGACATGACAAGTGTGAGGGTTTTACCGTGGAGTCTTCCTACTTAGAGGTAATGAGGACATGGCATGAGTGGACTCAACGGAGCATATTTGTGGTTAACAGAGGACATTTGTGGTCAACAGAGTACATTTGTGGTAACAGAGGACATTTGTGGTCAACAGAGGACATTTGTGGTCAACAGAGGACATTTGTGGACCTATTACCCTTGGCGTACCCTGGTTCAGGGTACGGATAATAAGACGAGAGAGAACCAACATACTTACTCAGAGGTAATGAGGACATGGTAAGTACGGAGGTTTTACCGTGGAGTCTTCCTGCTCAAAGGTAATGAGGACATGGCAGGAGTGGACTCAGCGGAGAATATTTGTGGACCTATTATCCTTGGCGTACTCCGATTGTGGGTACAGATAATAAATCGAAAGGGAATCATCATACTTACTCAGAGGTAATGAGGACATGGCAAGCATGAAGGTTTCTTTGACGGAGCCTTCCCACTCAGAGGTGATGAGGACATGGCAGGAGTGGGCTCAATGAAGGAGGGTACATAGAACGACTCAGAGGTAATGAGGACCTGGAAGTTCTATGTAAAGGGGTGATTTGTTTTTGGCGGAAGTAAAACGACTCAGAGGTAATGAGGACATGGCCGTTTTGGAAATTTGTGGATCGGTTACCCTTTTTGTGCACTGGGAGTGCGGTAGTGGATCATGAGGGAGGATCTCTTCCAGGAAAAAAGTTCAGAGGTATGGTCATACATGACTTACTATCTGAAAGAGTGACCGAAATGTGAGTTCAGAGGCACCTGCGGGTACATGACTCGATAATCTGGAATGTTGTGAAAATGAGTTCAGCGGCACCAGCGGGTATATGACTCGATAATCTGGAATGTTGTGGATGTGAGTTCAGCGGCACCCACGGGTACATGACTCGATAATCTAGAATGAATGGTTGTGAATTCAGCGGCACCCGCGGGTACATGACTCGATAGTCTGGAATGAGTGGTTGTGAGTTCAGCGGCACCAACGGGTACATGACTCGATAATCTGGGATACTGTGAAAGTGAGTTCAGCGGCACCAGCGGGTACATGACTCAATGATCTAGAAAATATCGTTTAGACATAATATTTCTTCAGGAACTTGCCGTTGACGAGCAACATGAGCAAGTCTCTATTTTGTTTTGCGAGGCGATAAGCACCGTTGGAGAATACAGCCTCGATGATAAATGGACCTTCCCATTTCGGCTGAAACTTGCCAGTAGTCTTGTGAGTCATGACCATCAGCCTCCGGACTGCCAGAACGAGATCGCCCACTTGGAATGTTCTAATTTTAACCTTCTTGTTGAAGGCTCCAGAGATGCGTGCTTAGTATAGCTCGATCCTTTGCTGAGCCAGGAGGCGCTTTTCATCTAAGGCCTCTAACTCTTGTAGTCGGCGTTGGTAGTTATCATCCGTCATCAATTGATAAGTGAGGGCAACGCGAAGTGAGGGTATTTGAGTCTCCAATGGGAGAACTGCCTCACTCCCGTACACCAGGGAGAATGGCGTGTTCCCTGTGGCCGTTCGGACTGTGGTACGGTACGCCCACAAGCATTCACCAAGCTTATCATTTCAGTCGCGTTTATTGGACGACACGAACTTCTTGAGTAACTTGATGATGGTTTTGTTGAATGCTTCTGCCAACCCATTCGCTGCTAGATTGTATGGCGTTGAAGCAATATTCTGGATGCGGTACTTATCGCAGAACCGATAGAAGGCGTGGCTTACAAACTGCGGACCATTATCGTGGATGATCCTTCGGGGCAGTCTAAAGCGATAGATGACGTGATGCTTAAGGAAGCTGATCACGTTTGAAGTCTTTACTTCTGCAAGCGGGACAGCTTTCGCCCATTTGGAGAAGTAATCTGTGATTGCGAGTATGAAGCGATGTCCTCGGGAGGAAGGTGGAGTAATCGGACCGATGATATCCATTCCCTATGCTTCGAACGGCCAGGACGCCACTGTCGGATGTAGAAATTCGGATGGTTGGTGGATGAAGTCTGCGTGGACTTGGCAGGCTTTGTACTTTCTAGCATAGTCTATCGCATCTGCTACCATCGTGGGCCAGTAGTAGCCCATTCGGCGATGACGGTCTTGCAATTTAGGGCCAGGCTGATGGACCCCACAGACACCGTCATGAGCTTCTCGTACGGCTTCTTTGGCTTCTGCGTTTGACAGACACTGAAGCAATAATCCATCATAGGATCGACGATACAGCATTTTTGCCTCTGTATCGTAGAAGAATCTGAGGGAACGCCGTCTGATGGAGGTGGCTTCCTTTGGGTTCTCAGGGAGGATATCGTAGACGACGAAGTCAATAAATGGTTGTCTCCAATCTGGGACATCGTCGATCGTCTAGGCAGAATAACTCGCTACGAATTGAACGCTGTTCTTGGTGCAGACCAGTTCGTGGCCTATCACATCTACCGATTGATGAGTATGATTTGGCACTGCTAGGGAAACGGCCAGGCCTGCTAAGGCATCGGCTTCGATATTTCGGAGTCTGGGAACATGCTCGATAAAGAACCCCTCGAACGATGAGATAATGTCGATCGCTATTTGGTGATAGGGGATCATGTCTTCGTGGCGGACTTCGTATGAGCCCCGGATCTGATTGACAATTAACTAAGAATCGCCGTATGCTTCAAGATATTCTACCCCCAGCTCTCTTGCCAGTTGGAGGCCAATGACCAGAGCATTGTACTCGGCCAAATTGTTAGAACAGGGCTCTGTGAGAGAGTAAGCGCGGTTAATTACCAGTCCGAAAGGAGAAACCAGCACCATCCCGACTCCGACGACGATGTTGCCCTTGGGTCCAGTTCTCGAAGCACCGTCGAAGAACATTCGCCATATATCATCGTGAGAGGTTGCATACGAGTCGACGACCTCATCTGGGATTTCTTCATATATTCTGGATGACTCCGAGCCCGGGTGGGCTGCCAAAAAGTCTGCCAGGGCTTGACCTTTGAACGCCTTTTGCGGGACGAAGATCATATGATAGGGGGATAGCAATATTGTCCATGTAGCGAGGCGAGAGCTGAGTGCCCCTGGTTTAGTCATGAGGACCCTGAGAGGGTTGACTCGTGAGATCACATGTATGGTTTGTCCCGTGACATAGTGCGGCGTCTTCTGAATGGCGAACACCAGGGCGAGGCATTCCTTCTCCACAGCGGTGTATCGGTGCTCTGGCCCAATCATCATTCGGTTGAGGTAATATATGGCTTGTTCATGGCCTGCATCGTTGTTTTATGCCAGCAGAGCCCCGAGGGAATGTTCCATTGCTCGTACGTAGAGCAGGAATGGTTTTTCGACAACCGGGGCCACCAAGACTGGAGGGTTTGACAAATATTCTTTGATGTTGTTGAAGGCACGCTGGCATTCTTTATCCCATACGAATGAGATGCCTTTCTTCATGAGATGGGTGAATGGTCGACATCGCCCGAAGAGGTTAGAAATGAACCTCATGATGTAAGCTAGCCTCCCTTGAATCTCTGAGTTCGCGGAGATTTTTCGGAGGACCCATCTCCATAATTGCCTTTGTCTTCTCAGGGTCTACATGGATATCCTGGGCGGTGATGATAAAACCCAAGAACTTCCTGCTGGATACGCCCAGGAAGGACTTTGTAGGGTTCATTTTCAAATTGTGCGCTCGCATCAGGTCAAAGACAGTCCTCAGATCCTGCAGATAGTCTCCTTTACAGCGACTCTTGACTGTGATGTCATCAACATAGCACTCTACCATCTTGCGTAAGTGGTCTCTGAAGATGATGCTCATGGCTCTTTGATATATGGCACCGGTATTCTTCAAACCGAAAGGCATGACTGTGTAGTAGTATGTGCCAATCGGTGTTCGGAATGATGTATACTTTTCGTCATCAGGAGACATCTTGATTTGGTTGTACCCCGAGAAACCATCCATGAATGACATACGTTCGAAGCCGCAGGTGTTGTCAATCATGATGTCCGTGATAGGGAGGAGGAATTCATCTTTGGGGCATGCCTCGTTCAGATTGCGGAAGTCGATGCAGATTCGAATCTTCCCATTCTTCTTGAGAACGGGTACTATATTAGCGACCCAGTCCGGATGTTGCTCCTCGCGAATGAAGCCGCTGGCTATGAGTTTGTTAACTTCGGCTTCGATTGTATCCATGACGCCTGGGCGAAAGCGTCGTTGTTGTTGCTTGACTGGCTTTGCATCCGGCCGAATGTTGAGCTTGTGAAGGGCAACCTCGGGATTTAGTCCTGGCATGTCTTCATAGCTCCAGGAAAACACATCAATATATTCTTTGACAAGTTCCAGTAGCGATTCTCGCTCTTCGTCTGTTAGGCTTTTACTGACGAAGATTGGTTTTGGAGAAGACTCACTGTCGAGGTCGACCTGCATAACCTCATCTTCAGTAGGAGGTTCCCTCTGTTCGAACCGCTTTTCGCATTGTGCATCCAACTGTTGGGCCCACGGCTCTAGCTCGAGGATTTCCGGAATGTCTTCATCTTCTTCATAAGCGTCGGCGAATGCCATGTTGACTGACAGGACTTGTCTGAATACTTCTCCGATGCTGGTATCCGAGTCAGAAGTTGGTGACCCGGTTGAATGTGAATGCCAGTCACATTCTTCATCTGAACTCTTGGGGTCGTCGTGGGTGTAACGTACCCTAGTCCACATCGAGTCTTGCTATAGTAGTCCCGTGGTTTGCCAGCCGGGACAGGTGACTTCAAAGGTAATCGTCGTCCAGTGCCGTAGTTCAAGCCTGGCGTCGTCTCCAGATCATACTCCTGTTTTTGCATGAGATATTTGGACTGGGGGCTATAAAGATACAGAGGCAGTCTCCCGGCATCTGATTTAAGGTCGGCTTCTTCTATGGTGAAGGACTGCGGATCGTCCTTCCGGCCGAAGATGATTGGATGGTCCCCTCCCTCGATTATGCGGTAAGCGTCTTCCACTGGAGTAAGCTGGATTGCGGTGTACACATTTGTCACCTGTGTGTGTAGGTGAGTGCCTATACCGTGTTCCATAGCATACATTGTACAAAGCTTATTAAGCTCGAGGTAGTTCAAAGATAGCCCTTTATTGATGAAGTAAGGTATCTTTTCTAGCGGGATTACATCATCTGCGGAGGGAACATCAGTATGGACAGCCACATACTTGGCTAGCTCCGGTTTCTCTTCGGCTACCTCATGTATAAGTGAAGACTGAGAGGACGACCTGGGCAGCTTGATCGTCAAGGGTTCAGCTGGTGGAGCAGAGCGTGGAGTTGTCGGCAGACTAGCGACCCCCAGTCTGGTGCTTGATGCTGGATGGGGAGTGGTTGGTTCGCTAGAAGTTCCCGACCTTGCATCGGGGTGACGACCCTTCTTGGAAAGGCGTATCGTCATTGGTTTGTCGGAGGGATTGAGCTTCTCCGTTTGCGGCTGGCCGACTCTCGGCAGCCTGATTGTCAGTGGCCCCGTTGTGGGTCTTGGCACTTGGCCAGACCTTGGCAGCCGGATTATCATTTGCTCTTCTTGTGCCGAGAGGCTGATTGCGTCCTTACGCAGAGTGGCTATAAGGGGTACGGACTTGCCAGGTTTACGAGCTTGGAGGTAGATCGTCAGAGGTTCTTCTGATCCTGTGGCTATCTCGGTATGAGCTTGCACATCTCCTTCATCAAGGTGCCTCTTCGAATTTTCGTATAGGCAGGAGTCTGAGTAGTAGGATTTGACCCCTTTGAAGGGATCGATGTCAGCAAATTCTGTCCTCACGAAGCCGTGTTTGTCGACATATTTGAAGCACTGGTGCAGCGTGGAAGGCACAATCATATAATCGTATATCCAAGGGCGCCCCAAGAGGATGTTGTAAGAAGTGTCTGCATCTATGACGTAGCAGGTGACTTCTTATTGGAGATCGCCAATCTGACACTTCAGACGAATCTTCCCAATTGGGTAGCTCCTGCCCGAATTGAAACTGCTGATGGCGGTGCTTGTAGGCGTCAGGCGATGCATAGGGATACGGAGATGATGTAACAGACCCTTCGGGATAATGCTTATGGAAGAGCCAGGATCGATGTACATCTGATCCACATTTACGTCGCCGATGTATCCAGTGTAGTATAGCGGGCGATCGTACAGGTTGGTTTTGATGAGCATGTCCTGCGGAGTGAAGACAATATTGGGTATTGCTTCCGTGCAAGCGCTGTCTTGGAGATTTGCAGGCGGGTTTTCTCCCGTGAGGTTGACCTGAGCCAGGTACGCGTCGACATTTTGAAGTGCATCGCTCAAAGCTGCACGAACATCCTTTGAGAGTCTCAGAAGCTCGTATAATGACAACTTGGCCGGTGTATTGGCCAATTGCGCTAAGATGTCGAAGTTGTAGGGCTTCTCCAGCCCCTGCGGTGCCTCTTTTCGGAGGAATTTGTCAAAGCGAGTCTCCTTCGGCCTAGGCTTGTCGGTCGTCGGAGGTTGAGCCGGTCTCGGAGCGTCGGTTGTAGCGGGCTGATGATCTTCAGCCGAGTTGTCAGCCACAGGTTGGGATTGTGCCCCAGACCGAGTGACGACGGCTGTAGCTTCTTCGATATCTGCCGAGATTGTGCGGCAGGACCTGACTCTCCCACTCTTCTTCTTACAAATGGAAGATGGTGTGGACTGAGTCACTTCTGACACCAAGTCTGGATGGACCCACATGACCTCCCCTCGCGATGTGGTGAGGGATACTAGACCAGCAGCCTGATCTCGGGGAGGTAGAATATTAGCAATCTCTATTGTCGCCAGAGGGATGGGGACCACCGTCTTGAGTTTTCGTCGGAGGGAAGCTGTCGAATTGTACTGATACCATATTGGCTGCCACGGTTATCTCTTCGAAATCGATGGCCAGAGCGTTTGAATCGATGAGGTTTTAGATGTACCATTTTAGCTGGTAGCAGTCATGTATAGCATGGTGGACGTAGCGGTGGTAATGGCAGTACTTTTGGTTCTCCATGTCTGCCGGCCGAGGTTCCCGTCTTGGTGGAGGAAGCTGAATTCTGTCTCCTTGTATGAGTATGTCCAAGATGGACTTGACGTGACCGTCTTCGAAGGAGTAAGTGATTTGCGGCCATTGTTTGTTTGCCAGCTTTGGCTCAGGTTTTTGTGCTGTGTCGGCCACCATAGCCTGCTTACCCCTGCTGTCCCTATTGTTGGAGGGGCTACCCCCATTGTCGTTGTTGGTGTTAGGACGCTTGCCCTTGTTTTCTCCGTCCGAGATGTGCAATCCCAATTGGCGAGCCTTCTTCAATCGTTCTTCGGCGCTTGTGGCACTGATGATGAACGTCTTCCAGTCCTTGAATTGACTTTCGCCCATCCAGAGACTGATTGTTGGGAGCAATCTCTTTTGGCAAATTTCAATCAAGGAGGAATCCAGATTCCCAGACGGCAGCTTCATTGCGGTTTGGCGGAATCGCTCGATGTAGTTCCTTGTCAGCTCTTTCTCTCCTTGAATGACGTCCATGAGGGTGGACATTGTGATGTCCTGTCCTACTTCGTAGAATCTCTCCAAGAATATGTGCTTGAAGCCGGCGAAGGAGTGGATACAGTTGTCTGGCAGGTTACGGTACCAGTCGAAGGCGACTCCTTCCAATGCCCAAATGAATAACCGTGTGAGGATGGCATCGTCATGGGGCAGATGGTCGGTGGTGACTTCGAAGTAAGTGATGTACCGACTTGCGGAGGTCTTGCCATCATAAGGATTGATATTGAACGGCTTATATCTTGGTGGGAATGGAATATTCCTCCAGGCAGCAGGGTATGGTTGTCGTATTCTGAGGTCTTGAGAGTTTTCTCGAGTGTGAAACATGGCTCGGAGCTCCTGGACCTCTCTTCTCGCTTCTCGGGCCTCATCCACAGCGGTGGGGGCCGTTACTTCAGGAAGATTGTTGCCCGGATTTGGTGTCGCTGAATTCGAGTCCGCATTGACTGCGGGACCTGCGCTTGTTTGGCCAGGCGTCCCTCCTTGCAGAGTTGGAAGGGCCGCTTTGATCTCGTCCACAGACTTGACCAAGGCAAGCAGTATGGCCTCCAGAGTGTCGATGCGTTGGCGATCACTGGAACCACCTTGGCTGCTGTCCGTCATGAACACCATCTTTACATGAGGAGAGATGGACGGAACGGTAGCGGAAGCGCTCTCCGAATCGTAACCCTATAGTGAGAAGTCATCAGGATATATAGGAATGTCTTCCTCTGGTTCGGACTCAGAAGGAACAGTACCCCCAGTTTCTGAGTTCGCCTCGTCTTGGGAGTTGTGGATGTCCTCGGGGACGTCGGGGTTTGCTGCATCTGATGGGAGAGTTGTTTCCCCCGGCTCATCTTCTTGGAACATCGGATTATCGTGGAGGTTCGGAGGAGTGCTACCCCCAGTCCCAGCAACCCTCCGTGGTATGGACGATGAATCTCCCACTGTGGCAGATTTCGTTTTAGAACGGGTGCCTTGGAAAACTCCGGCGATGGGCACCCGCTTAGACGACAGTCTCTTAGTCATAGTGGTTGATATCTTCGGGCTAGGAGCACTGGTCTCCTTCCCTCTCCCATCGGCGGAGACTTTCTGAGCAGAGTTGTAGGAGACGACGGGAAGTGCCTCGTCTTCTGAAGACGGCTGTTGCAGTCTTTGAAAGACGGACTGCCGGTCTTTTCGCACCGTCGTATTATTGCAGCAGCAGTTGACGATGACTTGGGTGCAGTGACGTCCGTGGGAGGACTCTTTGCACCCCGATGCATCTTCTCTTTCCTTGCGTTTGTGGAGGATGGCCTCACGCAAGTCAAATGGGTCTGGATCGACCATATTCGCTCCCTGGATTTTGGAAGACTTTGCGAACCTCTCTGTCCATTTGCCGCCGAGGGCTGGACTCGAGTGGTTCTGTACAACTTTCCATCTGAGGCCCGTATAACGGTATGCTGGACGCTCGGATGGTCAGAGACCGGATCAGCGGACCAAACTTGCCAAGCTCGCGTTGCTTTAGACTTCTTCACTCTAGTACGTAAGGCCACATAGTAGGAAGAGTATAAGTGATGCTGGAGAGAGTCAGACATATCTTCTTGGGAGCACAAGAGATCAGGACCATAAGAGAGGCGGTCGAAGACAGAGGTATGCGGGGTAGGCGTCATGCGGCTTTCATCAATAATCTTCATGCGGCTGGATGGCATAGCCGCATAGACTTTCTTCATGGCTGGGAGTCTCAGCCGCATGAGTTTTCTTCATGCGGCTGGATGATCTGGCCGTATAGACCTTCTTTATGCGGCTGACAGATTCAGTCGCATGAGCATCCTGCATGTGGTTGGCAGACTTGGCCATATGAGCGTTCGACTTCTTCTTGGGGAGCATAGAACCACTTTGTCCCTGTAAGTCCAGCATCGTAGTGCTTTTCTCTGTCGGACTTGGGGACAGCAGAGTCCTCTACGGCTCGAAGTGGAGCCGTATGAGAATCGCCTTCGCCGTCTTGGGTAGCAGAGAGTACCCCGTCCAGAGCTTGTGGAGGAGCAAATGATTTTGGCCTCCACTCGCAGCGAGCTTTCTTTGTACGGGTTCGCTTCTGGACCGGGCCAGCACTTCCTTCAGAGAGCATTTCTTCAAATGCCTGTTGGTCGAAGCGGACGACCATCTTCTGTTGCGTGGAGCCAAGTTTGGCTGCATTCGATTGCATCACCAACTCCTCAGCCATGGAGAAGTTTGTCCCCAGCAGAGTCGCCATCGTGTTTGCCATGAAATATAAAAGAACAGAACAATTATCGGAGGACTGGACTTTTACTTCACAATACAAACTCGTTTGTACAAAGAAAGCCTAGGGACGAAAACCTAGGTACAGCAATCTAAGTACAATTGTTTATTTTAGATTGTGGGGGGGTGACGATAGAGGCTCGGGAAAGCGACGGCAGCTCTGCCTTACTCCTTGGACGATCGGGTGCAGCCTTGGCTCTGTAGAAGAACTGCTTGGCGTTGATGAAGAAATGCTCTCTCTTCAGGCTCTCTGGCTCTCTATGTCTCTCTCTGTCTCTGTGTATGTCTCTATGTGCGTCTGTCTCTATATGTCTCTGTATATTCGCAAGGGAATGGCACCCTGCTATTTATAAGAGTGGGGGGCCTCATTAGGGTTTACAATGATTGCCCATTCTTGAAAGTCGGCAGCTAAAGATCACTGGATCTGGGCCGTCCATCGAGATTTGAGCAATTAATGTGATTGCATCAAATCTTTTGTGGGTAATCAATGCTGATTGACATAAATCCTCCTGATTTGTCATGCCAACCTCGAATTCCTCGACACGTGTTATAAATTTGCTTATTTGCCAATGATCTGATTTAATTCCAATATTTTATTGGGATTTGTTGAGGAATTTCGATCAATCTGATGCCACATGCCCTGCTATCATGCCACGTGTCGTAACTGCAAGCCACAAAAAAAATCTGAGCCGCAGGAAAGTTACTCCTCATTGGGCCGCATAAGGCTGGCCACGTGTCAAGGCTGTCTAAGAGTGGCCCCCTGACTATTTGAACCGCATGGTAATGATTTGAGCCGCATGAGTGTGGATGACCGCATGAGTGAATCGCATGGAGATAGTCCTCACGAGCCGCATGGGGATGGTCTTCGTGAGCCACATGGAGCTAGTCTTCGTGAGCCGCTTGGGGCTAATCTCCGTGAGTCGCATGGGGATGGTCTTCGTGAGCCGCATGGAGCTAATCTTCGTGAGCCGCATGGGGCTAATATTCGTGAGCCGCATGGAGGAGCCTCCGCTTGGACAGCATGGGGGAGTCTCCACTTGGGCCGCATGGGGGAGTCTCCGCTTGGGCCGCATACGACTGCCCACGTGCCAAGGCCGCATGACAGTTTTTGAATCTCGGGGGATCGTGTCAGAGATTTTCTTCGCTTCCCTAGGAGTCCGTCATTATGAGGGAGTCATAATGGTATCTTTGTGTCAGAACTGTCACCTTGTTAGAGCTGCCAGCCGTCAAGGCATTTAATGCAGTATAGGACAAGCGAGAGAGCTGTTTGCAGGCCACGTGGCTCCTCTTTGAGCCGCATGGAACTTGTTTGAGCCGCATAGACGCTCGAGCCACATGGATACTTGAGCCGCATGAACTCTCTGAGCCGCAGGGGGCTCTCTGGCCGTATGGATCCTTCTTTTATTCTTTTCCATGCTTCTACAGTAGTCACGATTCATATTCACAATTCACATAACCATAGTTCAAACTTCGTAGTCACGATTCATATTCACAATTCACATAACCCGAGCACATATAGTCAAACAAAATGAGCACAGTTATGACAACCTGAGCACAGTTATAATTAACAGACTTCATTAACCTGAGCACAGTTATAATTAACATAGTTCATAATATAAGCACAGTTATAATTAACAGAGTTCATAACATGAGCACAATTATCATAACCTGAACACAATTCACTAGACAAAATGACAAAAATAGGACACTTTCAAAGTTCAAAGTCACGAGGGACTACAGAAATCTACTATCTGCGACGCCTTCAACTCCTACTAGTAGACGCCCGCTTAGAAGATTCTGGTGGTTCTTTAGGCGCGATCTTCAAAGCACGATATGCGCCAACTAAAGCTGGAACTAATATCGATGTGTCTAGTCCCTCTTCATTCTCTACCCATTGCCGGTAGACCGGCTCTAAATACCCTAAAGCATTTTCGATCATTTTTCATGGTTGTGGCCCTGTCTGGGTAGATGTAGTGCCGACAGCGGTAGAGACGTTCTCCGAATCCTGGATGATAGGATGTGAAAACGTCCTATATCAATCCATATAATTGTCCGAACACTCCCATGAGAGATTTGCAGCTCTCCCACGGGCTTCGATCGATAGTACATGGCTGCTCCTGAATTGGAAGTAGCCTCCCAAAACATCCCACGTCATGTTGTACTTCTGGCCCGTATTTCTCTGACGGACAATGCTTGGAATCAAAGGAAAATCAGGTATCTTCTGGAGTAAGCCAAATTGTCGAAGCACACGGTCGGGATGATACGGCTCTACACAGTCAAAGGCACGTATGCATCCATGGTAGAAAGTGATATTGTCCCGAGGATAAGAGTCCCTCATCCCATTATAGAGTGTCCAATTAACCTACATCATAAAATAAAGAAATTAGTAATACGTAGAACACATGAATGTAATAACACTCCCACTATGTACTTGAAGATTGTCCAAAACCTCCCTCAAGGCCAAGACCCGGTCGGCAGTTCCTGCAGAATGGGATCTATTGGCCCACCTCAAAGCAAGTGGATCGCCCAACTTATAATTGACATTATGGTTGGCCTTGTGAAAGGAAAATACTCATATATCCAGGACTGAAAAAAAATATATATCGGACATATATAAACAGAACATAAATATCGGGCATATAAGAACATAAAAACGTGCATATAAGAGGAGATATAGCTATCTCCAGTAATGTCAGATATCCACATATTTGTCGCACCCCACTCCGAGATGCTAATCCAAGCTGTCGATACAAGTATGCTAGAGCAGCTCCTCCCCATGCATACTCATGGACGCGGTTGACCGTCTCCAGAAGACTGAGAATTTTTGTGCCAACACGTGTGCCACTTTTGTCTGCAAAAATTATGCAACCAAGCATGAATCATAAATATGCACGGACTGCACATCTTCTTTTCCTCTCATCCGTACTAGTGACATCTCTACTAAATCGAGAACGAAGCCACTCCAACCGGACCGAGCTACCTCTCTGGCCCTGAAGGGCATCAACTGCCTCCCTTTCTGTCACCCCCAATAACCTACTAATCATTTTCTTAGGGGCCTCCAGTCCCCTTCCCAACTCTGGTGCAACTACAGGTAATCCACTAACCGGGATTCCTGTAAGACAAAATACATTATCCAACGTAATTATTATCTCACGAATGGTATATGGAATGAGTTGGTCTCCGGTTGCCAACGCTCAACAAACGCAAAAATCAGATTTTTGTTTGGCGTCTTATACGAAATCCATCTCAAGTCTGGAATTCTGGAACGATGAAGCAACATCTTAAAATCATTACCCCCTCTACCAAACTTCCATATTTACATCTTGGTCGTATGGCACCAACACCTCAACAAGGGCCTCTCAATCCCATTCCAAATCTGGAATGCCACATGAGTCTTGAAACTTGGGATAAGTCGGGGATCTTTAGGTCCACCGGGACAAGGGTCCATCAATACATAATCGACATCACCTTTTTTTCCTCAACACGTGCTTCCTCTTCTTCCTCAACACGTGCTTCCTCTTCTTTCTCAATACGTTGCTCTGCTTCTTGAGGACTAGTACGTACAGGCACCTCTTCTTCCTCAACTTGCATGTTCAAAACATGCTCGGGTTCTTCTTCAGCATATTGCTCACTAATTTAACTCGGAGTAACTGTAGTGCCCCATCCCACTCAGTCAATCGGAGGAATTGAAACGTCAACGGCGTTCGGACTTAGCCTTGCAACGGCTACTCGAAGGCCCGCTCGGTCGAGGCAACTCCTCGCTCAGGTGGAGTAGTTTCGGTGAACTTGCCTTATCTTAGCCTTCATATAATAAATCGCATGTTTTCAACTTGCACAAGTAGGCTTGATAATAAAAGAGACGAATCCACATAGATAAGGAAATAATCCCGACGGGTCAAATTGCGTTAGAATATGGAAAGGTCCAACGGTCGGCTTAGAGTTGGTGCACGGCGTGCTTTGAAAATGACACTCGATTCTTCGTCCCGTGGCTTGGGAGAAGGAAAGTTGGTATTCGTCGCAAAGTTAAGAGTTAGCCTAAGTCATAGGCGTCGCCCGCGTAAATGCTCGATAAAGCATGCACGCTTCCATAATGCAAGGCTTGGCATAGCCTTTGCTCGCCCCACGGGTTAAAGTTGCATTGCATGGCTTATGGCATAAGTCTAGGCATCCAAAGAGCTTGGTTGTTCAAAGTTGATCACATGCACGACACGTTTCCACGATATAAGGCTTGACATAATCCTTGCTCGTCAAGTTGTTGCACGTTTAAGTTAGGCAAGTTATGTTAGGCTATCGAAGTTATGAATTTTGGTGATTTTTAATCAATTTAAAATTATTTTAAGTCACTATCTCTATTGTGTTCGCGGTGAAATTGTGGCGACACTATCTCTATGGTGTGTCCTGCGAGATCTTTACTGATCACAAAAGCCTGAAGTACATATTCACACAGAAAGAAATGAATTTGAGGCAGCGGCGTTGGTTAGAATTGATCAAGGATTATGACTTGACGATTTTCTACACGCCAGGTAAAGGGAACGTGGTAGCTGATGCCTTGAGTCAAAAATTCGTTGGGATACTAGCAGTAGCAAAGGAAGTACTACGAGATCTTGAAGAGATGGGTATCGAATTCAGAATCCGTACACAGAATGTACAGTTGGCTCAGTTGCAGCTTGAGCCGAGCCTCCAGGGAAGGATTAAGACTGCTCAGAAGGACGACCCGTTCCTGCAGAAGATACGCGAGTTGATTCTAGCAGGAAAGGCGTCCGACTTTACAGTTGAAGATGACACTATTCGTGTCAAAGGAAGATTGTGCGTTCCTAAGGATGAGGATCTTATGAAGGAAATACTAATCGAGGCTCATTTCGTGAAGTATTTCTTGCATCTAGGAAGCACGAAAATGTACAAGGATCTGCGCTCAACATTTTGGTTGCACGGTATGAAGAAGGATGTGGCTCTATTTGTGTCACAATGCTTAGCTTGTCAGCGTGTAAATGTCGAACACCAACGGCCAGGCGGAGAACTACAAAATCTCGCTATCCCGCAGTAGAAATAGGATAATATATGTATGGACTTTATAGTCGGCTTGCCAAGAACTCATAAGGAGAATGATGCGATTTGGGTGATCGTGGATAGATTAACCAAGTCATCTCATTTCATTCCAATAAAAGTGACATGGAGCGTTGAACGGTTAGCTCAGATCTACATGAATCAAATTGTCCGATTACACAGGGTGCCAGCTTCTATAGTGTTAAATAGAGACGTGTGGTTCTTATTACGATGTTGGGTAAGTCTGCACTCAGCATTAGGCACAAAGTTGAATTTTGGTTCGGCATACCATCGACAAACTGATGGACAGACAGAGAGAGTAAATCAGATTCATGAAGATATGTTGAGATTGTGCATGCTCGATTTGAAGACAAATTGGGACGCACATCTCGCATTGGCAGAATTTGCCTGTAACAACAATTATCAGGCAAGTATCCAGATGGCCCCGTACGAAGTCTTGTATGGACGAAAATATCGATCACCGAAATTCTATGATGAAGTCAGCGAACGACAAGTGCTCGGACCAGAACTTGTGGAACAGGCCGTGGAGAGGGTCCGCTTAATTCGAAAAAGGCTTAGAGTTACTCAAAGTCGACAAAAGAGTTATGCAGATGTACATCGACGACCTTTGGAATTCACGACGGGCGATCATGTCTTCTTGAAGGTCACACCCATGCGAGATGTGATGTGGTTTGGGATGAAAGGAAAGTTGAGCCCGAGATTCGTTGGACCCTTCAAGATTTTGGAGAAGGTAGCCTCAGTGGCTTATCGACTTGCACTACCTCTGGCTCTGGCTGATGTGCACGATGTCTTCCATGTGTCCCAACTACAAAAGTACGTGCATGATCCAGGTCACGTAGTAAACTTCGATCAGTTGCAGCTGAGCGCTGACCTATGCTACACTGAAGAGCCTGTCCAAATTTTAGACAGGAAGGAGAACGTTTTACAAAATCGGACAGTGTCTTTAGTCAACATGCTATGGCGGAACCATGCTGTCGAGGAGTTGACGTGGGAAATGGAAGAGGAGATGAGGGTGAAATACCCCTCGCTGTTTGATAATTTTGAGGTAGGACTTTTGCTTTAAGTTTCGAGGACAAAACTTTTTCTTAGTGGTATATTATGTAGTGCCCCGCTCCTAGCGGTTCACTATGTAAGGCTTGTGGCATGATCAACTCGGTCGGAATCGAGTATTGGGGAAACTTACCGTCGACATCGAATCGATCACGGACAAGTACATAAGAACATTTCCAACTAATGGATTGGTTTCTCTTGAAATGCGTCTAAGAGTTTTCTCTGGATGTTTTGCTGCTAGTTTTGTTGCTTGGTTTTGATGGATGTTTTCTGAATAATTTTCGATGATTTGATTCTTGTCCGTTTTCATCGATTTGCATAGCATTTATTCTTGAGAATTCTGAGAGAAGAGAACATAACGAGACGGAGTATTAACAAAACTTTTGGTGCCATTACAGACTGACGCGTGACGGAAGGCTAAGCGTGCAAGTGTTCCCCTCTCTCTCTCTCTGCGATTCTCTAATTTGGTGAGTGTGGATCTCTGTGGTGGTTTTGTCCCTCTCGCTATTCCTTCATGCCAACTAAATAATTGTCTTGCAACATCCGTTGATCGATATCAAGTTGCTAATGCCACAAGTCAATACCACTAAGAAGCTAGAGAATGAATATTGAATGAATCGATTACACTGTTAACAACATTGAGATTATGCTTGTTCCCTTGAACATTGAAATGTTGAGATGAAATGAACATCGAATTGAAATGAATTGATGCCTGAGATATTGAATATGAGAATGATGCGTATCTAATGTTGGCTTACTAATACCATGCAATTGTGTACTGTTGAGTCGGTTATGCATTCGCGTGGTCATGGACGTCTTTGTGCACAAGGTTTGAGTAGTTTCCTCGAGATGGTACTTGGGGCACCGGGGACTGGATCGACCTAGGGGGAAACATTTGGTCGTGCTATGGTGGCACGAGGTATTACGGAATATTCGACTAGGCTTGCAACCTACTCTGGAATGGTACACCGCAATACCCGTTGGAAAGTCCTTTATGGTGCGGTTTCACCAACGACCCAGTCCGATTGCATGCTAACGATTGTCTTGTGCAGGGGCAGTAAGTATTATTATTATTATTATCTTGTATCTTATGCAGGAAAGCTGGATTCGGTCGATGGTAAAGTGAACATGGTTTCATGAAATACCATGTTATTTTAATTATGATTTACTCTGAATGTTGCATGTTCCTAATAAGTTCATGATTTAAAATGCTTGTCATTAATAAAATGTTGGTTTAGCTGAGTGAGCCAATGGGGCTCACCAGCGCATTGTTATAATGTGCTGACCCCTCCTCCACAGGTACTGGAGAAGGCTCGGGCGCACGACAGAATTAAGGCTTTCTGAATTGCTACTACTTTCAAGTTATTTTTCCCTAAAGACAAAGTATTGCGGATTTTTTTTACCAAAGATTGCTGCTTATATTTCAAAGTACTAAAGGGGCATGATGTATGGAACGAGAAGTTATTTCATGGCAGCCTATCAGTTGTACTTCTTTTCATGAATCAATGTAGCCGAAGAGGCATTTCAAATAGTATCGAGAAAAGTTGTATTCTGACTACAATTATCAATAAAATGAGTATTACTTCTTCCTATATTGTGTCCTCAATGTCTCTGAAATGTGGCTGGATTTTTAAATATTTCTAAATGGCATAATAGTGCACGTTCTTGCCTTGTACAAGTGCAACACCAGACTTGTACGGCATCACGCCTTAGCGAGGACGAACGATTCGGTGCGAATCGAAGCGAGGACGAAAGATTTTCCGAATCGGGGCGTGACAGGAGAGTGGTTTGGAAAGAGGAGAGTCGAGAGGAGAGTTTAGAATGTTGGGGTGTGCTTAGGAATTATTAGAAATTATAGTTAGGTTTTGTGTTATAATAGAAAAGGTTATTTTTGTCATTTGGTGGGGTATACTTAGTATTTATGATAAATTTCTTCATTTAAAACGGGGTGTACTTAGCACTTGGGACGTGCTAAGTAAGTCATGTGATGCGTATAGCCGGACCCTAAAAAAAAAAATCTTTTACAAGGCCCATTATAATAATAGATATAGAGAGAGAATTTCCAAAATATATTATTAGTGCCTTAATATTTTTCTTTATTAACCAAAAACTGGAAATTGCTGAGAAACCCAATTTCGGGGTGGGCTTTTATGAAATGCCCACCCGCTGCATAAGTTTTATGAAATACCCAGAATTAAGTATTTTCACGTTAAATATTCCAAGATTCCCTTTTAGATGCCACCCGCTGGGAAATGCTATTTTTATAATACCGAAACTACCCGTCCGTGCGAATTGGTCATCTATATGTATTTGAATTCAAAAAACTCAGATCTGGATTGCGATTTTCGTCTTCTTCTTCACGGGAAATCTGAATTCCATTGCTCTCATATTCAGCAGAGATTGCAAAAATCGTTCGTAGTTCGGTGTGTTTTTCTTCAGTCGAACTCAGATCATCGCTCGTCATCATCATCACCATCATCATCATCTTCATCGTGGAGACATTTGAAGTTTTTCGACGATTAGGTCAATTGTGGAGAGAAGATCTTTCTTCTTCTTTTCCATAAGAATTATCATCGTTTTGAAAGAAGAACGAAACTCTTTATTCATGAAAAAACTAAATTAACGTTTTAACACTGTAAATGACCATTCTCCGTGTAAACTAACACGGAGAATGCCATTCTCCGTTTTATTTAAAACGGAGAATGCCGTTCTCCGTGTTTCTAACACGGAGAATGACCATTCTTCTGCGTTTTAACACTGGAATGACCATTCTCCGTCTTAATTAGGACGGAGAATGACCATTCTCCGTCTTAATTAAGACGGAGAATGACATTCTCCGTTTTATTTAACACGGAGAATAGCATTCTCCGTGTTTCTACACAGAGAATGGTCATTCTTCTGCGTTTTAACACTGGTATGACCATTCTCCGTGATAAATTACACGGAGAATGGCATTCTCCGTGTAAATTAAGACGGAGAATGGTCATTCTCCGTTTAATTTAGCACGGAGAATGGCCATTCTCCGTCTTAATTAGGACGGAGAATGCCATTCTCCGTTTTATTTAACACGGAGAATGACATTCTCCGTTTTATTTAACACGGAGAATGGTCATTCTCCTGCGTTTTAACACTGGAATGACCATTCTCCGTGTAAATTAAGACGGAGAATGTCATTCTCCGTGTTACTAACACGGAGAATGGTCATTCTCCGTGTAAATTAAGACGAAGAATGCCATTCTCCGTGTTACTAATACGGAGAATGACCACCCTCATGCGAAAATTAACATTTTTCGTGTTCTAAACGGAGAATGGCCATTCTCCTGCATTTTATGGTCAGCTGAAACTTTGGAGGGCCATAACTTTTGACTGGGAGGTCGAAACGAGGTCCCGTTTGTCGCAAAATGAGCGTATCGTCGAGGAGACTGAAAATAACAACTTCATCGTTAGACGACCTTCCGAAATTTTAGAATCGCAAAAAAATGATGTTTGGACCTCCGTTTTAGCACTTTTGCCGTTCGTCCCGGTCTTTCCGAAATTTTTCGACGAGTTTTTAAAGATTTTTGAGGAGAAAACCTAGATTCGAAAGTGAGCAGCGTATGAAAGAAGATGGAGTATTGAAACGTTTTTTTTAAGATCAGTTTTGTGGGTGTTTCCAATAAATTAAAAGGAAGGGCAAAAGGGTCATTTGGAACCCGCTTTGGATAAGTTTCTCTAATTCTGGGCACGCGATGAAAATTTTTTTAGCGGTGGGTTTTACATAAAACTTTTTTAGTTTTTGGGCATTTCATAAATCTTCCCTAACCAAAATATAGTCCCCAAGTACTGTAATCCTCCTCCTCCTCCTCCTGCTGCTCCAATGGCATCGAGAGTCCCACTCATCCTTCACGAGAACAACTAGAATAAAAATCGACTGAAATTTTTCCACTCAATCCCCCGGAAGACAAAAAGGGTTCGGGGAAGAAAGGAATGGGGGACTCGATTCTTGAGATCCAAGAGTCGGGATGGGAGGAGCTGAGGAAAGAGGCGAGGAAGATCGAGGGAGATCTCGACGTCAAGCTCTCCTCCTACGCCAAGCTCGGCGCCAGATTCACCCCTCCTCATTCTTCAGGTCCCAATCATCATCCCATCTTCAAAATTTAGAAGGAAAAAAAAATTATATATACTTTTTTTTTCTTTTTTTTTTTCTTTTTTTTTTTCTTTTTTGAATTTTTGGTGCTTGTTTGTTATAATTGATTTATAGTAAGTTTTAAGTGGATCTGGGAATTCTGAATGTAGTAGATCGGACGGGGAATTGGATTATTTTTTTTTACTTGAAATGGTAAGTAAATTTGGGGATTATGTAGTTGCTAGAAGAACTGAATTAGACAGTAACGGAAAGAAATGACCAATTCAAAAATTAAGCTCACCAAGAAAAGATAAAATTAAATCTCGCAAGTGCGCAAAGCCTTTGTAATATGTAGGTTTTGTGTTCGGGATTCAGATCCCTGGGAGACTTGTACTTATTTAAGGAAGATCTGAAAACAATTGAGATGCATAATTGCAAACCCATTTTAAAACATTTTAAAGGTCACGAGCTTATTGCAGTCACGCCATGTTGTGTACTCGTCGTAGAGGTTTGCTATATAACTTTCGTATAACTTAAATTGGAAGAGGATGCGTACGCTTGTTGGTGCACAAACGCGGAAACTATTATGACACAAACAATACCTTAATACAACGAAATAGCGAAAAGAGCAATAATGCAGCAGTGCGTGGTTCGGTCTAGGAAGAACTACTCCACGGGACAATACTTTTATTGAATAAAAGAAACATTACAGAGAATTACAGTAGCAAATAGTACTGCAATCCTTTACTTAGTGAGAAGATCTGAACCGATTTTCTTCTTCGTTTTCCTTCTAGATCTCTAGAAAATTATAAAAATGTCCTTTTTGTCTCCAAAGTCTTGGTGGTTGTATTGTTTAACTCAGGGAGAAAGGGAATACTCCTCTATCACTTAACCTAGGTCCTGGAGCAATCCTGATTGTTAAAATCCCAACTTTAGATCTGAACCACACATTAATTTGAACAAGATCCGATTCGACGGTATGATGTCAGTATTACCGATGTCATGCTTATAAGCCTGTTTTATTTACGAAATCTTTGTGAACTTAGATGTACAAAATTTAGCCCTTAAGTGCCGACGGCAATACCGACGATATGCCGTCCTGCTGATACTGATATTTTTTTTAAACCATAAAACTGCTGATACTGATATTTTTTTTACTTGATTTTGACCTTTTCGAGCTTCCCTGAATCCTCGAAACGTGTTGTGTCCATATCGAACATGAGCCAATATCTAACCATCTCTACCTTGACGAGATGCCCCTTAAGCCTCCTTATGTGATTGCTTCGATATTTCGTGCTCACTTATCTTGACTCTCGACACGGTCGCTTCCATTCATGTCCAAGAATGGATATGACTCTCGACACAGTCTTGTACCAAAACCGAGAAACTCCCCACCGTCATGGTCTTTTAATCGTAAACCATAAAACTGCCGCTACCTTCTACCGAGGTCGATTACTATACTCCATCCGGAGTAATTGGATAGAAATAGAAGTCGAGGCCGACTTGAACTTCTCTATTGGAATCGTCTTAGTTAGCATATCAGTCGGGCTCACCTCCGTGTCGATCTTCAACAAATGATCTCCTTATTGCACTATTTTCATATCTTCTAGTATCGCACGTCAATATGTTTCGTCATATACTGAACTCTTGGTGAGATATATCACGCTCTGACTGTCACAAAATACTGGAACATGTACCTTCTCGAAATCAAACTCACTAACTAGGGCCCTTAACCACAGAGCGTCCTTGGATACCTCGAATGCTGTCATGTACTCAGGCTCCATAGTGGAAAGTGTTACAGTATCCTGAAGTGTCGACTTCCAAACGATTTGAGAGTATGCAAGAGTATACACATAGTCCGTGGTAGACCTTTTGTCCAAATTACCAGCATAATAATCTTCAACATAACCCTGCAAATGACACAGTTCATGCTCTGATTTGTAAAACAATATACCAGGATTCTTTGAGTCCTTTAGATACTGAAGTATCTACTTTACAGCCTCCAAATGATACCTTCTTGGATTTGACATGAACCGATTCACTAAACTGACTGCATACAAGATGTCTAGACAAGTGCACACTATACCGTACATCAACGAACCCACTACACTCGCATATCGAACCCGAGACATCTTCACCTTCTCCTCCTCTAAATTCGGATACTTTTTGAAGGATAACTTGAAATGATCGGTGATTGGTGTACTCACATGTTTAGAATTTTTTACGTTGAATCTCTCCAGCACCTTCTCTATATAACTCCTTTGGGACAGCCATAGCTTTCCAGCCCTTATGTCTCGTCTGATTTCTATCACAAAGACCTTCTTTGCTCTACCTAAGTCCTTCGTATCAACTGTACACTCGACGAAACTTTGAGTGCATATATCTTCGTCATGCTCTTAGAAACAATCAACATTTCATCAACAAACAAGAGGTATATCAATGACCTATCCTTGAGCTTCCTAGAATAGACGCAACTGTGATACTTACATCTGGTGAAATGGGTCTTTAACATGAATAAATCGAAGCGCTTATACCATTGCCTTGGAGATTGCTTCAACTCACATAGAGACCTCTTGAGTTCACACACGTGATCCTCCTTTCCGTATTCCATAAATTCTTCAGACTGCTTCATGAAGATCTTCTCTTCCAACTCCATGTGCAAAAATGTTGTTTGACATCCATTTGCTCTAACTCCATATCCTGACTAGCTACCAATAACAACAACTCCCGAATAAATATATGCTTGACTAAATTTTGTTATAGTCTATCCCCTTCTGAGCATACCCCTTCACAACTAAATGCGCCTTATACCGTTCGTTCACCTTCTTCTTAAATACCCATTTGCAACCAATAATCCTTTTGCCCTTTGGTAGCTGAACCAGGTTCTATGTATTGTTCTTAAGAAGTGACTCAATCTTCTTATTCATGGCAACTATCCAACGTTCTCTGTCCTTTTGCCCATTGGCCTTTTTATAATCACATGGATCACATATTTTCCTGATTTAAGCAAATGCAACCATGTCTTCTAAACCATACTATATTGGTGCTTTGTGTGTATGTCTTGATCCCCTCAACGCTAATGTCTGCGGGTCCTCGTGGGATTGGCCCTCATTTACTATCTTTATATCCCGCTCGTCCTCGTCCACACCAATAGACTGTATAGATGCTTCGAAGTCCGTATCCGTATGAATACCAAATACCTCTACATGAACTGAGTCACTACCGTCTGTTGTGCCGTTTGCCTCCTTAGCCTTATCTTCCACATTTTTTTTAAAATAGAAGCCTCATCGAAGACCATATCTCCGCTTATGAACACATTTTTGTTTTCTGGATCCCACAATTTGTAGCCTTTGACTCCCTTTGCTCGAAACCCAAGAAAATATATTAGTTTGACTTTGACTCCAACTTGGTTTTGTCCTTTTGATTTACAAATAACTAGGTGGCGAACCAAAACACTAACAATATATCATAACTTATTAGCTCTCCTTTCCATATCTCTTCATGAATCTAACAACTAATTATTGTAGATGGTTGTCCAATAGTCCACACTACAACCACATGCTTTTGGCTCTCTAATAGTGTAATATTCATGCGCTTCACTATCCCGTTATGCTTCGGACATCCTAGAACCGTACATTGCTTTTATATGCCATTCTCTCTGCAATAATCCTGAAACTCCATGGAGGTGTACTCTCTATTATATCCGTAAAAACTTTACTGCTCTCCCCTTATATTTCTTTACAATTATTTTCGACTCGGAACCTAGCAAACGTTTCAGACTTGTGTTTGATGAAATAAACCCATACCTTCAGGGATAATTCATCAATGAAGGTGACGGTGACATAAGACTTGACACCTCCTTTGGATCGAACAGTGATGGCCCTATATGTCCGAGTGAATGTAATCAAGGACTCCTTCGGTCTTGTGAATTGCTTGTTTGAAGCCAACCTTTGTTGCTTTCCATCATTAGACTTGCAGAATTCTAATTTGCACTCCTTCAGATCCTTTAGCAACTCCCTATTCTGCAACTCACGAAGACCTCTGTCGCCTATGTGACCTATACGTAAATGCCATAGCTTTGCGCTATCATCCACATCTTTTTATGTCCCTTCATGACCACCAGGCAACCGTTCGCTATCTTTAGAGAATTTGCATGGCCAACAAACTTCGGGAGGCAAGGAATACTCTTCTACAACTTAACCTAGGTCCTGCAGCAATCCTGATCGTCAAAAGCTCGAACTTTAGATTTGAACCCCACATCAATTTGAACTGGACCCGACTTGATGGCATGTCGGCAGTATACCACCGACATGCTTATAGTTATGTTTTCTTCACAGAACCTGTGTGACCTTACGGACAAAACATGAGCCCTTAAGTTTGTCGGTGGCACATCGTCGGTATGCTGCCGTTATACCGTCATGCTGATAATGCTATTTATGCTATTTTCCTGATTTGGTTTTGACTCTTCTTGAGCTTCTCCGAATCTGGAGTGCGTCTGTCACGCCCGTATCAAACACGAGCCAAAATCTAACATATGCTAGTATATACATGTTCACATTTGAGTCACGCTCAAAGTCCATCAATATGAAATCCGGAAGTCAGAAGGTATATCTAAGATATCCTAGTATATAAATGTTCGAATTTGAGTCACGTCCAAAATCCATCATATGAGATCCCGAAGTCAGAAGGGACAGACACTAGTTTCTGAGCTGATACCTACTTAAAAATAGTAGTGACGTAGAAAATCTCAGAAGCTGCGGGTTTAAACTAGTTGAGTAACTGTCTAAGCGGAAGGTTAAACTTTGGTTGATGAATTACACTCAAGAAGGAAACATTCATCAGAAGAAGCTTGGCTAACTCGTGCAACACATTTCTTAGCTCTTTTCCCGTTCCTCACTTCATTTGTTTAGAGTTATTTGTATTTACCCCCCACCCCCAAAATTGCTAATCATATCTTCACTATCCCCCATTTTTTATTTCAATTAGTACTACCTCCCAATTCTAAAATATTAGACAAATTTTTTTCCTGGGTGGGGGGGGGGGGGGGGGGGGTTAACTATAATTACAATTAACAGATTATGAAGGGATTTTTTTTTTTTTTTGGGGGGGGGGGGGGTAGACTAATTAAAATAAAAGAGAGGGGGGGGGGGTAGTGGAGATATGATTAGCGCAATTTAAAAGGGGGGGGGGGTTAAACTCTTTTTTTATTGTTGAACTCTGCATTCCTTCACTTCTTTGTTGAATGTTGAATTCTGCGCATAAAGCATGAGGCAGCTTCAGAGATGTTCTAAATCAACAATCATTTTACACTATATAATGATTTAGGAGCTGTTTAGTGGGCTGTAAATGCAATGGACCAACATATGTTGTAGCATTTACTTGGGAGCAGATTTGCTGTCCCATTTAATTAGGGGTGCAACTCGGGCGGGCCAAATCCGAGCCCGATCGGGTAAATCCGTTAATGGGTTGGGTTAGGGTTGAAAATACTCGGGTTCGGGCTCAGGTTTGGGTTAAAATATTTGAATCCGATCAAAAATTTGGTTGGGCTCGGATTCATGTGTCGGATTACCTGAAGAACCCGAAACCCGACTTTATATATATATATATATATATATATATATATATATATATATATATATATATATATATATAAAGTTTAAATCCTAAATTTCTCCGCTCAAACTCTTCAACTCCTTATCCTAAATCTTATTTCAGTTTGTATTTTGTAATGATCAAGACTTGATTGCTATTTGATTATGTGTCTAATATTACTTTTGTTTAAAATTATTTGAAATATTATATTAGAGCCCGATAAGCCCGATGGACCCGACCCAACCCGAGTTCAACCCGATCCTCCGGGCTCGGTCTTGGGCTTCATATGTTGAACCCGAGATCGGGCCGGGCTTGGGCTTGGGCTATAATTCATCGGGTTGGGCTCGGGTTGACCTCAAGCCCGACCCAACCCGCTCGAGTTGCACCCCTAGCATTTACACCAATTCTGGTGTTTGGTTGTCTGTAATGCATCAAAGCTACGCGATCTACACCAATTCCTGCAATATTTAGTAGTCATTTTGGCTGCAACTCCACTGACAACAACAAATGTTGCGTGTAATTTCCAATTGCAAGCAACCAAACAACCTTTACTGCAAATCTACCTCGAAGTGAAAGGGCGTCCGAGCCCTACAAGCATCCGAATAATATAGGATTTTTGGAGGGTCAAGATGTAGGCAACCTTACCCCAAATACACAGAAAGGTTTTTTATGCGACTCAAACCCGCATCTTCTAGAATGCAAGCGTCGAGCCATGTAGAGCCACTATTACGTGCATCTTGCTTACATTTTTTGTATTTTCATTTTGTATCATGAGAGAGATTCTTCTTTCCATAGGTTCATAGATTAAGTCATCCCTGCAGCGACATTGAAACTGTTTTTTCATCTCAACTTGATAACTAATGTTTCTTTTCTTGTCCAATGCAATATTATAAAATTCTAAATATACAAACTCCAAGTTATTATCATCAATCCCTAATATCTTGGACTGCTAGTTTATTTGGAGATTGGATTGTTTATAATGTCACAGCAATAGCCTGTACTACCACTTCGTAGTCTCTAATCTCTATTACAGATTGGGACTAGCCAGTATGTTGGAAACCATACTAGGGTGGTCTGGATAACCAAGTGCCTTGTTTTATAGAGATCAAAACACCATTTGTTCAATTACATGTAACTAATTTCTTTGAACCAAAACACTCCATTTGTAGGATGAACATATAATGGCGTTAAAAGGAAAAAAAAGAACATATAATGGCGTTGGATCAAAGGTTTTGTGGAATCAGAAATTGAACCTAATCAGAAGAGCACACTTAGGAATACGATTGATTTACTAAAGTCAAAATCCATGCATAGGATTGTGAATGTCACCCCATGTTCACTGGTCGAAAGATGATATGCAGCTTCCACAATGTGCATCTCAACATTGAAGTGAATATATACAAAAAAGATTTCAAGGAAACTTTTTCACTTTGATAAGCTTTGGGGCTTCTGAGATCAAGCATTTTTTGCCAACTTCTACTGAATTGACAGTCATTCTGTATTCGAAACTTTTTCCTGCTTTCTAAGATCACTTTCATGAATCAAGCACCCTGCTTGAGCAATTTCAGATTGAATATCTTAATTCTTTATGCTTTATTACTTGAGGTTTTGGGTACCAATCAAATTATATTTCATAGAAAGGCTTGTGATAAGATTTTGCTTCTAAAAAATAAATGGCCACCGTAAGGGAAAAAAAATCCAACACGGCAGAAACACAAAATCAGGATTCAAAGAGAGAGCACAGAAAGAAGGGAATGGCACACAAGTTAAAGAGATTTAGGTGGAGCGTAGCACTGAGGCCTATGTCTACAAGTGACAGCAGGCATTATGTTATTAATAGAAGTATGATCTCATGATGCTCAATCCTGAACTACAGAAATCAAAATCCATAGGAGACATCTTGCAAGAAACAACAAGGTTGCATTTGGGGATGAGTAACAAGCAATCGTGTTGATAAACAACACTTACGACCACCATTGAGCAAGTCTTGCATGACAGGAATCTAGAGATCTTTGACAGACCATATAGTTATGAACTAGAGCTGATAGTAAGACACCTAAAGGACAGCTAAAAGTGCGAGCAAAACCTTCTTCTGAGAAAAAGTTTTTAGTCTTGTCAAGTTACTAACTTACTACTTCCTGTTTGCCCTATCTAACAAGTCGGTGTAATTCTCAATTTTAAATGCTAAACTAACTACTACCTTTAGTGGAAACCTAAATAAGTGAGATGCAGACTTCAAAGTTGAAACTGAATGTGGGTTACTTATCTCATTTCTCTTTCCTTTTCGAAGCCAATATCACTTTTGTGGAAACAGTTATTTTGAATCTTGGCCCCACCAAACCAAAGCTAGGATTACCAACTTGTACGCCCTGATGCATTACCTGTATCTTGTATTTAATGTTCTACCCTTGGAGGAACATTTTACAGTGGACTTCCATATTTACTGTAAGGTTGCTTATGTAAGCTAAATACAATGTCTAGAAATGAGGAGCACTAAACTTAGGTTTTCTCATAAAGAACACTTGTATTCCGGAAACTCCAGTCAAATACAGATTTTTTATAATAGGATTTAAGGATGAAATTGGTGAACAGAAGGACAATGAATCTACCCTTCAGAAAACGGACTAGAGCTGTAAATGATTTCCTGATGTAAAGTAAAGGTGTTTTACACCCAACACAGGAACTTGCAAGTCAGGGCAATGCAAAATTCAACAAATAAGAGTTCAGCCTGTTATATGAAAAGAGGTGAAATAAGAGTAAAAAAGTAGGACGTAGAGAATTTCATAAGTAGGGAACTTCAGAACTTGTTATATAAAAAATGGGAGGTAGAAAACCTAAAAAATATGGAACTTCATCCTTCATTTCCTGAACTAACCCTCAAAACCCAGAATCAAACTTCAGCACTTAGTTTCTTGGAAAATTTACCTGAAGTTCGTCCGTAGAATCTATAAAAATAGACGGAAAAAGTTCCAGAAAGCTCCTTAATGACAGCTCATACCAGGCAGAATGACGTAAGCATCTTCTTGTTTCCATTCTAGTCATGTGCCCCGCCCTCACCACAGAAGCATCCTCACAGTTTTGACTTTGAGAATGCTTGCTTTATACTTCTTGGTGGGCTCTTGCTACCTTGATGTTTTAATTTCAGATCTTATTGCCTTCAAATCTCTAAGCATGTGTTTTTAGCATAAACAGAATTTGTAGATGGGACCTGAATCCAGGGACGAAGTCTGAAACCCCCTACAATGTTCGAATCTATGAACAATCTGGAATCCACCATTTTCAAGAGAAAACTCACTAGTTTATTTATATCATAAAAGTTTAGATTACAAAAGTTACAAGCTTTTATTTGTAGCCTCCATAGGCGACTACTAAACTTGAAAGAAACGCAATATTAAATAAATCAAACTATTTAAAGATCAACTCATAACTAAATCAAATTCTAACAGAAATTAAAATACCTACTGCTATTACGCACACTAATATTTCCATCTGAACCTAGTCTCAAATTTCCACTTCTGCTGCAAATTTCATAACCTAAACAGCAGTAAAGCGAAAACCTCTATTGGGGTGGCACACCCAAAACCAATTCTGTGTGTTGTGTGTGTGGGTGGGTGGGTGGGGGGTGGGGGGGAGTAACTATAATTACAATTAACATATTATGAAGGAATTGGGTTAACATCATATCATCCTACATCAGGTTTTCATCAAACCTTTATTTTTTTAGTGAGACACAAATTGAATTTTGGAAGGTTGTGAAAAAGAAAGCTTCACTAGACACATTTTCTTCTTTTCTGACGAACAATTTCTATAATACAGTATACATAAGATATTATAAGATAATAGGAATCAACATAATAACAAAATATTTTTGCCTCCTTGCTTCTCTTTTCTGACTGATAACCGTCTTTGCCTTAACTAGGAATTGTGCCCATATCCTTCTTTTTAGTATCTGGAAACTATTTTTCATGGTAGATACGGATTATCAATAATCCTTCTGTTTTGTTTCCTGCAATGGAAGAATAGTGTAATCATCTTATATAAAATTATCTGTTTTTCAGGCTATGCGAACAATGGATCAGCAACTGTCGGATCTGGCAGATCATGGAAATCAATGGAAATGGAAATACAGGCCTTACTAGAGAAGCTGCTGGATATTAATGATTCTATGAGTAGGTGTGCTGCTTCAGCGTCAACTACTAGTTCTATAACCCAGAAGCTTGCAAGGCACAGGGACATACTTCATGAGTATACACAGGTGACTTTGTTGACCTTTATTTTCTTGTGTTCTTTTGCAATTGTCTATCTATATAAGTATTAGTTTTCATCTAGTTTAGACCACTCCATAACATATATGAAGATCTATTTGGAAAGAGGAATGGGTTATGCAGACAAAAAACTAAGGAGATTGAAAATAGTAAAAATTTGTAAGGCCCCTTCTAACTTCTTAAAATATGATAGTTTGACTAGTATATTCCTTATAACCCTCTCCCTCAACCGACTCTATTTACTAAATAAGAAACTAATTTATTCAATTGGTTATAATAATGTTGGATTGGTTATAAATGGAGCGAGTACAGCCCTTTAAAACTATTTAGTATTTATAACCACTTGGAACTAATTATAACCATTTAGAACTACTTGTAACCAATCATACTATTGTAACCAAACTAGTAGAACTAATATTTTTATTTAGTAAGTAGAGTTGGTTGAGAGAGGGGGTTGTAAGGAATTGACTAGTCAACAAGGGGGGCTGCCATGTTTCGAAAAGTTAGTGGAGGCCGTATAAAATTTTTCCCTTGAAAATAGTTTGGTCACAGATTCAATGGTGTTATAGCTATAAGATACTGCTGTGAACAATATAGCAGAGTATATGTAGAAGCACATGTAGTTTGAATGTACATATTAGTAAAACTAGCCAGTGAGTGCAATAGACAAATGATCAAAGTTTCAGTTTCCAATTTTATTTGATATGCTGATAAAATGTACATGCTTCGTCTTTATCAAATATTTGTTTAGAGGTTTTTTATGAAATCTCGTACATAAAAGGGAGCCTCATGCACAGGGACGTCCTTTTAGGATTTTGTGAAATTTCACAACAACAAAACATTTAACCCAAAATTTTGGGGTCCATTTGTGAAACCTCGTACTTAGATAAAAATTTGTATGCATGTTCTTACTATATACAATTCAAAACCATTAACTTCTCAGTAGACCCCAGGATTATTCAAAGGTCGATCCTCTTGTGAATTGTTATGAAGACTTTCTTTTACCACAACGAGTAGCCGACTTTGCATAGAAAATAAAGATCAAAATATACTAGGCGCAAAAACACAAGGATTACATGGAAAATCCTAATCAATGAAACCCACTAGGAGAGCAAGATCACTACTAAAACAATGGTACAAGGTTCACAAATTGCTACAACATTGCAAGCCTCAATAAAAAGTGAACCTATGAAATTCCACAAGTTATACCCAAGAAGACCCGAGAAACCAAATCTCCCTCGTCTTCAACCTCTTTCTTTCTCTGAGCCTATTGGACCCAACATCTCTATGAACACAATGGTAATATGAGCCAAGGTTTGACTATAACTTTCCTCCGGGTCTTATTATTATTATGACCAGCAAATATGAGCCAAAATCCTAACATCTGTCCTCATACTAAGAAAATAATCTACTTGTCTAATATTGGATTTACTCTTAAAACTTAAAAAGTACTTAAAGTTACCTTCCTGAAACAAGTAGTTACTATTTTAAGCCATACAACGATATAGAATCAAGGATCTTATTACCCCCTTCATCCCAATTCCATACCCATGGCCTTCACTTCATGCTCTTTTCCAACATGAACGTTTAAATCTCCTCTGCAATATAACTTTTCTCCTCTGATTAATGCTTGAATCAAATATCCATACATTCCCAATAGTTTCTTTAATATTTCATGTAGTCAGAGTCCATATGCACTGATAATATTAGGAACATCCTCCCCAGACTTGTATTAACATTATGTATCTTGTATTCATTTTACATTGACATTGTTTTCTTTTAATATTTTATCCACAAGTATCTCTTAACCATTTCCATGTCTTGTTTTACCTGTATAACAAAGTTTAAATCAAGTATTTCTGTTTCCCCATATTTCTTACCTTTCCATCATTTTTTTTCTAAACAAACTAGTAATTTCCTCATAAGAATTGTAGCCAGAGTCCATTTCCTTTCCAGTAGTAGCTCATATAATCCTACTATGATGCACTAACTTCTTACTTATAGCTTCCAATACCCTACAAACCCTAGTCTATTTCTTGCAACATCTCAGTAGCAATGTGGTGTGACGTCTGTTGGGAATGCTTAGCCCATCCTTGCTCTCTTTTTTTTGCACCGGGATGGTTTTGATGCGACATGTCACTATTAGTTGATCACCTAGCAGGCCATCTATTCTCTCATTTATTGTTGCACTGGAATAGGACCAAATGATAACTGATCAATAACTTTTCATGAGTAACATTTCAAGTTTTTTTTTTGGTTGATATCATCTTAGTTAGCATCTTGCACTTACCTCCCTTTCTTTTAATGAACTAATGTTTATTCTCCTTCATGACTGATTAGCAACTTTTTCTCGTTGAATTGAAGGTAAAAATTTGAACAAGATGAAAATTCGCAATGTTTACAACAAAAAGGCTGGTAAGCATATCAGTCTTTCAAAGAGCTTGAGGTGTAATTGAGGCGCTAGGGTCCTATGGAGCCTAGGTGTGAGGTGCACTGCAAGGCACGGGTTTCATCGACGTGAACCACACATTATTTTAAAATCTCAATATCATTAACATAACAATAAAAGTATGTGCATAGCCACAATTAACAATTCAAATGGCTGATAGAGGAGGCGGAGAGAGGGGTCGAGAGAGGAGGCAGAGAAGTGAGAGAGCATAAAGGAAGCAGAAGAGTGAGAGAGCAGAGAGGAAGTGGAGATGAGAGACATAGAGGCATTGGGAGTGAGAGAAGAGAGGGTATTAAATTAGGTTTTAAGTTGAGTTAATTGGTTCAACAGCTCACCCATCAACCCAACCCATGTATTAGGTGTGCCATGAGCTTGTCTCACTCACCTAGCCAAGACAGGCGCTACATGGCTTCAGGTGAGCCTCGACTAGGACGCGTCGCTTCAAACTTCTTGAGGTGCTGGGATGTGCCTTGTGCGTGCCTTTTAAATCACTGCACATATGAACAGTAAATACTAAATAGTTCACAGCAGTTCAAGTATTAGTATTCTTCAATTGGTGAATATCATCTGTTTTAGTTCTATAACTCTATTTCTGATTTGCTGTAAGCAGCTCTGATTGATTTCTATTGAGAAATTTATCAGTGAGAAATGCTTAGGAAACTAAAGATAGATCACTGGACATATTTTTCGTTTGGACATGTTTTCTGAATTTTTTTTCCTGAAAACAATTTTATGAAAGTAAGTTATAAAGGTTTCTGAACGTAAAAATTTTGAGGTTGCGTTTTGTTACTTTTATCTGGAAAACAGTTTTTAGAAAAATACGTTAAAAATTCTATTTGGCAAAAATAAATTCACAAAATAATTTTTTTTAATAAAAATATTATTAGTTGTGTGAAAATACATTATAAAACAATTTAAAAAAATTCTGTTCTTGGGGACACCGTGTCCTCGGTGGCGTCGCCTTCGATCCTTACCGATGAGAAAAATCTAACCCTAGCTCGTCGTCGATCACGAAGCTCGAACGATGACGACGACTGCGAGTTCGTCGTGGCCTGAGCCTGGCCTTCGTCTCCATGGCCTTCGACATCACTGTCGAGACCCGCCCTGGAGGTCGAGATCGAGCTCCACCGGCTGGTCGCTGTTGAGACGACCTCATCGAGGTCTATCGAGAGGATCTCGTCGAGGTCGAGAGTCCTCCGCCGGCCGGCCGCTGTCGAGACGACCCGCCTCGAGTTCGTCATCGAGGTCTCCCATCGGAGGGGAGGAAGGAGATGGGAGAGAGGATGAATACGTAGGAGAGAGAGGGTTGAGAGAATGAGGGGGGAGGGGGTTTGGTGTGGTGGGGCCCGCCAAAACTTTGGGAATCAGCTTTCTGGGAGTAGGTTTTTCCTACTCCCCAAAAGTAGGTTTTTAACTTCATTTTTGAAAAAAAAAGGTTTTGGGAAAGCCATCTTTGAATGAGAGCTGCCAAACATATTCTGGGTTTGACTTTGAGTTTAAACTCAAAAAACGAAGTTTAAAATGACAACCGAACACTGCCTTAATATTTGAATGTACATGTAGTAGGAAACCACATTTAGGATTTCTAATTACTCTTGTATGATTTCCTATCTATTTCTGCAATCCCTCCCTTGACTTTCATGCCATCTCTATTTTTCTGCACCCTGAACACTTTTGGTGCCATATATGTATGTGTAGGTATTCTACTTTTAATCAGTTCCCATGATCTTTATTCAAAGTGTCAAGTCATGCTTCAATTGTCTCACTCTATTGAGGTTTATCATTGGATAATTTGTTAGGAATTTAGACGAACGAAAGGAAACTTGAACTCCATGAAAGAGCATGCAGAGCTGCTTAATTCTGTGAGAGATGATATCAGCGAATCCAAGGTGAGCAGTTGTGAATTGCTCTCATTTAATATAGTACTTGATAATTTAGTGATGTAACGCTAATCATTATTGTTTTATACAGGCATCTGGTAGCATGTCTCCTAGAGTGCATCTATTGCGTGAGAGGGCTTCAATTCATGGAAGCATTAGCCATGTAAGCATCAAATTTTTTTTATATCCACATATATGACTCCTTGATTGACAAGATAAAGCTTTTGATATCTAGCGTTGCTTTGTCTTGGAGAATGGCATAGTAAGTAGGAACTTTAATTAAATTGCTTAAAGTGGAGGCAGGATGATTGACAGATGACATTGATATTCATGTCATTTTATAGGGAACATGTCATTGTAGGGAGCCAGAAGCAATTTACTAGACTTGAGAATTTTAGTCTTGGAAAATGACTCCTTGATTGACAGGATAAAGCTTTTGATATCTAGCGTTGCTTTGTCTTGGAAAATGGCATAGTAAGTAGGAACTTTAATTAAATTGCTTAAAGTGGTGGCAGGATGATTGTTACATGACATTGATATTCATGCCATTTTATACGAAACATGTCATTTGTAGGGAGCCAGAAGCAAGAATTTTAGTCTTGGAAAATGCTTCAAATGCATTGATTTTGATATGGCTATGTACTCTCTATGATGGTTCTTTAAAAGCAGATTAATGCAGCTAGGCAGCAATTGGATTACAAGGTATACTTGAAGAATGATGCTCAAAGAAAGAATCTACAAACTAACACGGTTTTATTCATAATAGTGCTAGAAAGTAGAAACTCGATAGTATACTACTAATCAAGTAAACCATTTTACGGTTACTAAACAAACAAGCAGTATAGAGAAAATCGTAAAACTAGATGATAACTGAATGGACAATATATATGTAGATTTTAAGGTTATTCTTAGATGAGAGCAGGATGAAAAGATGGCTTGTTCTGAGAAGAAAGGTCAGGCTTGTTTGTAAAGAGAATTGAAATTCCAGGAATCGGAAAAAGTACGACAATTGTTTTACTTGAATTCAAAATTCCAGTTTCATCTAGATGCTCGATTCCACCTTTTGTATATAAACATTGAGGAAATTCCAATTCATGAATTGGAAAACAGTTGCATGGCTGTCATGTGACCAAGGTAATCTCTAGTACAGTTCTTATAGTCATTAATATGGGGAGGTAATATCACCTCTCAAAAGTTTCAAAAGCAGAAGTTGACTGTATCCACAATTGAAGCTAACCAAAACACGGAAGAAAGTGGGATTGGAATTCAATGATTTGCAGAACACTAACCAGGCACATGGAATTGGAATTCTATGAATTCTATCAGTTCATGGGTCATGGTAACCAAATAGGAAGACCAAGGAGGATAAGTCTAAGAGAGATGCTTGGGTGCAGTACAGAAAAACGGTTAATGTACTTGACGTAATGTTGGAGGAGCATAAGGGATAAGGAAGACATAATGAACAAGTGTATCTACAATGTATGGGGTGAAGGTGAAGGGTACCTAATAAAAAAATGTTAAGCAAGATGGGATTTCAGTGTTAATGAAGTGTTTGCTGAGAATCTTATAGGAGAACTAGATGCACAACCAAAGAATTTACTACAGCTGAAGCACTATAGGGATTATAAAAAAATTAGGGTCAACAAGAAAAATGGGAAATCACTTTGGCCTGTTAAGTTTGGCTATTGAGGTTTGGATTTGGAAGATGCACGGTTGGTATGGGTGATAAACTAAACGAACTATAAACTAGGGAAATGCTTATTGAGGAGAACTCGTCCTGTGCATAATAATAATAAAGGAAATATATATAAATTTATGTACTATCAGGACTTTATCTTATGGGCCATGCTATGAGAACTATAGTGAGTAGTTTAGCCTATGAAAATCTAGTGTCACGACAAAGAGATCCACAATGAGAACTGTTTATTTGCCTGTTGAATTTTGAGAGAAAAAGAGATGCAACTAATTGGTTCCATTTATAAGAGCTCTCTTGTGATAAGGGAGATCATGTCATAGGCTGAACAGGAAATCAGCAGTGAGTAGCAGTTCAAAGAAATGTATAATGAAGTAGTAACTATCATGAGACCCATGAGACAGTTGAAGCGGAAAAAGATCCATTCTCTATAATAGGTGTGTATATCAAGCATTGCTATTGCGTGCCTATGTCTTTGCATTATTATGGATTAACTTACCATGCATGTTCAGGATAAGGTTTACTTGGTGTGAATTGTTGGTCGATCTTATTAGTTAATGAGACTAGTCTTCATTTATTTCAAGGTACAAGAAGATTTGGAATCTAACAGAGTTGGTATAGTAAGATAATGAATAACTTCAGTGCAATTGTAGCAAAGCTATGAGAAATAGATACCCCACTAATGGCCAAGAAACTGTTAAATGTGATTTTGCTTATCTAGGATTAATCTTTTATCGTGATAATAAATATGAGGAGAACTTTGTTTGTAAAATTGAATCAGGAGATGAAGTCCTGCAATACTGTGTACTGATTGTAGAGCACATGAAGGTGAATGGTGAACATTCCTCCAAGCTTTATTGATCATGTATGCAGAAACTGAAACATGAAATTCTAGATGAATATACAATAATAGTATAATATGATAAAAATAAAATAAAAACGTACTGCATTCACAGGAAGTGGTAGCATCAACTGAGGATAAAAGGAAGAGGTTAGATGGTTTAGTCGTGTGCAATAGGGAACCATTGGGTCCAGGTTGGAATGAGAAGGTCATAATTGTAGCCGCATGTAACGTCCCAAAGGTTGCGTCCCGTCCGAGGCTAAGTTGCATAACCTTTCCACGGACCAAGGTTATGCGGGAAGCTTTCAGAACATTCTAGAAGATGGTGGAACGTTCCAGAAGGCCCCAGAATCTTCCAGAGGACCCGAGAATCTTCCAGAAGACTCAAGATCCTTCTTGATGTATCATGATCTTTCTGGATGTACTAGAAGTTTCCTTTGTTCTTATCTCTTAGAGAATAATCCCTGGAATATGCCGATTCCAGAAGTTTACATGTAAGCTTTATGAGCACTATAAATAAGGGGGAGGTTTTATTTGTTCCTCACCACCTAAAACTTGTAAGCATTCTCCAAGTAATAGAAGAAGTTCTTACGAGTCCCATTTGCTCCACTCTTCTTAATTTCCTTAGCATTCTAGCTAAGTCGGGTTGGGAAGGTTTGCACGAGTGTTCGAGAAGGAAGGTAGTGCGCCGCATGGGACGAAGTGCTAGCAAAAACACTAAGTCTGTGACAAGTGGTATCAGAGCAAAGGTCGATCGTCCCCGTGTCTTCGTCCGATATCGTCCACAACGAGGAGCAACCCGCATCGCCTAAGGAGAAGGCGAAGTCCGGGAGGAAGGGCAAGAGCAAAGAGCCGTCGATGGAACGGGCCCTTGGCGAGTTGGCGTCCCGTGTGGAGATGCTGGAGAAAGGCGTGACGGCCTTCAAGGTTGAAGTGTATCAAAACCAAACGGCTCACGAGGAGTTCGCCCATGGGTTGGAGACTGATGTCGCCTATGCTATGACGCAGTTTTGGGAGCATCTTCGCGAGATGCAAGTCGAGTTCGAGGAGAAACGAAAGGCTACTAAGACGGAGATTGTCGAACTGCACGAGGAGCTGAAAACTAAGACGGGGATCCTCGAGAAGGCCATTGCTGGTAGTGCGACTCCGATGAGGGAGGCAGCCCAGAAAGTGAAGTATCCAGAACCCAAATCCTTCAACGGCGTGCGAGATGCGAAGGAGGTGGATAACTTCATTTGGAATGTCGAGCGGTACCTGAAGGCGGTTCGCATCGAGGATGAGATCGATAAGGTAAACACGACGTCCCTATATTTTTCTGACGATGCTATGTTATGGTGGCGACACAGGTGCATCGAGATAGAAAAGGGACTGCTCGATCGAGACTTGGGAGGATCTCAAGAAGAAGATAACGTCTCAGTTCTACCCGGATAACGTGGAGTATGTTGCGAGGCGGAGCTTGCGACAACTCAAGCACACTGGGTCCATCAAAGACTATGTGGCGGAGTTCACCCGCCTGATACTTGCCATCTCCAGTATGGGCGAAGAAGATCGTCTGTTCTTCTTCCTAGACGGTCTGCAACCGTGGACGGTGCAAGAATTGCAGATGCAACGCATGTCAGATCTGAACACGGCCGTTGCAGCGGCCGAGAAGCTGATGGAGTATCGGCGGAGAGATATTTTCAAGCCCAAGGCAAAGACTACCACCAAGTTCAACGGTGGGGGAGACAAGAAGAACAACGGAAAGGGAGCCCCGTCGAAAGACAAGCAGCCTGCAAAGCCTCTAACGGAGCGAAAGATCGAGTGCTTCGTGTGCGGTAGAAATTACTTCGCATACGACTGCACCAACAAAGGCAAGAGGGTGAACGCGGTCCAAGGCGCGGAGGCCGAGGACGAGGAACCTAAGATGGGGGCTCACATGGGTGCCCTGCGCCTACTCAACGCTTTGAAAAGCAAGGCGGTCGTGGCCAAAGCCTCGAGTCGAGAGCTGATGTACGTTGACGTAAAGATCAACGGCCACAACACGAGGGCGATGGTCGACACAGGGGCAACCGACAACATCTCGGACGCGGAGGTCCAGCGCTTGTTTCTGGTGCTTGAAAAAGACTCGAGCAAGATGAAGGCGATCAACTCAAAGGCACGTCCCGTGCAAGGGGTGGCCAAAGGAGTGAAGATCCAAGTGGGAGACTGGACGAGTGTCACCAGTCTCACGGCCGCGCCACTGGACGACTTCAACATGATCCTCGGGATGGACTTCCTCACTTCGACAAAGGCGGTCCCAATACCTCATCTGGGAGTCATCGGGATCATGGAGGAGAGCTTCCCGTGCATGGTGATTATTGCACGTGGTGAGCTTGTGAAGGGGAAGGCTCTCTCCGTCTTACAACTCAAGAAGGGGATACGACATGGAGAGATGACCTACCTTGCGGTGCTCAAGACGGAGGAGGCGTCCGTGCAGGGGGATCTTCCGCCTGAGATCGATGACGTCCTTGTGGAGTTCGGGGACATCATGTCGAAGGAGTTGCCAAAGAGGCTACCTCCGCGGAGGGAGGTAGACCACGCCATCGAGTTGGAGCCGGGCATGAAGCCGCCGGCCATGGCTCCATATCGCATGGCCCCATCCGAGCTAGACGAGTTGAAGAGTCAACTCAAAGAGCTGCTAGATGCGGGATTCATCAGACCGTCGAAGGCCCCGTACGGCACACCGGTATTATTCCAGAAGGAGAAGGACGGAAGCCTTCGTTTGTGCATCGACTATCGTGCACTAAACAAGGTGACCGTCAAGAACAAATATCCTATCCCGTTGGTGGCGGACATATTCGACCAACTGGGAGGCGCACGATACTTCTCCAAACTCGATATGCGCTCGGGATACTATCAAGTCTGGATTGCGGAGGGTGACGAGGCTAAGACGGCATGCGTCACGAGGTATGGTGCATATGAATTTCTGGTTATGCCTTTTGGTCTAACAAATGCTCCTGCAACTTTTTGCACTTTGATGAACAAGCTCTTTCATCCCTATTTGGATTGGTTCGTCGTGGTCTATCTCGAGGACATCGTGGTGTATTCAAACATGATGGAGGAGCACGTTGAGCATTTGAAGGCCGTCTTCCAAGTGCTAAGGGAGAACGAATTCTTCGTCAAGCGGGAGAAGCACTCATTTGCACAAGAAGATGTGTCATTCTTGGGACACTAAATTGGACATGGCAAGATATGGATGGACGGCGCGAAGGTCCAATCCATTCGGGAGTAGAAGGCTCCCACCAGGCCGACGGAGTTGCGTTCATTCCTAGGCCTGGCGAACTACTATCGGCGGTTCATCCGGGGATACTCCGCCATAGCAGCACCTCTCACCGATCTGCTGCGGACAGATCGGGCGTGGAGTTGGACATCCCGACGCGAGGAGGCATTCGAGGCACTAAAGCGGACTGTGACGGAGGAGCCGGTCTTGTCTCTACCGGACTACCCTAAGGCGTTCGAGGTGCATACGGACGCGTACGACTTCGCCATCGATGGGGTATTGGTGCTGGAAGGACATCCCATCGCATTCGAGGGTCGTAAGTTGAATGATACTGAGTGGTGCTTCACGGTATAAGAGAAGGAGATGACCGCGGTCGTGCATAGCTTGAGGACATATCGGCACTATCTTCTCGGCACCAAGTTCGTGGTCATGACGGACAAAGTTGCTACGAGCTACTTCCAGTACCAGAAGTTGTCCCCGAAGCAAGCGAGATGGCAAGATTTTCTAGCCGAGTTTGACATGAAGCTGCGATACAAGTCCGGCAAGAAGAATCAGGTGGCCGATGCTCTCAGCATGAAGGCCGAGCTCGCAACGGTGTGCTTGTCTAAGGGAGATTCTGGACCGTGTCCGAGTGGGTATCATGGAGGACCCGCTGACACAGACTATAGTGAAGCTCATCCAAGAGGGCAAAACGAGGCAGTTCTGGCTGAAGGACGAACTTCTCTATACCAAGGACAACATGGTGGTCGTGCCTAAGTTGAGTGGCTTGTGGAGACAGATGCTCAAGGAGTGCCACGATACAAAGTGGACTGGACACCCGGGCCAGAAGCGGACCTTAGCGTTGCTGGAGGCCGCCTACTACTGGCCTAGCATGCGCGAGGATGTGGAGGACTTCGTGCGCACCTGTCTTGTGTGCCAGCAAGACAAGGTGGACCATTAGAGACCCGGGGGCCTGCTGGAGCCTCTCCCCGTGCCGAGCCGACCATGAGAGAGCATATCGATGGACTTCATCTCTGCCCTTTCGAAAGTGGACTTGGGTCCATTCTCGTGGTGATGGACCGATTCTCAAAGTAAGCAACCCTTATTTCTGCTTCAACGGACTGCACAACAGAGGAGGCTGCGCGACTGTTCATCAGCCACGTTATGAAGTTTTGGGGCATCCCGGAGAACATAGTCAGCGACCGAGACCCCGCTTCACCGGAAAATTCTGGACATAAGTGTTCAAAATCCTCGGGACGGACTTGCACTTCTCGACCAGCTTCCACCCGCAGACGGACGGACAGACCGAGTACTTGCGGCATTTCATGAGTACAAACTAGAGGGATTGGGTGCATCACCTCGACGTCGCTCAATTTTGCTACAATCTGCAAAGGAGCGAGTCATCGCATAGCAGCCCATTCGAGTTGGTAATGTTAGCCCAATGATTATATCATGTTTTTGAATATGGCTAATCAATTAAGTTTAACATAATGACATCACTAATATTCATGTAATTACTATCATGTTGCTACTTAAACTTAGCATTGTCCTAATATTAGCATTGTCCTAAATGTTCTCTATATCAATATTGCTATGCTTGTATCATATTGGTTTGTTTGTATAACATGTATTTGTAGACATGCAGTAAGCATGATCAAGCTTTGTCAAACTAGGACGTATGCAATAGAGAATTATTGATTGGCCAAAGACGGCATTATACAAGAAGATTTCTCTGAACCGCCTAACGACCTATCCGGGGCCTCGCATCGGGGGTTCCACTGTCCGGTCAGCGGACAGGGGTCGAGGGGGCAGCGCCCCCCGTCAGGGGTTCGGGAGCGAAGCCCCCGAAAGGTATTCAGATTTCCAGATCTGTTTATCTTTGGACGACCGTCGTCAAGGAAAAAGGCGTCTTCAAGTCTGCTCAAATATTTGAAGAAAGGCGTCATCAAAAGGCTATTGGTTTTCCTATTTTATCAATGTATTTTTCATATTTATTGAGTCTAGGAATACGATGTACACTGTATCGTACTGGCAAATAGGCTACCCAAGAAACGTTTTCAAAATACCCTTTCATTTTGAAAACAAGCCCACTTACAAAAGCCTAAACTACTTCCTAACTGTCTGACTTTTCAAAAAGCCCAAAAACCAGTTTGCAAAAACCTAACAGAACCCTAGCAGAACTCGGCCCGAATTCGGCCAGAGTTCGGCCAGAGTTCGGTTAGTGAACGTTGCTTTTTGAACTTGGTCTTCCTGCAGTTACGGATCCCAACGAGATTTTCTTATAGAGTTCTGTCCGAATTCTGTCAGAATTCTGCCTTTGAAAAAACTATAAATACAGAAGGATTTCTATCATTTCAACTCACTCACTTTCATATCTCTTCTCTATAAGCCTACTACTTCTTCCAAAGTGTTCTGAGCTATTCTTTTTCAAATTCCAAGCCAGTTACAATCCTCTAGTCGATTTGCCAGTGCGGTACGGTCTAGAAGTTTCTGAGTGATTGTAATCAGAGACTTGATTGAAGTTAGACACTTCACAATTGAAGTTGGTCGAGTACTTCGGATCAAAGCTCGCGTTGTAGAAGTTGCAAGAACTTCGGATGAAAACTTGTGGTGATTTTCCATAGTGGATTCAACTGGAAGCTAGAGTTCTTCCGACTGGACTAGTCCTCACAAGAGGGAAACCAGTATACATCCTTGTGTTTGCGTTTGCTCTCTACTCTCTACTTTTTATTTACTTATCTGTGATATATATATTCTGTGATCTTGTTACTAACATTTTTAAATAGTTAATTTCTGCTGTCTACTCTATTCACCCCCCTCTAGAGTATTGCGCTTTACAACTCGTTCCTACAATCGGTCCTAAAATTGGTATCAGAACGGGTTATACAGGTAAAGCAAGGTAATATTGTTATTATATAACTGCTGTTACATAAGATCACTATATCACATATGGCAAGTATGTACTTCACAACTGAAGAGCAATCCTCAAATAGACTTCCACTATTTGATGGTACAAATTACACATACTGGAAAACACGAATGGGCTTCTACTTGAAGTCTCTAGATTTTGACTTATGGTCAATTGTTGTAAATGGCTACAAAAAGCCTATTATCACTTCTATTCTCACATCCTCTATAATCAACAAGCCTTATTATTGTTACACGGAGGAAGAGAAAAAGTTAGCTAGCCTTGATGCAAAAGCTATGCATATCTTTTATTGTGCTGTAGACACAAATGTATTCAATCTTATTACTACTTGCACAACATCTCATAAAATTTGGAAAGTTCTTGAAGCTACTTATGAGTGCAGGCATGAAAGCAAAGCTAGCAACTCCAGCGAGAAGGATAGTCTTCATAATGATGCAAATGTATGCATGATGGAATTAGGATTTAAGGTACAACACAATCCCTTATACGAAGAAGAGCTTGTATGTGACAACTACAAGAAGATAGACCACATCCAAGATTGTACTACTACTAGAAAGGAGAGTCACTACGAACAATCAAATGAAGGAAGATCATCATCTCACAAGCACACTAGCACGAGCATATGGTGTGAAAGCAAAGCAAGAGATTCTGAAGAAGAAGAAGAAGAAGAAGAGAGACTCATCAAGCAGCAAATTTATGCTCAATGGCATTATCTAACGAGGTACAAAATAATTCTTTTTCTGAAGAGAGTGAATTTTCTTATGATGAGTTATCTGATGCTTTCAGTGATCTATTGAAAGAACACAAGAAAGTATTAGATAAGTATAAGCAAGCTAGAAAGGATATTCTATCCTACAAGCGTGAGAATGAAAAGCTTACTTGCTTATTGAATGATGCTAGAGATACTTCTACTTCTGATAATTCTACTGAGATTTCCACACTTGAGTTTAGATTGCATGAGGCACTTGATTGCATTGAGAAAAGCACTCAAGAAAATGCTAAGCTTAAGGAGGAATTAGAATTAGAAAAGAAGAAGTATTCTATTGCTTCATATATAATTGATGCTCTTTCTGCTAAGTATGATGAGATATGTGCTAACTCTAAAAAATTAGAGATTAGACTGGGAAAGCAGGTAGTACAACCTATGACTCAGTCTAACACAAGACACTTAGCACATCACAAAGTCACACACGTCAAATCTTTTACAAAGGAAGCAAGCAAAGCTAAAGCTTCACACAACCATGCTTTCTATTACAAGTATCCACGCACATCATATCATGCCACTGCATGTTCTCATACTGTTGCACATAGTACTAATATTAATTATTTCTGTCATTATTGCGATATGAATGGACATGCTTCTAATCATTGTCAGATTAGAAAACTAGTTGATATGAACTTGTGCAAATGGGTTCCCAAAGCTAACAAATGTGGATCCAAGTATTGGATACCAAAGTCTTCACCTAATATTGCAGGTGAAGCTTCTCATATCAAATAGAATTATGGAACATGTTGGTGATTGCAAAGCTACAAAGGTCATCTTCCAAGCAATTGCACCAACATAAGTGTGGTCACTAGAACCACTTCGGTAACATGCTTTCTAAACAGTTTTTACTATCTAGCATGTTCTTTTTGATGTCTTGCTACTAGCTCTCATTTATATCTTTTAAATTGTTTATTGTTTGAATCAATGTGAGATATAATCCTAGCATGACTAGCTGTTTAGCTTAAATTGTTTATTTTCTATTAGTGTGACACATTTGTCTATGTATGCTCTTTACTTTTATTGTTTATTCTTGAAGCATGCATAGGAGATTTTTGTTTTGGTGAATATGTTTTGACTCTCTGTGTTTAATATTTTTTTAAATGGTCACTTCTTATCGATTTGTTTTTAACATGTCATATTTACTTTGATCAGTATTTTGTGAGTATGTATGTTTAGCACAAGTCTTCTATTTACTTGAAAAGTATATACATATATTTTTATTTTAACCTTGTGCTTGCATAATATACTTCACTATTGATTCTCATATTTTATTGTGATTAACTTCTTATGAATCAATTACATCTTTGTCTGATAAAGCATATTTATGCATGTTTTTGATCTTGTGATAATTTTTTTATGCTTGTTAATGATACATGAATAATTCATTGTCATTCATATATTGCTCATGTTTCTTATATTGTATAAATATCTTTATGGGGATATATGAGTTAAGTTCAAGTTCTATATTATTTTAAAAAGTAGTTTTTAAACTTGTGCTTATCTCATACTTTAGCTATTGATTACTTTGGACAAATTCATGTACTTCTCTTCATTAGCTTCTTCCTCAAAGCCTCTTTTAATGATGTTTTTATTTTCTTGGCTTTTTGGTTGACATTTTGGATACATGAAATATTTTTTTTCAATATCTTGATCTTGATAAACCATTCTTTGGGTATTTACTTCTTTTATATTTAGAGATTCTGGATTTCAATGTTGTTCGATGATACTGCATATATTCCTTTGAATCTAAGTTCTTAAGAGTAGAGATCATTTTGGGAACAAGCCGAAAGGGTCCTTCTGTCATACAGGTGTAAATAGCTTGAAGCGACACGGTGTACTAGTCTTCGGACTACCGCTAGCTGGGAACCGGCCCCTACAGCTAACCCGAAGTAATCAATACTTTATATACTTAAGATTTATTAAGGTCTACTTGCAACTATTATCTAGTTCTGGATCCAAGGTGCTGTCAAATCTCCTAGATTCCAGAATACATCAGCGTATCTAGGTCCTACAATTGATTTACAAATATTTTATATTTTATTGTTACCCAATGATTTTGTAGCACATATGGATAAATGTAATTGATACATCTTATGCTATATGCTACATTATTCTAAGATTTTTTTCAAGTCCATAGAATATAATTGATTTCATATTGCACTAATTCTTCTTAAATCCTCGGTTATTAAAGAAGAGATTTATTTTGGGTACAAGCCTACAAAAGGTCTGTCTGTCACCACGACTACGGTCGAAGCGAAGCGGTACTTAACTGTTCCCCGGTGAACCTCCGTTAGCTGGGACAATACCTCTACAGCTAACCCAAGATTGATCATCGCTTTATAAACTAAAGATTTATTGAGATCTAGTTGCAATTGTTATCTGATGGATTTTGGATTTTAGATTTGATGGATAATATTATTTAATGATTTAATTTTACAAAAGGTAGCATATGTTGATCTATCATGTCGATTGTGAGATAATATAGCATAGATCAATTTATGTCATCTTTTGACTTATACGATTATTCATCATGCTAATTTGAAATATCTTTTGATTGTTTTATTTTTAAATGTTCATTTAATGGATATTTCTTCTTTTGTCTAAACATGATTGTTTTTCGTATTCGTGACTAATCATTGAATATTATGGTATTGTGATTTCATCTTTAGCTTGTGTAATATTCGTAATATTCATGATTTTAAGCTTTATTATTATCTTCTTATTCAAGTTACTTACTGTCTACAACAGTAACTCTTTGCAGGGGAGAAGTCATGCATATTGAATGTCTCTCTCTCAAAGCATTTCTTTTCTTTAAAGCCTCCGGTTATCGGATGGACACCGTGCAGCGGCTTTAAAAGGGAAGAAATGAACTTTGATAAGAAGACCTAATATTTTTGAATTAGTTTCCTACTTCTGAAAATGTCTCTGAATTTTTTAATTTTTGTCAATACTATTATTTTTGGATATAGCCATGTAAAGGTGGAGTAGTTAATTGTTTCAAAGCAATTATCCCCTTGACATGCCATATATCCAGAATACACTTTTCTTTGGATATCTACCTATTAAATGTTTATTTGTTCAAATAGATTTATTTATGATTTATGGATTCTTTTATTGAAATTATTTCCGTGATTCGAATCGACACCTTTCAGTCTAAAGACTAAATGGATGCATTCGAACATTTACTAAGACAGTTTTTCGTAATAAATTTCACATTTTTGAAAAGTCTTTTTGATTTCTTTTTGATTTATTGAATTTGTCTCGTACTCAAATGTTATTATTAAGGACAGCTTTCAAAAATCTTTTACTTACATGAAATGATTTGTGTTATATTTTTTTATTGAAGACATATTTTCTTCATCTTTAAGCGTTTATTTATTGGATATTTTTTTCTTGCCTAAAGATGATATTTGTTTTGAGTTTTGAATTTTATGTGCATTTGATCAAAGGAAAGAAAGATGCATATCTTGGATATCCCTTAGATCTTATGATTATTTATTTTATCTATTTCATGCATATAAATTATTTTTGAACTATATACGCATATTTTAAGTGGGAGCAAATTTAATTGTTTCAATTATTTTATGCCCTTAATATATGGTATACCTAGTTCACCATGACTTATATTGTCTTGGTTAAATATCTTGCTGAGTTATTCATGATATTTAGATTTGTATTGGTTTTATGAGAGAATATATGTTTTTAATATTTATTTTTTAATTCTCTCATTTTTGAGTTTCTAAAAGTTATCTTGCCAAATATATATTTAATTATCCTTATTTGATTGAGTTTAAAATTACTTTTGGCATTTCTTATTGAGGTTTTATCTCAAAGTTCATAATTATCTTATTTAGACTGATCATACTTTGCGGGGGAGCATTCAAGTCGACTGAATTTCTCCTTCTCAAGTATTTTGTCTTCATTACCTTCATGTTTATCTAATGGATATTCATATATCTTGTTAAGGTAATTGAATTCAATTGCATGAACTTTGATATAGATTTTGCATAGATTCTAGTATACTTATTTTGATTTCTTTTTCGATGATTATACTCTTTATGGAATTGATTCACTAATTTGTATGGGCAAATTATGAATCATATTTTTTTGTGATCATTGTTAAAACTCTTATTATATATATATATATTTTTTTATATATATACTAGATCTGCGAATTTCTATTTATGACCAATGATTGATTCCTACTATATTGATATTTTTTTTGGTCTATTTCAAAACACAATATGATGAACAAAATGTGTTTTGAAGTCATTTTTGGATTTCTAGTTGGTAAACTATGTATTGCGTGATTTCAATGTTTTTAAGTTCAACCAACTATGTTGTGTTTTGATAAGTTTTTATTTCTTAGTTATGCTTTTTCTAAACTTGTCGTTACACTGTTCTCCTAATCCTTGATCATGATTATTTTTGAGTTCATTTACTTTACTCATGCTTGAGTTCATTTCAGCTCTAATTACGGGGGAGCTTATTTTTGATCATGTCAAAGGGGGAGAAATAAGTTTTAGTTGGAGAAATAAGTTTAAGTTAGGACACAATATTATAGTATTATGTGTTTATTAGAATATTCTAGTATTATGTGTTTATTAGTGATACATGCATCTATTGTATATATATTAAACTTAAAGGATTTGCCATAATCAAAAAGGGGGAGATTGTTAGCCCAATGATTATATCATATTTTTGAATATGGCTAATCAATTAAGTTTAACATAATGACATCACTAATATTCATGTAATCACTATCATGTTGCTACTTAAACTTAGCATTGTCCTAATATTAGCATTGTCCTAAATGTTCTCTATATCAATATTGCTATGCTTGTATCATATTGGTTTGTTTGTCTAATATGTATTTGTAGACATGCAGTAAGCATGATCAAGCTTTGTCAAACCAGGACGTATGCAATAGAGAATTATTGATGGGCCAAAGACGGCATTATACAAGAAGATTTCTCTGAACCGTCTAACGACCTATCCCGGGCCTCGCATCGGGGGTTCCGCTGCCCGGTCAGCGGATAGGGGTCGAGGGGGCAGCGCCCCCCGTCAGGGGTTCGGGAGCGAAGCCCCCGGAAGGTATTCAGATTTCCAGATCTGTTTATCTTTGGACGACCGCCGTCAAGGAAAAAGGCGTCTTCAAGTCTGCTCAAATATTTGAAGAAAGGCGTCATCAAAGGGCTATTGGTTTTCCTATTTTATCAATGTATTTTTCATATTTATTGAGTCTAGGAATACGATGTACACTGTATCGTACTGGCAAATAGGCTACCCAAGAAACGTTTTCAAAATACCCTTTCATTTTGAAAACAAGCCCACTTACAAAAGCCCAAACTACTTCCTAACTGTCTGACTTTTCAAAAAGTCCAAAAACCAGTTTGCAAAAACCTAACAGAACCCTAGCAGAACTCGGCCCGAATTCGGCCAGAGTTCGGCCAGAGTTCGGTTAGTGAACGTTGCTTTTTGAACTTGGTCTTCCTGCAGTTACGGATCCCAACGAGATTTTCTCATAGAGTTCTGTCCGAATTCTGCCCGAATTCTGTCAGAATTCTGCCTTTGGAAAAACTATAAATAGAGAAGGATTTCGATCATTTCACCTCACTCACTTTCATCTCTCTTCTCTATAAGCCTACTACTTCTTCCAAAGTGTTCTGAGCTATTCTTTTTTAAATCCCAAGCCAGTTACAATCCTCTAGTCGATTTGCCAGTGCGGTACGGTCTAGAAGTTTCTGAGTTATTGTAATCAGAGGCTTGATTGAAGTTAGACACTTCACAATTGAAGTTGGTCGAGTACTTCGGATCAAAGCTCGCGTTATAGAAGTTGCAAGAACTTCGGATGAAAACTTGTGGTAATTTTCCATAGTGGATTCAACTGGAAGTTAGAGTTCTTCCGACTGGACTAGTCCTCACAAGAGGGAAACCAGTATACATCCTTGTGTTTGCGTTTGCTCTCTACTCTCTACTTTTTATTTACTTATCTGTGATATATATATTCTGTGATCTTGTTACTAACATTTTTAAATAGTTAATTTTCGCTGCCTACTCTATTCACCCCCCTCTAGAGTATTGCGCTTTACAACTCGTTCCTACAATCGGTCCTAAAGGTAATGGGTCGACAGTCGCTTGCCCCGCATACGCTAAGTGCGGGGTCCTCGAGTAGAAGTCCCGCGGCCAACCACTTCACTTCAGACTTCAAGGCAAAGGCGGACATTGCCAAGACATTTCTAGAGAAGGACCCGAGGAGGATGAACAAATGGGCTGACCCGAGGCGAAGGCCGGTTGAGTACGAGGAAGGGGACATGGTAGTGGTGAAGCTACAACCGCAACAATTCAAAGTGTTCCGAAAAGTGCACAAAGGACTGATTCGGAAGTACAAAGGCCCCTTCCTTGTGCTCAATAAGGTAGGCAAGGTGGCCTACAAGCTGAACTCCCCGCCAAACTGAAGATTCATCCAGTCTTCCATTCGAGTTGCCTGAAGCCTTATCATGAAGGCTTGGAGGATCCCCAGCGAGGTGTTCCGAAGCGACCCACGGCGACCATGACTACGTCCTTCGACAAGGAGGTGGAAGCCGTGCTAGACAAGAGGACCATTCGTCGGTGAGGCATGTCCCCGTATGTGGAGTAGCTCATCCGATGGAAGGGATATTTTCTGGTACTCTGTATACTATGTTGGAAATCATATCAAATACTAGGAATTCTCAGGATTGATTTGTAGGCTATCTATAGTACTTTGAGGCCATATCTGACTATTAGTGATAACTATTGATTCTGGAAGCATGAAGCAGAAAATTTATTACTACTGAAGAAATTTGCATGATATGAGTTGCTTATAGCCGTACATGGGGTCAATAGTATGTGGTCTTAGGAAGTTGATTCACTGTATGTTATACCTTTGACCTTAGTGAAGAAATTTGCATGATTGTAGTTACTTTAAGACCTCCATTGGAGTCCATACTATGTGATTCTAACAACTTGTCTATAGTTGTATATTATTATCCTTTTGGTTTGCTAAAGTGACACCACTACTGTCAAGACCCAAGACCCGGAATGATTTGTATCCTGAATTTGTGACTTCTATAGCTGAAATAATTATAACACAAGTATGACTATAGTAGATCCATCAGTCATTAACAGATCAGAAATGTATAATGATTAGAACATTTTTCATATGCAAACCAATGTCACAATTCATATATTTATCTGTCGTCAGACCATAATTTCATCAATGTCCGGTCACATCCAAAAAAAAATTGTTTATACATCACATATACAATCCCAAGTATGCCATATGCTAGGCACATCATCTCTAATAACACACTATAAGGTACTAACTGTAAACTCTTACCAACAAAAGGATGACATAACTATTACTGCTTCAAAAATACTCCACACATCACTTAGCTGCTTTTGTTATTGCCTGCCATTGTACTATGTCATACTGGACGTCGCCATAATAACTGTAAGCAATGTTGTCCCATATTGCTTTTATCCCAACTTTCATATGTGAATAGTATTTTCCCTCAACTCTTGACCTTTGTTGTGGTACATGAGTTGGTTAAGTAATAAATTGCTTTCATCCAGATTGATGAGGTGATAGGTCAGGCGCAAGCTACAAGATCAGTTCTAGGCACACAGAGAGCTTTGTTTGGAGCTGTTCAGGGAAAAGTCAAGCAACTTGGTGAAAAGTTTCCTATAATCCGAGGCCTTCTTGGTATCGTTTGCTTCTCAACTCGCAATTCTATTCTGTTCTATGAATACTATGATGGGTTCCTAACTCCTCTCCCTCTTTGAAGGTGCCATTCGAAGGAAGCGCTCGAGGGACACTCTCATCCTAGCTGCAGTCATCGCTGCTTGCACGTTGTTCCTGATCATCTACTGGCTCTCCAAATAATTGTGGATTCTTCACCAGGTTGCTAGCGTATGGCAATTTGGTCGAAACAAAAATAAACTGTCTTGTGTCTTGGGTTTAGTGGTGGATTGTATTATTAATGAGAGTGGTAGTTCGTTGGATCGTCTTAACACAGAAGGAAAAGGAGTCCTCAGTTTTGCTTTGACTTCAAGTTTATGCCACTTTTATTTTGATGTATATAACTTGGTAGACTCCACGTTACAAGATTTGTTAATTTTCAATCATAATGATATGAGACACTTGAATGTTACTACCTTGTGGTGGTATTCAGGGCCGACCTACAAGTTAAGTCTGACAAGACTTCGGGGCTTAGACAATACTCCATGCTTAGCATGACCCTGTAAGAGGTTGGGGTCGCGGGTGATACCCTAAGACCAGTACATAATAAGGATCGAGGACAACCAAAATTATCTCCGGATAGGACAACACAACCCTCCAGCCTGGCCCGGCCCTGGTGGTAATGGAAGATATTAAGTAACAAGGACATTATTGATTTTCAATCACAATGGGCAGCACGAATAACTGCAGCAACTTTCCTCTGACTCGTGCAACAGAGGACTATGATCCATCACCCTTCGCACGAGTAGTCTGATCGCTGAAGAAAGGGTTTGAAGCAGTGTCAGTTTCTAAAGTAGGAGTTTTGTATTTAGTAGATTTAATAGTCTAAACTTCATTTTTCAGTTTGGAGGGCTATTTAGCTGTGCAAAAGTGACTTTCAGAAACAGGCAAAATAATAGAAGTTAAAATTTTACTCCAAAACTGATAAAAATGCTGGATTTTATTATTAAATTGGATTATTTAACGACAACGAATAATCTGATCGTTATGTTAATTTAGGGTAGTAGTGTGATAATGAAGTTTTGCTTAGGCTTGTTAAAATTGCTACAATATCATAGCTTGTTTATATATATATATATATATATATATATATATATATATATATATATATATATATATATATATATATATATATATATATATTGGAATAAGCGTGAATTTATTCCTCGCAAATAGCGGAAAAGGTATTAAAGTACAACATCACAACTCTCCATGTCCCAAATACTAGTTATGGGGTCATTACAGATACATCGAATTCTATATTATGTAGAATTCCAATAGGGGGGTAGTCAAGCCCTCAAAGATACGTCTGTTCCTCTCCTTCCAGATGTGCCAAACAGACGCAGCAAGACGAACTCTGGCTCTTCTAGCCCACCCCGACTCCCGGCCTCTGTGATCTCGGATCCAGCTGAGAATGCTCCGGATGTCTCGGTCCACCCCAATTCCTCCTCTCAGCTGTGCACACTGCTCAGTCCAAATGTGCCAGGTCACCGGACAAACAAAGAAAAGATGCCCTATAGATTCATTTTCCTCATTACATAGCACACATTTGGCATCCGGGATCTGCATCCCAAACCGGAGGAGTCTGTCTCTCGTCATCAATCTACCCCGAGAAGACGATATGCACATAGTTGCATTTTTCGTGCAACGCCATTGCCCCAAATGAAGTCCACCTCCTCATCCTGGTCGTGGTGGGTCCGAACCAAATCATAGCAGCTACGAAAGCAGAATAGACCTGACCCGCCCCCCGTACCTGGGCCGGCCCAGCTCCATGTATCCTCCGTCTGGCTAGCGTCAATGATAATAAGGTGTATCTCTGCTGCAAGTTGGGCAGTAAATGGGTAACCCTCTGGCCTCCAAACTCCGTCTCTAATGATCCGACTGCATGTGAGCCCCCTTCCCGCTTCCCTGTCCAGCTGCCCTCCCAATATCTCGAGAAGGGATCTGGAACCCAACCAAGGGTCTAGCCAAAGGTCGGTAGTCGTCACATCCTTCATGCGCCTGCAGATAGCGGTCTGGAGCACCGGTCTACATCTCAGGATGGCCTTAAACATGACCGAGAAATTGTTGTCTATCCTGCAGGCCCAGAAGTTTGTCCTCCGTAAGTATCTGCTAGCCATCCAGTCCGCCCAGAGCGACCCCCCCTTGATGAATTTCCAGGCCATCTTCACACAAGCTGCCTTCCTAACCGCATGAAGAGGCCGCAACCCAACTCCTTCCTCCCGAGGCCGACATAACTGGTCCCAGGATATCGCATGTATCCCTCCCCTCCAGATGAAGTTAGCGCAAAAGGCCTCCACCTTCCGAATAGTAGCTGTGGGGATCTGGATAGACTGGAGTCAGAACATAGTGATGCCAGCAATGACCGACCGCACCAACTCAATCCGTCCCCCAAATGAAAGCTCCGCCGCTTGCCAGCCCTCCACTCTCCTCTGAGCAAAGTCCACCAAGCTGTGACAATCCTGCTCTCGGGCATAGTTGACCGTCAGCGGGACCCCCAGATATTTCACTGGAAGCTCGCCTCTGTCCACACCTAAAGCGAAGGCTCTCTCCTCCTGAAGTGTACACCGGGAACTGAAGTAGACTCTGCTCTTCTCCCGATTTAACTGGAGCCCAGAAAGCTGCCCGAACTCCTCCATAATGTCAGAGAGCTCTCTCATTCCCCTCATGGAAGGCTGGAGTAGCACCAATAGATCATCAGCATAAATAAAATGAGATACAGCAGGACTCACCAACCGGAAAAGGGGAACAATCCTTCCGCTATGCACTGCTATATCCATCATACACGTAAAGTACTCCATCACCAAGGTAAAGAGATACGGGGAGAGGGGGTCGCCCTGCCTCAACCCCCTGTTGCTACTAAAGTAGCCATGCGGCGTGCCCTGGATGAGGACAGAGAAGGTAGGGGAGCAGATGCACTCCCTCACCCTCGCAACCCACCTCTCGTCAAACCCTATGGCAAGCATCAAGTGGCACAGGAAGTCCCGATTGACCATGTCATACGCTTTCCGAAGGTCAAGTTTCACACAAGCCTTCATCCCCCCGGTTTGCTGAACTCCCGCACCATCTCGTGAGCTAGCAGGCTGTGCTCCGCTATCGACCGGCCCTTGATGAACGCTGCTTGATTCTGGGACACTAAACCCTGCATAATCCCCTCCATACGCCTGCACATAAGATGAGTGATAATCTTGTAAAGGAAATTACAGCAAGCAATGGGCCTAAAGTCTGCAAGTGAGGTCGCTCCTTCCTTCTTAGGAACCAGTGTCAAGAATGTATGGTTCATCTCCTTCAGGAGCCGGCCCTCCACAAAGAACTCCTGAACAGGTGCCTTAAGCACACCCCAGTGTCGCTTAAAGAACCCAGAAGAGAAGCCATCAGGCCCAGAAGCTTTATTGGGATTAGCCTTCATCACAATATCTTCCACCTCCTCCATCCTCACCGGTGCCAAGAGTAGACTGTTCCCATGTCGGGACACCAGTCTTTTCGTAACCAGGGCCGGAAACGTGCTAGAGTAGTCCGCCTGCTAATATAAGTCAGTGTAGAATCTGACGGCCTCCTCCTGAATCTCCATCGGGTCTCCTACAAGACGACCCTCAGCATTCAGAAGTCTGGGGATGCTGTTACGGTGCTGACGGGTGCGGATCACATCATAAAAAAAATTTGGTGCAGCGGTCTCCATCTTTGAGCCAGGTGCATTTAGCCCTCTGAGCCGCACTGATCTTCTCCTGCAGTCTCATGATGCTAACCTCCTCAATCAGGGTCTTCTCCTTAGCCGCCAGTTTCCCGTTCATAATGTCAGATTGGAGGGCCACCTGAGTGTCCCGAAGCTCTTCTTCCTTCTCCGTCAGGGAAGTCCGCGGTCTCGTCTTCACCTACCCCCTGATAGCCCGCTTGAGCTGCTTGAGCTTGTGAACCATGCGGAATTGGGCCGTGCCATCCCGGAAGTGCTGCATCTCTCTCATAACAACCTCCTCATAACCTGGTGATAGGTACCAGCTGTTGTTATATCAAAACGGTCTCGCCCTCAAAGTGGGTCTCTCACATAGGCCCACCCGGATAGGAGAATGATCGCTAGTACCCGCTGCCAGACCTTTCGCCACCGAGTTCGAGAAACACTTGAACCACTCGCTATTGCCCAAGGCCCGATCCAGCTGACAAGCAATACGATTCTGAGTAGCCTTGTTGTGCCAGGTCCAAATATGTCCAGCTCGCTCCAGCCCCCGCATACCTGACATAAGAAGACACCTCTGGAAGTCGTATAAAATAGAGTCCGGTACAGGCCGGCCCCCAACCTTCTCTTGACGAAGCAACATAGCATTGAAGTCCCCCAAGATGAGTAGGAGAAGATGCATGTTATCCGCCATACGACCCATAAGCACAATGTCCTCCCACAGAGCCTCCCGGGTCTCCGATCGTTGTGCCCATATACAGCACCCAGGATGAATTTGAACCCACCTTTATTCTCAAAAGTAACACCGATGAGTTGCTCTGACTTATGAATCTGAACCCCCACCCAGCTACCTGTGTTCCACCTAACCCAGATCCTTGTCATACCACAAAGATCTAAGTTGTGAATGTGATCCCAGGCTGCAGGAGTCCGACGTGAGAGCATAGCGGCCCCTCGAATCTTCGTCTCCAGCAGAATAGCAATGTCACATGCCTCTCTCCTCAGCACCTCTCTGATCTCCCTCTATCGGCAAATGGAACACCCCCCCTAATGTTCCATGCTAGGACCGACATCTAAATAAAAGATGTTGGGCCCCCCTGTAACTCCTCTGGTTCGACACTCGAGGGAAGTGTCTCATTCGTCTGCTGAAGGACTGCATCTACCATGGAGGAAGGGACAAGATGGGCCTGAATTCTGCTAAGAGCAAGTGTCCAGTCAGGATTGGGGTCGGTCTGGTCATCCATCTCCCTCATCTGAGGAATATCCTCCAGTGTGGCCGGAGCATGTCTCTTCCTGCTGCTGTAAACCATAAGTGCCGTGGAGGCCTCCACCCCCCTCTGACCACTATCCGTCGCACTCATACCCCTGGTCATCATAGTCCTCCGTGGCCTGAACGGAACCAGCGCACCCTGCATGCTCTCCTGTCTCAGTGGTGGTCCTGTCTCCAGTCTCCTATCAATCTCCATAACTGTGTCTTCCTCCATGTGTCTCTCTGGCGCCGTCTCCTCAGGCAAGTGACTGGAGGCCGCCTCCTTCTCGTGTGCCTTCGTCTGAACCGTCTTCGGCCGAGGTGTCTCTGTCTGGCCCGCCTATGGCCTGGCGGACTCCTTCCTCTTATAGTTGCACGCACTGGTAATGTGTCCAAAGCACTCGCAATGCGAACACATGGGTGGGACCCAATCATACTCCACAGCCTGCGTCAGAACCTCTCCAGATGGTACCTGATACTTAAGCATGCTCGAGAGCTCCGAGCCTGCCTTGATCTCCACAAAGTCTCTGGCGTACATTATTCTGGATCGGAAAGTAGTGGCCTCATCTGCCTTGATCGGCTTCCCCACGAGGCTGGCGAGTCTCATGAGAAGTGGGATGCTCCAATATTGAACAGGGAATTCTGGGAACCGGATCCAGACAGGGATGGCATTCAACACTTCTTTCTCACACCTCAGCGCCGGTGTCCATTCTTTCAAAATAATGAGTCTTCCATCAAACGACCATGGCCCTCCCTGCACAATCCTGGTCACATCTTCCGCCAGCCCAAACTTGACATAGTAAAATCTATTCTCCCGGGAGAAGAATTCCATGCTGCCCTTGGGCCTCCAGACTCTCTCCGCATAACCCCTGATTTGGCCAAAGAACGGCTTATTCCCTAACACATATAGCACTAAGGTGTTCTTCCAGAAATCAGCGACCTTTGCTATTTCCTCTGCGGTGAAGTAAGCCCTGTGTCCTCCACCAACCGCCATCGGGATAACATATTCCATTGACATCGGGCTTTTCGACTACATTGGGGTGCAGACCTCCTTCCATGATCGAGGCCTCTGTTCCACAGAGGGGGTCCTGGTTGGAGGAGTCGCAGCTACCGGGCCTTGCTTACCAGTATCGACTACAACACTCTTCCCCTTCTCCGCCGCCGTCGCCTTTGGCCGCCACCCAGACACAGTACGAACCATATTTCTCCCTCGGCGATGTGGATCAACAGTGCCTCTTGGGGGTCGGCTCCCAGAATTCCCTTGGTTCTGAACCCCTCGTCGCCCTCCGGCCCGTCGTCTCACCACCGTCTGCCAGCCTGCCTCTCCAGTCCCGTCCGCCCCCATTGTAGACCCCGACCCGAATTCGAAAGTCAGTGCCGTACCTCCACTCGCTCCTGAACCCCCAATCGTGGTGGTCCCGATAAATCCAGCCGACCCCCTCCCGCCGTGGTGCGTCCCGCCGCCGCCCGGCCCCTTGCCTGATCCGCCGTAAGCCAGTCCACCCCTCCTAGGGGGACCGCCCCCCCTTCTCCTTCGCCCGACCCCCCTCCGCCTGGGGGGTCTCCCTGCTGCCGCCGCCACTAGGGCGGGCCGCCCCCTCCCCGCTGGTGTCGCCCGACCCCCCCTCCGCCGGGGGGGTCACCATACTCCCGCCACCGCCTGGGGGGGTGGATCCCCCCTCCTAGGTTCGCCCGACCCCCCCCCCCACCGCCTGGGGGGTCGCCAACCCTTCGCCGCCAGTTGCATAGAGCCGCCCGCCCCCCTTCCCACCTTTCCGTCGGACTCCTCCTTCGAGAGGGTCTGGGGGGCGGGGGGGGGGGGTGTGCCGTCGCTTTCGTCACGGAAACCCTAGCAGAGCTCATCCCGTTATATATATATATATATATATATATATATATATATATATATATATATATATATATATATATAGGAAGCGGATCAAAAGCCCCCCTTAGAAAGTCCCCTAAAAACTCCCTCACTCTAATTCGTAATTTAATGTTAATATTAATGTTAATATTAAGTTTAATGTTAATATTAATGTTAATATTAACATTAAATACTAAAATTAACATTAAATTTAACATTAAAATTAATATTAATATTAACATTAACATTAATATAAAAATAAAAAAATTAATATTAATATTAACATTAATATTAACATTAATATTACGGATTAGAGTGAGGGGAGGTTTTTAGGGGGTTTTCTAAGGGGGGCTTTTGATCCGCTCCCATATATATATATATATATATATATATATATATATATATATATATATATATATATATATATATATATATATATATATATATATATATATATATATATATTGGAAAAGAATTATTATTCCAAAGTGAAAAGTGAAAATCTGATTGTTTCTCTCTTTCTATACGTGTCATACAGTTGCCGCAAACCTGATTCGAGTTGAAGAGTACCATCTGAGGCCGCGACTCCGATCGTTGCGTATTTCCTCCATTATATCCAACCATGCCGTGCCATTCCAGTTTATCTTGTTCATTTTTGGCCATTGTACGAACCATATTTCTTTAGTTACGGTACATCCAAAGAACAGATGATCAATAGTCTCATTTTCATATTTACAATATATGTATTTTTGATCTTCAACTTGGATGCCGAACCGACCCAATCGATCTCGCGTAAGAAGCCTCCTTAAGCATAACTTGTATAGACAATACTGCATCTTACCTGTGAGGCCTTTCACCCATATCATTTCCGCCATATCCCAATGCTCGTGTACTTCTCTGAGCCGCTGGTATACCTCCTTGGAGACGATGTTAACATTTCCAGATTCGCTCCAAACCCAACGGTCCCCTTTTAAGTCCGGAACTATGTTGCATAGTCGGATTGTTTGGCTGTGCCTCCTAGTAAATAGATTTGTTTCAGGTCTCCATGTCCCAGCGCAGATTATAGCGCTGACTTGCACGTTTCTTTCTGCCAATGTGCAAACATGGTCTTCATAGAAGTCTGATAGGCTACAGTGCCCTATCCACGGGTCACTCCATAAACTCGTATTCCGCCCATCTCTGAATCGTCTCTCAATCATCCTCTTCAAACGACCACGATAACATAGGATGTTTTTATAGACGACTGAGTCATTATTATTTGTAATTTTATCCAAAAAAATTATATTTTTCACATACCCGCTCTTCATCCAGTTGGCCCATAGTGAGTTCCATGTAAGCATCTATCAAGCGAGTTTGAGGCTGTTTGCCATTAAAACTCTTTGGAATTGGTGTTTTTAATTACAAACAGAACAGAGTACAATGTAGGACTTAGATGTAGACCTAGGAGTACACTTTTGTTTTTTGGGGGCATCGTGTCGATGGAGCGAGTGGTAATACGTTGACTCCATTGACGATCTGACGACGATCTCGAACTCTCTGAAGGTCTGGGTTGCTCTGGATGCCAGAGCATTGCGAGGATAAGTGGACGTTAAGTGTCTCTTCTGGCCTCCGTATGTGGATATAACAGTCTGTCTGTATATCTCTCTCTCTCGGTATGTGTGTGTGTTGAAGGAATGGTCCTTCTATTTATAGATAGCAGGTTGGCTGCTCATGCGCACATATGTCGGATGCGCCTGGACGTGGGGACACCACGTGGCTGATGCTGGCGGGGGTGCATGGACGATGCGCCCCGAGTTGTAGTGGAATCTACTTGAACTGCTTCGTTGGACTGCGAAAGAGCTGACACGTGGCAGTTGCTGAGATTTGGTTGTTGTTGAGATCTTGGGTGGTTAGCACCCATTCTTTGAATAGAACTGAGTCAAAGGACGCGTGGCATATGCCTGTGGCTCAAAGATCTCAGTTTTGGAGGAGAGTGATCTGTTGGGGTACGCCTAGGATCGGGCGTATGGAGGCGACTTGGTCCTATGAGTTTTAGGCATCATAGACAAGTCTGGGCGTATGGCTTTTGAGGTGCATGCAGAGCTTCTCATCAGGGTACACCTAGGATCAGGCGCAAGGGAGGCGAATTGGTCTCATAACTTTTAGGAGTCATGAGCAAGTCCAGGCACATGGCTTTTAAGGTGCATGCAGAGCTTAAGTCTTCTGTTTCTTGAAATCAGAAGTGAGCTGAAGGGACGTATGTCCACTGGGGCGCACACATTCTTCTAGACGCATGGCCGCGAGGCACATACGAATGATCGATCAACCATGCGGCGGTTGTTACCGACCCAACGTATAATGATGGTGCTGACATCAGCGGCTCTTCATTTTCTGCAAAGGGCTACTGATTGGACGGCTCTTAAAATGCGTCGTCGTCTTTGTTATTCAGCATTAAATGCTTGATGATGACAAGTTTGAAAGGGGCGCATCGGTTAATTCAGATATAGGCGCATGGGTCTATGTCTCACTGGGCGCATCAGTACGGAGCGCATGGTGCTGACGGCGCATCAGCCAGGTGTCGCATACTCTTTGGCCCGTCTATTGAGTTCTTCGAGGCGTTAATGGCTGTTTTGATTTGGTTGAATTTGAAGGGACAGATTCATCACCATAAATGCAAGTTCATTGCACTGACTTCGGGAAAGTTGCCACTTGGCGCATGGGTTTGATTTGCCCTGGCCTATAAGTAGCAGCGTGAAGAGAAGTTTTATTTTCCGTTTCACTTTTCTTCCCTTTATGGAGACAAACTCGATCGGTCCCCTGCCTTGGCGAGTTGACGATGAACTCCTTCTGAAGACGAAGATGTGCCGAGTTTGGTTCTTTTCACCATCGGCCCTGTGAAAGTGCTTATTGCATCCAAATATCGGGATCTTCGTTTCCCGACACAGGCTGAAGGTGCATGTTGCATCCAAAGATTGGGGCGGTCGTGCCCCAATTTTTGTTATGATGGAAGAGCCGTAGGTCATCGAGTGTGCCTATTGCTTCCGAAGACCGGGACATCGTACCGCGATCTTTATCGAGCTAGGAGAGCTCCTCCTCCTGCTAGAGTGCTCGCATGCTGATGAGAGAGTGATTTGCTCTAACTATGCACAGAGATGCGCATACGTTGAGATGCTGGAATGATGCGCCTGGATGAGACATCAGAGTGATGCGCCTGACGGATGATGCGCCTGGCATGGGGCGCATGGCAGTTGCTGCGCCTGGCTGTAGCTTTAGGATCTTTCTTTTTTTTGTAGAAGTTCTCCTTTGTAAAGCCTTTCTTTAGACATATAATGGACTTTCATAGAAGTTCTCCTTCAATATCTTTAAACTTGTACTTTTCTTTGCTGTGCCAAGTATCTGTTTGAGCTTCCTGGCGCATTTGAGTTGGTCGCATGGTTGGGTTGAACGCATAGGAATTCTGGCCTATAGGTGCGCCTGAAATTCCATGCTTCTACAAGACCCCCTTCAAAGTTTTCAAAACTTTCTGTCAAGTTTTGGAAGACTTTGAACAAGAAGCATGGGAAGTAACGACTCGAGGCGCATGCCCTTCGCCTAGGCGCATGGCTCTTCTTGGCGTATAGTCATTTTGCACGTCACTGTGGGGACGCTTGCTGCTTAGGTGCATACTGCTAGGGCGCATACTTCTTCTGAAGAGATAACGCCTTGATCTTAGGAAAGATTAATGATAATCTTCTGAAGATAGGTAGCCGTCAGTTTCACGATACCCGAAGCGACTGATTGTTGATGTCACGCCTCATCGGTTTACACGCGAGGCCAAGCCTATAAATAGGCGATTGTGAGGAGAGAGAGTCTTCTGCTTTCTGCCAAAGCTTTCTTCTTCCTCAGAGTTCTTTTCTCCTTCTTCTTCGAGAACCATAAACTCTTTCAAGAAATGGCTCCCAAGACTTCCCGTGGCGCTGCTGGCCGAGGAAGGAGCCGAGGCAAGGAACCCTTGGAGGTCGACAAGGAGGAAGCCCCCGTCGTTTTGGCGACACATGCTGACATTCGCCTGGAGGTGTTCGGTGGGTGTTCTCTTGCCTTGGTCTTTGTTGCAGTGATATTGGGGTGGACCGACTGCAGATGAGTTGCCTCTTGTTGATGTGCTTAGGCTGACGCACATGGACTTTTGTTCTGATGATGCGTGGAAGCTAGGATCTGATCTGTGCGCATGGGTTTCGACCCCGACGTTGCGTCAGGTTGCTAATGCGCCTTTGGTACATGCTGATTTCTCCCTTTGGTCCTATTTGTAGGTTCCATGCCAAAGACAGAGGCCTTTGTAAAGGAAGAGACACTGCTTCCATTTATCAAACGAGAGGTGTACCTTAAGGAAGAAGTGACTCCCAAAGTTAAATTTAAGAACGAACCGACGGCCATTGACGAGGAAGTAATTCTGAAAGCCGAGGTCATTGTTAAGGAGGAACTAGCGTCGGAAGGTAGCAGTACCGGAAGTTCTGACACTCCTGTCTCCGAAGAGGACCTCAACCAGTTCGAGCCTTCATATGCGAGATGGCTGTGGGAGTGGTACAAGCCTCAACGTAACTACGATCCCTGGCTGTAGGGGTTCATCGTCTGACTTGTGGTCTTTGCTGAGGCCAAAGTCGATTTTTCTTTTAAGTGTTTATGTCTTTGTTCCCTTTCTGAGATGTAGTTTTTTGTTTTGTCTCATTCCAATGTTGATGTAATCTTTATTGGATGAAGAAATAAAAGGACTTTTGCTTCTTATCCTTTTCTGTGATTCTTAGTAGATCTATTATCTTTTTCGTACTTTGGTTCTAAGTACAGATAATAAATGATGGTCCCAACATATTTACTCAGAGGTAATATGGACGTGGTAAATATGGGGTACTTCTACTGGGGATTTTATATGGACTTATCATCCTTGGCGTGCCTTGGTTTTAGGTACGGATTGATAAGTTGAAAGAGAGGACCAACATATTTACTCAGAGGTAATGTGGACATAGTAAATATGGACTAATTGGTGGAGTTTTCCTATTCAGAGGTAATATGGATATGGTAGGAGTGAACTCTGTAGGGGTTTATAGAACAACTCAGAGGTAATATGTACGTGGATGTTCTATAGTGCAACAACACAGGAATTGTTGTACGGAATGTTTACTTAGAGGTGATGTGGACGTGGTAAACATTGTCTTAAGCATGTCTTATACGGTGCAGGATCCTGCTTGATAAGGTGTAGAGAGGTAACTCAGAGGTGATGTGGACATGGTTGTCCCACTACTGGGGATAGAATGCAACGAAACAGCTGGGTTCCAGAAGTATATGATCTCAAAAGAAGGGGTGTGAACTTGGTTTGGTCAAGTTCACCAGTCCTCTCTCTGAAGAGAGATAGTATGTTCTCGACGGAGGTCAAGAGTAGTACTTTTTCAGGAACTTGTCGTTGATGGGCATCATGAACAAGTTCCCATTAGCTTGAGCGAGACGATAAGCACCGTTTGAGTATACCGTCTCTATGATGGAGGGTCCTTTCCATTTGGGTTCGAACTTTCCCGGTGTTTTGTGAGTCATCACCATCAGTCTCCTGACTGCCAGAACCAGGTCGCCCACTTGGAAAGTCCTCTGTCGGACTCTCTTGTTGAAAGCCTGTGATATGCGGGCTTAATAGAGTTCGATGTGCTGTTGAGCCAAGAGGCATTTTTCGTCCAGCATTTCCAACTCTTGCAGACGGCGACGTTGATTGTCTTCTTCCGTCAACTGATTTGTGATCGCCACCCGTAAAGAGGGTATTTGAATCTCCAGAGGTAGCACTGCTTCGCTCCCGTAAACCAGGAAGAATGGTGTGTTGCCAGTCGGGGTCCGTACCATTGTGCGATAGGCCCAAACGCATTCGTCGAGCTTCTCGTCCCAGTCGCACTTGTTGGATGATACGACCTTTTTGAGTAGCTTGATGATGGTCTTATTAAAAGCTTCGGCCAATCCGTTCGCTGCCGGATTATAAGCGGTTGATGCCACGTTCTGAATACGGTTCTTGTCACAGAACCTACTGAACGCATGGCTGATGAATTATGGGCCATTGTCATGGATAATCCTTCGAAGTAATCCGAAATGGTAGATGACGTGATGCTTGATGAAGCTGATCACTTTTGAGCTTTTTACCTTTATGAGAGGTACTGCTTCCGCCCATTTAGAGAAATAGTCGGTGATTGTCAGGATAAAGCGGTGTCCCCTTGACGAAGGAGGAGTGATAGGCCCCACTATATCCATGCCCCAAGCTTCAAACGACCAAGAGACAACCGTCGGGTGTAGAGGCTCTGACGGTCTATGGATGAAGTCGGCATGCAGCTGACAAGCACGACACTTTTTTGCGTATTTAACAGCATCGGCCATCATGATGGGACAGTAAAAGCCCATACGTCGGAGTCGGTCCTATAACTTAGGACATGGTTGATGAGCTCCGCACGTTCTGTCATGAGCTTCTCGAAGAGCTTCGACGGCTTCTTCGTTAGATAGACATCGGAAGAGAAGTCCATCATAGGAGCGCCGGTACAACATTTTGGAGGCTGTATCATAATAGAACCGGAGGGAGCGCCTTCTAACTGAGACTGCCTCCTTCAGGTCTTTCGGAAGGATTTCGTAGACATCAAAGTTGATGAATGGGAACCTCCAGTCTCGGACGTTAATGCCAAGGTCCGCGGCCATGGCATAAGTTGTCCGCATGCATAGGTTATTTTTGGGGCAAGCCAAGTCCTGACCCGTCACTGTAATGAAGTATTGAGTCTCAACGGGTACAACCAATGAAGCTGCGAGGCCGGCCAGGGCATCAGCTTCCAAGTTTTGCACCCGACGTACATGCTCTATGAAGAATTCTATGAAGGTTGAGATGACGTCCAATGCTGCTTTGTAATAGGGGAAGAGGTCTTCATGGCGGACCTCATATTGTTCTCGGATTTGATTGATGACGAGCTTTGAATCGCTGTAAGATTCAAGGTAGTCCACCCCCAGCTGTCTTGCTAACTGAGCCCCATGATGAGGGCGTTATACTCCGCAACATTGTTGGAGCACGACTCTGAAAGAGAATAGGCACGCTGGATGACCAATTTGTCGGAAGAGATTAAGACCACCCCCACTCCTGCGATAATTTGGCCTTTGGGGCCTGTTATGGAAGCACCGTCGAAGAACATCCGCCAGACTGGGCTTTCTTCGGTAATGTTTGCTTCTTGCACCTCATCGGGAATACCTTCGTAGAGCCTAGACGATTCTGGGATTGGGTGCGCAGTGTAGCATCCACTTTTTCATAGAAGGGTATTTTAGTCATTTTAGCCAATTTGGCCTTTTTGTGATTTTCTAGATATTTTGACTTGTGTTGTGCTAGCAACGGATTTAACCTTAGTGGACATTGTATAGGAGCCTAACCATGCCTTAGAATTATTATTTTTACTTATTAGAATTTATTTAGGGCTTGAGTTTATTTTTTTTAAGGCTTTAATTAATTTTTAAGCCTTTTGCATGCAAGCCTTTTTAGCCTTTTTGACTTGGGCCTTATTCTTACTTAAGAAAGAATTAGCCCAAGTGAAACCCTAACCCTAGAGACCCCTACCCTGGCTGCCCACAGCAGTACACCCTCCCCCTTCTTTTCATTTGTGAAGTTTTAGCCTCCACGAGTGAACCCTAAGAGATCTCCTTCTCCAAAACTCTATTTTTCTTCATCCGGAGTCCGTTCCTTCCCAAACGAACTTTGTTGCACTTGTCGAGGAGAGGAGGATCTGCTGGAGCATTGCTAACGAGGAGGCGGAGGCAATTGCTTGAGGGGAATCGATCGACACGACAACCGAGGGACTCCATTTATTGAGTTTTTGACACTTAATAGGTAAACCCTATTCTACCATAGTTATTCTAGAATTTCTTTCATTTTTGCATCCATATAGGTGCCCTAGACTTGCCCATGAAGTTTGTTTGGATTTTGACTTCGTTTGATGGCGGTATCGGACATGTGTCGGTCCTTTACGGCACGTGTTCGACGAAATGTCGCTTAGGATAGAAACTTGCTGTTTTTTCATTCTGTCTTCATGGATGTTTAGATAATATAATTTCAATAAACTTTTGTGAATACGGATTTGAAATTGATGACTTTTCAGCAGCGTTTCGGGCATCGGACGCACGTGCACGGATCCCGTGCACGAGGCCGTGCATGCCCTGCCGTCAGTGCGTTGTATATCGATGCACAGACCTTATTTTTGCCTGAAATTTGTTAAAAATGTGGGGGCAACCTCTTCCCCCATGCTCGTAAAATTTCACGGCTTCTCGTTGAGCGAACGCGAAGAAATCCGACGTGCATCGTTCAGCCGCACTGTGCATTCAGGCTGATTTTTGTCGCTGAAATGGACTTCGTACGCGCTCTCGCCGCGACGAGGACCCGTTCCAGGACCTGGGACACGTCGACCGATACCTAGACTACCCGAGGGACCAACCCCGAGTCGCGGCATGGCCCGACGAGCGAGCCACGGAGGCCGAACCGCGCGCAAAAGGGTGCGCGGGCGCGCGCGCGCGCAGCAGGCCGCGCGCAGGTGCTGGGCTGCGTGCGTCGCCTCGGCACGACGTGTCACTATGTTGCCGTGTCGTAGACCTACCCCAGGACCCACTAGCTACGTGCACTAGCACGGGGCTTTTCGTTGTGTGTGTGGCGCTCAATCGAGCGAGAACGCACGCATACGTGCACGTTGTCACGCGGTATCAGATTTTTCCGATACGCGTTCTGTGGACACGACACGGACATGATTTCGAACTCGAGAGTACACGAGCGCATCACGTAGGTTGAGACCAACGTGTATGCCGAGTTTCGCGGGCTTATTTTGTGTATATCTCATTTTGGGACGTTGTGTGAAAAATGAGTTTTTCTTTAAATGCAAATTTTGAGTTTGAATATGATATTTTGATTTCCAGTAATTTAACTTATAAAATCTGAGTTTTTAGTACGTTTATGAGGTTTTGGACTTGTGGGAACTAACTCTTGGATTTATTTCATATTTTTCTATCAATTATGAGCATATGTGCTTTTCTTTGTAGCTATGTAAATATATATATATATATATATATATATATATATATATATATATATATATATATATATATATATATTTTATATATATATATATATATATATATATATATATATATATATAAGTAAGACCCCGTTGAAGCCCATTGCAAGCATATATGTGTTGAGAATGGGTCGAGGGGAATTAATCCCAGATTTTGATTCATTAAAACTATTTCAAAACCATTGTCAATTCTTCCATTTGAGCATTGGTTGTGTTGAGAATGGGTCGAGGGGAATTAATCCCAGATTTTGATTCATTAAAACTATTTCAAAACCATTGTCAATTCTTCCATTTGAGCATTGGTGTATATATATATATATATATATATATATATAGTTTTCCTATTTGTCTATATGTATATAATAGTATATTAAAATGAGGTATATCATGGTTGTGTTTTGATGTTTTAATCTCAAATTTGACTCACTTCAGTAACTTACAGGTGACACACACACACACACACACAACCATTTGTTAGAATTAAGAGTAGGCTAGTATTGTAAATACATGTGTATGTATATATACCTATATGTGTATAGTTATTTATGCTTGAGAACCCTTTTTAGAATAGATCATAGTTGTGGTTGTAACCATAGGAGTCCTAGGACAGATTTGGTTTATCATTTTGAGCCTAGTTTAGTCGAATTGGCCGACAAGTTGACCAAGTTGACAAAAGTCAACTTTGGGTCAAACTTGATCCAAATCGACTCAAACGAACTCCGAATGACCTAGAATTTTGTGTATGACCTAAATATTAGTAGACGGACTAGTTGACCAATGTTTGACCAGGTTTGACCAGCGTTGACCAGGTTGACCAGAGTTGACCAAGAGTTGACTTTGACAAAAAAAGGACCTAGAAGCATGTAGTCTTACATTGTAGCTATTTCTTTTGATATTGTAGACTTGGTTGTGACATGTGTATACTTTAAATAGGTTTATATTGCCCCGGTTTAGCTACACTTCATCATCAGCAGTTCAGTTTACCAGGCGAGTACATTCTCTGATCTTTTTATACTTCTTTGGATATGTTCTCTTGTTATAGATTAGTATACTTGATGCTGACACGATGTTCACACGGATTAGTACCCTATGGATCTTTTCATACGATGTTATCCTCTCGGATACATCGAGTATATCATGTTCATGTACTTTATCGTGTTCATCATGTACTCCATGTATTCATATTTATCCATGTACACTCATATGTTATTCATGTACACTCATGACCATATGAGCTCCATATATAAAGTAGTTGTTATCCATGTGCAATAACATATCATGTCTTGATCCTTGTGTATTGATTGGGGGCAGGGAGAGTGTAGTTGGTTATGTGATCATTATCTCCAGTAGGTATCCATGTGCAACTCCATAGTTTATCCATGTACAACCCAATCCGTTTACATAACCAATTTTATGCTCTAAATCACGTAGATAGTTACATTTCTCTATTTATCATATATCTCATCTTGATAGTCTCTCTCTTGTTGATTTTCTTTACAGCGTTTCATGTATAGTTTTCTATAGCTTGCTTTATATGTCCAATCCTGATATGAACTGTTGTGAGAGATATGTGCTCGTTCCGTCCTGATTGGACATGTTAAAATTTTTACAGGGGATGATGAAGAGTTCTGCCCTACTTATTATGGCATTGGCTTAGATGACACTGGTGACGTGGACCCTTAGGAGGATCCAGCAGTCGCAGAGGATTTGTCCATAGTCTAGCTGAGACTTAGTATTTTATTGTCTTTATTTGAGACATTATGAGTTGTACTTGAGATTTGTTCTGGTGGTTTACACCTAGACTTTTATTTATATCTGTGACTCTCTTGAGATTTATTTTTCTATTCCATCTTAGTTGTTGTGATTGAGTTACTTATTATTTTACTCTCCATTCGGAGCATATTCTAGACTGTATTAAATATTGTGACTCAGGACAGCGTTCTACCGCCGATACTGCAGCGTAGGCTAGGCGTACTTCACATCTCGTGCCCTTTCACTGGGTGCGGGTCGTGACACGTTTTTAGTGGTGGCCCATGCAGGTCACAATCACAACTAGTGTGATTTCGTAGTAGTACTCGAACTAGAGTATCATTACAGCCTGCAGTAGGATATAAGATATAAGTTACGGTACTCAATCATATTATGAAAACTCTTATCAAATTTTTGCTGTTAATTGTCTCCTTTTGAAAACAACTGTCCTCCTTTGATAATTTTGCTTCTTTTTCAGTAATTGATTCCTTGTTAGATCTGTCTTCAGGATGGTGGAGACACGATCGCAGCGCTCTGGTCTTAGGGATACCACTGAGAGGTTTGCTACTTCTCGTCCTACTCAGCAGGACCCAGGGACCACAATGCCTCTTGTTCCAACTCAGGAGGACCCGTCTGCAACTTTTTGGGGTGCTCCTCCACCAGTTTCGAGGACTACCCTAGTAGTTCAGGGGATGCTACCACCACTGTAACGCCCCAGTCCCAAAATACATAGGACCAAGTGTAATGCATGTGGTTCGTATTACATATCTTGGTATACGTGTACGTATTCTTGACTCGTATTGCGTATTTTTCTGCATGGTTATTTTGGCATGTTATTGGTTGTGGCTTAGCTTGGTTCGGCTTAGCTTGGTTTGGTTTGCTTTGGGTTCATCATGAACCAACAGAAAACCCCTACCTACCACCACCACTACCCTTTATTAACCCATTCCCCTTTCTCTCTCTTCATTTATTCTTCTTCTTCCCTATCATAACTTCTTCAACCACCAGGAGAAAGAGAGAGAGAGCTTAGGCAAGTGCAAATTTGCTTCATGATGGATCTCAAGTTTTATTGTTCCATTCTCTTCCTTACTTGATTCTAAGCCTCTTTAGAACTTAACATTTTTGGATTTGATGGATGGATTCTTGTAGATCTAAGTTTGTAAACTTTTCGGTTTTTCTTGGTTTTGATCTTTAAAACTTGGTTATTTTCGAAAACTAGTGTTTCTATGTTGTAGAGAATTCAATTTCATGCAGTTTTGGCTTTTGTTTCACTTGATTTCGGCTTCGGATGAGGAAGTTATGGCCAAAACAATTTCTGGTCATTTCTAGGTTCATCTGCAGCATAATCAGCATGTCGCAGAAGGCGCATGTCGCAGAAGGCGCATGTTGCAATGAAGCGCATGTCGCGGTAGCCGTATATCATGTCGCAGAAGGCGCATGTCACAGAAGGTGCATGTTGCAATGAAGCGCATGTCGCAGTAGCCGCATATCATGTCGCAGAAGGCGCATGTCGCAGAAGGCGCATGTTGCAATGAAGCGCATATCGCGGTAGCCGCATATCATGTCGCAGAAGGCGCATGTCGCAGTAGGCGCATGTTGCAATGAGGCGCATGTCGCGGTAGGCGCATATCATGTCGCAGTTGAGCCACATGAGGCGCATGTCGCGGTAGGCGCATATCATGTCGTGCATGAGCTGCATTAGGCGCATGTCGCAGTAGGCGCATATGGTGTCGCAGTTGCATGCATGTCGCAGAATAGGCCGCATAATGCATATTTTGACTATTACTAACTGTAATATGTCCTAATTGATTGAAATATTTGCTCGAATTTCTCCCAACTCCCAACATGAAAGTTGTAGATCTTTTCCTTGGCTTCAAGAATAGGTCACTAATTATTTTATGCAAGTTCTCTCACTCATGATAATGTAAGAATAGAACACAATAGTGGCCCGCTGTGGTGCACTCTTGACAAGTAAACTGGTATGATATGTCTCGACATGCTGTTATGACAGCTAGCCTGACATGACAAGTGTGAATGACCTGGACACCGTGGGCGATTGCGTTTGTACAAATAAACTGGTACTGTCTTGCATCATATCTAGGATGGGGATCCCTGAGTACCACGGTCAGGGGTACCTACTGAAATTGACTAAGGATAATTAACTAGAATGATTCAGTAGTCATGAAGAGATTCCCAGCTACAGGCAATCCCGTTATCTGGGCGCATTCAATGGACTTGTAGTCTACCGACGAGTAGGGCACATTTCCAGCACACAGTCATGTGTTGCATTCTTCCTAAACGGGCATTCGACCTGGATAACCGGATAGTCTGCAGGGCTTGTGGCTGTTGGGATAATCTTATTGCATCTTGCTAGTAACTAGGCCTGTGATAACCCTAGTTAGTTAAAAGTATCAAGCCGTACTCTTGATTGGCCGTGATTGATTGGATGTAGTTTATTCCATCTTAGTCTTATCCTGATCCTGTACAAGATTGTATCAGGACATGATTTCTTGTGTCGATAAATGATGGGATACCAAGTTCTGTTCAGATGAAGGGTTACAATCCCGGTCCTTGTTTGGTTTAAGGGTTGTAACTTGGCTATCTGAATAGTTTCATAGTTATCTTATCATATATCGTCCTGCTTATTGTGCCCGTCTTAACAATAAAGATCAGGGGTCCAGTTCTGTTCAGGCGAAGGGTTACAATCCCGGTCCTTGTTTGGTTTAAGGGTTGTAACCTGGCTCCCAGAACAGTTCTGTGTCCTCTCTTCGTTTATTGTCTTATTGTAACCCCCTGTCATGCTCGTCATGTTTTACCTTTACTTCAATACCATGATTATTTATACTGGCCTTAACAATAAAGATCAGGGGTCCAGTTCTGTTCAGGCGAAGGGTTACAACCCCGGTCCTTGTTTGGTTTAAGGGTTGTAACCTGGATTCCGGAGCAGTTCTGCGTCCTCTCTTCGTTTATTGTCTTGTTACCTTATCAATAGTAATTGAGGCGGGTTTCTATTCAGGCGAAGGATTGCAACTCCGGTCCTTGTTTGGTTTAAGGGTTGCAGTCTGGCCACTTGAATGGTTTCTCCGTGCTCAATATATTATTGATTATCTCAGTTATTATCAGTATCTTTTAATTACCTTAACTATTTATTTGTGATATGCTGGTTTTAGTTCCTAAGTGAAGCCTCCTTTGTGGCACTTGCTCTTTCTGGGGTCTGACCCAGCTGGTTTTGTGTGGCCAGATATCGGAGCAGCAACAGAGGATCCACCTGTCTTCCAGTCCGATGGTGACCACCAGGCGTAACCAGGGCAACGAGTGGGTTTCTTTTGTCCTCCCACTCTATTTGTAAAATTATTCTTTTGAGGCGTTTAGCCGACGAGCACGTGTTAGCTCGTATTGCACCTTTATTTACTGTCTGCCTATGGGCTGTAACATGATTGACAAATCCTAGGGTTGATCATGTATGACTGAACTCTTGCTAGTCCTGACATTTTGTACGACTAGCTTCATGATCATCCAATATGTAATGTATGGAACGCCTTACTATTATATATTTAGTGCTCTGACATCTTGTAACTACTATTACTTGCTTGTGATTGAGACAATAGGCTTGTTCATGACCATAGAAGACTGTTGGCTTGTAGTTAAACCCTCATGTATCTAAACAGCCGTGACCGTATAGTGAGGTGGGTTGCACTTCAATATACGTAGCTGGCTATATACGCCCCCGCTCTCCAGTATTCTGGTTCTGGGGCGTGACATGGTTTTAGTGGTGGCCCATGCAGGTCTTATAAATCAAGAAATGTGAGGGTTTACCGAATAGATGTCTCAATCAGTATTCGCCCTTGATCTTTGCTCGTATCTTCTGAATCCCTGTAATCTTGACCTGATCACATGCTTGTATCGTTGATCTGTCCTGGTCCTTCCTTATTGTTCCCTATGTCGTCTTCTTCAGCGGCATTGTTTCTGGACCTACCGATCAGCAAGGCGGAGCACCTCCCGCGGACCAGCAACAACCTGGAGATCAAGCCCAGCATTCAGGAGTAGCCTCCAGAGTCATGCCTACTGAAGGAGAACCCCCAATTCAGCCCATCCAGCCTGCAGAGCCTGATGATGGCACTTTGGCGGGTCTCATCAGGTCCCTATTAGCTTCCCAGGATCGTCGCGGAGATGCCTTACACCAGGCGGTAGCAGACGCTTTGACCAGAGGAGGTCATCAGGGTAATAGCGCGGCCAACAGCTTCAAGCGCTTGAACCCTCCCTTCTTCGACGGCAGTGAAGATGCGATCGCTGCAGATGCATGGCTTCAGGACGCAGAGGTGATTCTAGAAGCAGCCAAGACTCCAGAAGCCGAGAAGGTGGTCGTAGTGCGTCTGCAGTTACTAGATCTTGCCCGCAGCTGGTGGGCAGCGCAGGCCGATGGATTAGTGGCCCCTATTTCATGGGCAGTATTCAGGGAGAGATTCCAGACCAAGTATTTTGATGCTGTAGCCCGGTATGATCTACAGACGAGGTTCACCAATCTGAAGCAGATGGGCAGGACGGTCGATGGATATGCGACCGAGTTCTCCAGGCTTAGTCGGTTTGCTCCCACCTTGGTGGCGACCGAGTTCGATAGAGCCTAGCGGTTCCAGCAGGGGCTTTATCTGGAGATTCTATTGGCGGTGGAGCAGTTTGAGCATCAGACCTTTGATGCAGTATTGAGAGCAGCCCGGAGGCATGAGTATACCTCCCAGAGGATCGTGGATAGGACCGGAGGTCGGAAGCGATCTCACGGTCAGATGAACCAGTCATCAGCACCAGCCCCGGCAGCCAGGGCTTTGACTATTGGAGCTCCGAGGCGGGCGGCCTCAGTGACGTCGGTTCAACATTCCACCCCGACGCACCCTCAGCAGCAGAAGCAGAAGCAGTCTTCCGCAGTAGGATGTTCACACTGCGGGAAGCCAGGACATGTGGTATCAGAATATCGCAGAGCACAGGGTTTGTGCTTGGTTTGTGGTGCCCCGGACCACAGGGTTGGGAATTGCCAGAACAGAGGGAGTTCATCCGCCTTCTCTAGTCCTTCAGTTAGAGGACCAGCACCAGTCCAGCAGCAGCAGCAGCTGCAGTACCCGTTCCCGAGGCCATTGCCGACGCAGGCCCAGGCATTCCAGCAGCAGAGACCGCAGCAGTATGCCCAAGCCCAAGCCCTGATCCAGAGCAGGCAGAGGAATTTTCAGCAGAGGGGACCCGCACCCAGAGGACATGGTCAAGTGCTGGCTTTGACCATGGAAGAAGAAGGAATAGCACCATGTGAGGTGGTGGCAGGTACTATTCTCGTCAACACCTTTCCAGCTTCAGTATTATTTGATTCTGGTGCCTCGCATTCATTTATGTCTGCACGATTTGCGACACGGGTAGGACTGGAGCCCGAGTCATTATCAGTAAGGCTCAATATACTTACTGGTAACGGACTTGTGGGAGTAGATAGAGTGTTTTCCTCGTGTCGGGTCGTAGTTAGCGGTAGAGAATTCCCCGCTAGATTGATAGAGTTCCCGATGGCCGATTATGATGTGGTCTTAGGGATGGATTGGTTGAGGGACCAGTATGCTAGGAAAGACTGCCACATTGGCAGGGTTATTTTTAGCATTCCCGGAGAGCCAGAGTTTTCTTTCTCCCGAGGCGAAGTTGAACCTTCTCCTCCAGTATTGCGGATGGCAGTAGCAGCAGTACAGTTACCTCGGATAGTCGAAGAGTTTCCAGATGTTTTTCCAGAAGAGCTTCCAGGGATGCCGCCAGAGCGAGAGATCGAGTTTACCATCGACTTGATTCCCGGGACAGCCCCAGTGTCAGAGAGAGTCTACAGGATGGCGCCGTCAGAGCTAGAGATATTGTACAAGATGATTGAAGAACTCAGAACCAAAGGATTCATTCGTGCTAGTAGATCGCCTTGGGGAGCCCCGATGCTTCTTGTGAAAAAGAAGGATGGTACGTCCAGATTGTGTGTTGATTATCGTACCTTGAACTCGATGACAATCAAGAACAGATACCCTCTCCCGAGGATAGATGACTTGTTTGATCAACTCAGAGGGGCGTCAGTATTTTCGAAGATCGACTTGCGCTCAGGATACCATCAGATCAGAGTCAGAGAGCAGGACATCCCGAAGACAGCTTTCAGATCTAGATATGGGCATTGGGAGTTCCTTGTGATGCCATTTGGAGCAACCAATACGCCGGCTGTATTCATGGACCTCATGAATCGTATCTTTATGCCTTATTTGGATCAGTTCGTGATTGTGTTCCTAGACGACATCCTGGTCTACAGCAAGAGTGAAGCGGAGCATGAGCAACACCTTAGGGTTGTTCTTCATATTCTCAGAGAGCATCAGTTGTATGCCAAGTTCAGTAAATGCGAGTTCTGGCTCGATCGCATTTCATACTTGGGTCATATTATCACCAAAGGGGGAGTAGAAGTGGATCCCCAGAAGATCGTGGCCATTGAAACGTGGCCGGTACCTAGCACAGTGGCAGAAGTCCGTAGTTTTCTTGGCTTGGCCGGCTACTACCGGCGATTTATTTCAGACTTTGCTCGAATTTCAGCACCATTGACCCAGTTGACCCGCAAGGATGTACAGTTTGCTTGGACAACAGAATGTCAGGATTCCTTTGAGAAGTTGAAGCGAGGCTTGATGACGGCTCCTATTCTCACGCTTCCAGATGGAACTAGAGGATTCTCAGTGTATTGTGATGCTTCGGGCAGAGGTTCAGGATGTTTTCTGATGCAGCATGGGAAGGTAATAGCTTATGCGTCACGACAACTTCGTGATCATGAAAGAAATTACCCAACCCATGACTTGGAGCTGGCAGCAGTAGTGTTTGCACTTAAGTTGTGGAGGCACTACCTATACGGAGATAGGGTAGAAATTTTCACCGACCACAAGAGCCTGAAGTATGTTTTCACCCAGAAGGATCTCAACATGCGTCAGAGGAGATGGCTAGAGCTGCTTGTGGATTATGATGTCAACTTGTAGTACCATCCAGGGAAGGCCAATGTTGTTGCAGATGCATTGAGCAGGAGGGCAGGAGTTTATTTCCTGACAGCACAACCAGAACTGTTAGCCGATCTTCAGAAGATGGGTATAGAAGTTGTCCTCCCTTCTAGTGTGGCATTGATGGCCAGCATGCAAGTCCAGTCCACTATAGTCGAGAGGATCCAGATGGCGCAGTCGGCAGATTCTAAGCTTCAGCAACTTAGAGCAGAGTGTGAGGCAGGACGAAGACCAGAGTTATGCATTCATGAAGACGGTACACTTCGACATGGCAAGCGTCTTTGTGTACCCAGTGGAGATATCAGACAGGAGATCATGGCAGAGTCCCACAGTTCGCAGTATTCCATTCATCCCGGTGGCACGAAGATGTACCATAATATCCGCCAGCACTTTTGGTAGAATGGCATTAAGAGGGAGATAGCCCAGTTTGTCTCCCGTTGTTTAGTCTGCCAACAAGTTAAGGCTGAACATCAGAGACCAGCTGGACTACTTCAACCTTTGCCGATTCCAGAGTGGAAATGGGAGCATGTAACCATGGATTTTGTGACTGGATTGCCTAGAACCCCGGCTGGCAGAGACGCTATTTGGGTTATTATAGACAGGCTCACGAAGGTGGCTCACTTTCTCCCGTTCAGAGTTGGTCAGTCGACGGCTCAGCTAGCGGAGATGTATCTCCGACAGATTGTCAGGTTGCACGGTGTACCAGTCAGTATCACTTCAGACAGAGATTCAAGATTTACGTCGCACTTTTGGCGTAGCTTGCAAGAAAGTTTGGGAACTCACCTCCAGTTCAGTTCAGCTTATCACCTGCAGACAGATGGCCAGTCGGAGCGTACGATCCAGACTCTTGAAGATATGTTACGATCTTGTACACTCGACTTCGGTGGTTCGTGGGAAGATCACGTGCACCTGGTGGAGTTCTCGTACAATAACAGTTTCCAAGCCAGTATCCAGATGGCTCCGTTCGAGGCATTGTATGGTAGGAAGTGTCGATCCCCGCTAGCCTGGGACGATGTCGGAGAGAGGCAGATGCTTGGTCCGGAAATGATTGCTCAGACTGTTGAAGTGGTCAGAAGAGTCAGAGATCATCTTCGAGTTGCCCAAGATCGCCAGCGTCATTGGGCCGATTCTCATCGGCGTCCTCTTGAGTTTTCTGTCGGTGACCATGTATTCCTGAGGATTTTGCCTAACCGCGGCGTCATTCGTTTCGGCGTGCGGGGAAAGCTTAGTCCTAGGTATATAGGGCCGTTCGACATTCTGGAGCGAGTAGGAGATGTATCCTATCGTCTCGCTCTTCCACCATCGCTACGTGAGGTGCATGATGTATTCCATGTATCCCAACTGCGACGGTATATCCCGGACCCGAGCCACATCCTGGATCATTCGGAATTGGTTGTTGGTACCAACCTTTCGTATGAGGAGAGGCCCGTGTCTATATTGGACCGAAGAGAGAAGACCCTCAAGAACAAGACTATCAAGTTAGTCCGAGTTGCTTGGGGTCATCACTCTTTGGGTGAGTCGACGTGGGAGCGTGAGGATGATATCCAATCACGATATCCTGACCTGTTTGACTCGTAAGGTATAATATCTTCCTTATGCCTTATGCTTTCAATTCCTTGCTTGAATAAATGACTGCATGATAGAATGCTTGTTATAGCTTACGATTAGTATAGCTTGTCCTTGCAATTCTAGCCTCTTGATTAAATTCCGAGGACGGAATTCTTTAAAGGTGGGTAGAGTTGTAATGTCTGTGGTTCGTATTACGTATCTTGGTATACGTGTACGTATTCTTGACTCGTATTGCGTATTTTTCTGTATGGTTATTTTGGCATGTCATTGGTTGTGGCTTAGCTTGGTTCGGCTTAGCTTGGTTTGGTTTGCTTTTGGGTTCATCATGAACCAAAAGAAAACCCCTACCTACCACCACCACTACCCTTTATTAACCCATTCCCCTTTCTCTCTCTTCATTTATTCTTCTTCTTCTCTATCATAACTTCTTCAACCACCAGGAGAAAGAGAGAGAGAGCTTAGGCAAGTGTAAACTTGCTTCATGATGGATCTCAAGTTTTATTGTTCCATTCTCTTCCTTACTTGATTCTAAGCCTCTTTAGAACTTGACATTTTTGGATTTGATGGATGGATTCTTGTAGATCTAAGTTTGTAAACTTTTCGGTTTTTTTTGGTTTTGATCTTTAAAACTTGGTTATTTTCGAAAACTAGTGTTTCTATGTTGTAGAGAATTCAATTTCATGCAGTTTTGGCTTTTGTTTCACTTGATTTCGGCTTCGGATGAGGAAGTTATGGCCAAAACAATTTCTGGTCATTTCTAGGTTCATCTGCAGCATAATCAGCATGTCGCAGAAGGCGCATGTCGCAGAAGGCGCATGTTGCAATGAAGCGCATGTCGCGGTAGCCGCATATCATGTCGCAGAAGGTGCATGTCGCAGAAGGCGCATGTTGCAATGAAGCGCATGTCGCGGTAGCCGCATATCATGTCGCAGAAGGCGCATGTCGCAGAAGGTGTATGTTGCAATGAAGCGCATGTCGCGGTAGCCGCATATCATGTCGCAGAAGGCGCATGTCGCAGTAGGCGCATGTTGCAATGAGGCGTATGTCGCGGTAGGCGCATATCATGTCGCAGTTGAGCCACATGAGGCGCATGTCGCGGTAGGCGCATATCATGTCGCGTATGAGCCGCATTAGGCGCATGTCGCAGTAGGCGCATATGGTGTCGCAGTTGCATGCATGTCGCAGAATAGGCCGCATAATGCATATTTTGACTATTACTAACTGTCATATGTCCTAATTGATTGAAATATTTGCTCGAATTTCTCCCAACTCCCAACATGAAAGTTGTAGATCTTTTCCTTGGCTTCAAGAATAGGTCACTAATTATTTTATGCAAGTTCTCTCACTCATGATAATGAAAGAATAGAACACGATAGTGGCCCGCTGTGGTACACTCTTGACAAGTAAACTGGCATGATATGTCTCGACATGCTGTTATGACAGCTAGCCTGACATGACAAGTGTGAATGACCTGGACACCGTGGACGATTGCGTTTGTACAAATAAACTGGTACTGTCTTACATCATGTCTAGGATGGGGATCCCTGAGTACCACGGTCAGGGGTACCTACTAAAATTGACTAAGGATAATTAACTAGAATGATTCAGTAGTCATGAAGAGATTCCCAGCTACAGGCAATCCCGTTATCTGGGCGCATTCAATGGACTTGTAGTCTACCGACGAGTAGGGCACATTTCCAGCACACAGTCATGTGTTGCATTCTTCCTAAACGGGCATTCAACCTGGATAACCGGATAGTCTGCAGGGCTTGTGGCTGTTGGGATAATCTCATTGCATTTTGCTAGTAACTAGGCCTGTGATAACCTTAGTTAGTTAAAAGTATCAAGCCGTACTCTTGATTGGCCGTGATTGATTGGATGTAGTTTATTCCATCTTAGTCTTATCCTGATCCTGTACAAGATTGTATCAGGACATGATTTCTTGTGTCGATAAATGATGGGATACCAAGTTCTGTTCAGATGAAGGGTTACAATCCCGGTCCTTGTTTGGTTTAAGGGTTGTAACTTGGCTATCTGAATAGTTCCATGGTTATCTTATCATATATCGTCCTGCTTATTGTGCCCGCCTTAACAATAAAGATCAGGGGTCCAGTTCTGTTCAGGCAAAGGGTTACAACCCCGGTCCTTGTTTGGTTTAAGGGTTGTAACCTGGCTCCCGGAGCAGTTCTGTATCCTCTCTTCGTTTATTGTCTTATTGTAACCCCCTGTCATGCTCGTCATGTTTTACCTTTACTTCAATACCATGATTATTTATACTGGCCTTAACAATAAAGATCAGGGGTCCAGTTCTGTTCAGGCGAAGGGTTACAACCCCGGTCCTTGTTTGGTTTAAGGGTTGTAACCTGGCTTCCGGAGCAGTTCTGCGTCCTCTCTTCGTTTATTGTCTTGTTACCTTATCAATAGTAATTGAGGCGGGTTTCTATTCAGGCGAAGGATTGCAACCCCGGTCCTTGTTTGGTTTAAGGGTTGCAGTCTGGCCACTTGAATGGTTTCTCTGTGCTCAATATATTATTGATTATCTCAGTTATTATCAGTATCTTTTAATTACCTTAACTATTTATTTGTGATATGCTGGTTTTAGTTACTAAGTGAAGCCTCCTTTGTGGCACTTGCTCTTTCTGGGGTCTGACCCAGCTGGTTTTGTGTGGCCAGATATCGAAGCAGCAACAGAGGATCCACCTATCTTCCAGCCCGATGGTGACCATCAGGCGTAACCAGGGCAACGAGTGGGTTTCTTTTGTCCTCCCACTCTTTTTGTAAAATTATTCTTTTGAGGCGTTTAGCCGGCGAGCACGTGTTAGCTCGTATTGCACCTTTATTTACTGTCTGCCTATGGGCTGTAACATGATTGACAAATCCTAGGGTTGATCATGTATGACTGAACTCTTGCTAGTCCTGACATTTTGTACGACTAGCTTCATGATCATCCAATATGTAATGTATGGGACGCCTTGCTATTATATATTTGGTGCTCTGACATCTTGTAACTACTATTACTTGCTTGTGATTGAGACAATAGGCTTGTTCATGACCATAGAAGACTGTTGGCTTGTAGTTAAACCCTCATGTATCTAGACAGCCGTGACCGTATAGCGAGGTGGGTTGCACTTCAATATACGTAGCTGGCTATGTACGCCCCCGCTCTCCAGTATTCTGGTTCTGGGGCGTGACACCAAGTACGTGAACATGCCAGCTACACATATACGAAGAATACTCCAATATATAGAATCCTCGCATATGCACATAAGCTGTAAATAAATAATCACAGGCCAGAATAATATATCTAATCTCATCACAGCTCAACACAGAAGATAATAAAGTCCAAATAAATAAATAAGAGTATCAAAAGATAGCCGGATGAACATACTCACTCCAAACAGCTATGAAGAATAGTCTCACAAGATCGGAGTCCGACCTCCGCAAAATAGAAAGAAAAGAGATGTAAAATAATGTCTACAACTGTCTCAGATAAGAAATAGACTAGAAGTCATAAGGCACTGCCTCGTCATCAATGTAAGATAGCTCCAATGCCGTACCGTACTCCTATGGAAAATCGTCTAAACCTGGAGAGATAACCAAGTCCTCAGGGGACATAGCAAGATACAAAAAACCACCATGCCATATAAACTGTGATAATATAATAAGAGAAAAAGGTATGCATGCAATCGGGTTCCTGACCATTCTACTGTGAATATGCAGTTGAGATACATTCCTTCGACGCATGAGCCCTTGTAAAACCCCTATTTTTAAAAAAATTTATTTTTATTATTTTAGTAGACTTAAAAATGAATTTATAAATTTTATGGTTTTAATTATTTTTTTATGACCCGGTTTGGCCAATTCAGCCCGAACATGGCCCGAACCAATTTTAGCCCATGTAAGCAGGTAGTGTGACCAAATGTGGCCATGTATACATATTTTATGTACTTAAAAATATTTTCTAAACTATTTTAGAATTTTATGTACAATTCTAATTATTTAAATATTTGTACAATTAATGGTATTTTATTATTAAATAATAATTTACAATATTGTACATGTTCCTGGACCCGGATGAGGGTGTGTGGTAAAGTTCACACGTTGGAACAATTTTTATTATTTTATTATTACTAAATTTATTTTGTGAAAATTTAATATACATTTTATTATTGTTAATATTATTTGATATTAATGTGGTATTATTATTGTTGCCTTTTATGGCAATTTAAATTTGTGTATATATGTAAAAAAAAAATATTTTAGATGCATTATATATATAGTAGATAATATTAAACTTTTATTTAAAATTTGTGGAGGTTTAATAACCATGTTTTCCTATTTAAATACTATTTTTATTTTGAGTTGATCTATTAAGGATTGAATTTATATATATATATAGATATGCTCAAATATATTAAATAATTGGATAGTTGACTTTTAAATGATATTTGAATTTTAAATAGATTTTTGGGTATTTATGGATATATATATATATATATATATATTTATAAAGTTTGAAAAGATTTAGTAAAGAAAAAGAAAAAGAATAGGAAAAAGAATAGGAAAAAGAAAAAAAAAAGAAAAAAAAAGAAAAAAAAAAAAAGTCAACCCACTTAAAGGGGCGGGCCCCTCCCTATCCTATGCTTGCTGCACCAGCAGCAAATTCACGTGGGGTCGGGTTATTGGGAACACATAAGGGGTTATTAGTAATAGTAGTAGTAGTATTAGGTTTTCCTCCAACTTGTAATATATATAACTCCCTCTACAAACCTCAAAACTCTAGACTTCCAAAACGAAAGTTGAGCCTGATCATACCCTCTTCGCCTACGAATTCGTTTCACCAGCGACGGAGCTTTGTGCGCGACGAACGGAGCATCGAAAGTCAGCCCTTCGTCATCCACGGAGCAGTTTTCCCACTCAAGGTACCCTACTTCCCGATGACGTAACTTTCTGCTCGTAACTCCGATTTTCGATCCGTAAAATGTTCTGGAAAGTAGACTTGACCCTCTTCGAGATCCCCTAGGTGGATTTTGACATGGCCATCCATCTTGCTCGAAAACTCGAGACGAAGTTGGAGAAAAACCCACTTTTCTGAATATTAAAAACTGTTTTGAAATACCAAATTGTCGGCCACTTTTCTCGCTGTCCATTAAACTTTCATAAAAACTAATTAAAGGCAGTCAAAGACAACCTAACCGAGATTGTAACGCATCTTTTGGATTCACTTTTTATCTAGTATGTAGAAAGTTACATGTTGTTAAACTTTTCTGAAAAACTGTAAATTTTATTTTCAAAAAGTGGAAAAACACCCCGTACGAGGTACGTCCCGACAAACCGGGCGACCCCGTCGCAAACCGTGAGTACCGAAAGGTCCGTATCGAAATTGTGGACGTGCGAGAATTGACGGAAGTCAAATTGGTTGCGTGTGCGCGACGAATTTGGTCCGTATCCGTCGCATTTTTGCGTATCGGGCATTTTCGGTATTTTTCAATTACTTTGTGCACACTCATCAAATCGCGACGAAACTTGCGCCATTGGACTCAAAATATTTTTTTGGTCCTGTATGCCAAGTTTAGTCCGATTCTGAGACCGTTGGTCGGGACGCTATTTTGGCGGGCCCACAATCCCACTCAACGGGTGATTTTGTGCACAGCCCACCGGAATCCAAAATTGGACATACCGATGGGTTCGTCTCGTCAAAAAAAATCTGTAGACATGTAGTTTGACGACTTTAGAGACCGTAGGTTCTGGCACGCATTTCGGTGCAAAGCGGGTCCAACGGCGGACATCGTTTTGACCCAAAATTACGATTTTGCCCCTGTTCTAGAAATTGACTTTTGGACAGGCATTTTCTAGGTATATCTTCTTCACCGAGATCATTTTTGATGTTTGTTTCAGCGTCTGGAGTCATCTGTGATTTGTGAATTTTGGTGCTGACACTTGCTACTCTTGGATTTGCCCTTCTCGCACCACAGGCAAGATACCTTGCCATTATACTGTTTATATTTAGTTTTCATTTTATTACATATCACTGTTCAGTTATTCCAGTTCTTACTGTTCTTGATTTAATGTCTGCTCAGTGATATTAGATATACTTTGTTATTATCCTTTGACTGCATATGGACTTAGAGTTAAGAGACTACCGTCTGTAGTGTATCGCATATACCTTGACACTGTTGTACCACGAGGATGTGTGAGATGAGTAGCATGTAGAGGTTCTTGTGTGTGGGCTGATCCCCCATGCGCATGCGTTAGGGCTAACTGCTAATAGAGGCATGTTAGGAGACTTAGCAGTTAGTAGAGGTATATGAGACATGGATGCGACTCAGTTAGACATTGGGTGGGAAGAACAGTTCCTTAACGTATGGGTCCGTATGCACTTTCCTATTACTGATACTGCTGGCCTCTGACATTCGATGAATGTTATGCTTTGAGGTCTCTGGTATCCTGATGGGACCATGCCTGATTTACTGCTACTGAGCCAGATACCCATGCGTTGGAGGTTTGTTCTTAACTGCATGTTCACTTTAGTTTGGTTAGATTACCTTATTAGTGTCTTGTCACTTTCTTTGATTGTGGCATATTTTATATTCAGTTTTATATGGCATGTTGATGTATCTTGTTACGTCCCTCTGAGGACCTGGTTATCTCGCCAGGTGTGTGCTCTTGTCTTTCGCAGGTGTTCTAGTCGGGCCGTGATCTTCTCCATCCTTTCGAAGATGATTGCACTTGGCTCGTCATGTTATTTCGTATATTCCTTCTTATATATTTTATTTGAGATAGTTGGTAGTGGACTTTGTCTCCGCCCAACTTTTGTACAAATTACAATCCAGCATTGATATCTATTAATTCTTTTATTGTGGATGAGATTTAGTTATTATGGTTCTACTGTATTTTACAGCTTATGTATTCATACGAAGTTTCCATATATTGGAGTATACTTCGTATGTATACAGCTGGCATGTCGATGTGCCTAGTCCTACGTATTTTGGGACTGGGGCGTTACCTATTTTTGTGGTGGCCCATGCAGGTCCAGTTTGTCACTTCGGTTACGTAATTGTACCGATGTGAGCCTGCAACATAGGATTAGAATCTAGGAATCTCATCCATACAGCTTGACATCTTCCCTTGGCTTCAAATTTCGAACTCTTGTTCGACCTCCTTGAACTGCATCTTGCTTGATTCCTTTCTACCGTTGATTCTTATTTTCGTGCTTAGTATCAACTAGGAAGATGACTATACTAGTATATGCTCGTAGGTCAAACACATGGTTAGAATGGTTATATTGGCAATTGGAATACATTCAGGACTCTAAAAGGGCTTCTTCTTTTTTTTTTTAAAAAAAGGGTGTGATTTAATGATTAGTAATTTGTAAAGTAGGATACTACCAAGGAAGGTTTTTACCTTGAGATTTCTAAATAGTAAACACTAGAGGATTTATAGAATTTTATACTTGATTTAAAAAATTGATTGGCTTTTTGAGATTTGATATTTATGGTTTATTGAGTTATAGTTGTACATCCTTGCACCAATATAAAAGTGATTTGCTTTTCGAGTTGTGATATTATGAGTTTTTCGTGATAGATATGCATCTTTAAACAAATATAAAATTGATTTGATTTCGAGTTGTGATATTTATGATTTATTGGAATACAGTTATACACCTTTGCACGATTATAAATTTGGTTTGAGAATGATCTTATCTTTTAAAAATGGCCGTAGAAATTATTTAAATTGAGTTGTACGACTGCGATTTTTGTGTTTAGTAAATTTTGAATTTTAAGTGGAAGTAATGATGGTAAATTTTGGTTTACAATAATTGAAAACGATTTTGAGAATCTTTCTTTATTTTAAATTGTGTCCTATGATTGAGGATTTACAAACCTATTTAGATTTTTGGTTTAAATAAAAAAAAAAAAGATTTTTACTGATAAGATTATTTGAAAATTTAGTTTAACGTTGGATTTCTAATATCGCAAATTTTGAAATAAAATAAAAATATAGTAATAATGTGATAAGGTTGCTTTGATTGATCAAATAATGATACCATTTAAAAGTTTTGATCATGTTGGTATGACTTAGTATGAATAGAAGTTAAAATTGATGAGAGCATTGAGCTAAAAAAAAAAAAATTGATTGCTTTTAATATGCTAAGAGTTTTATCATGAGTATTTGAAAAAAAAAAATTTGAGTGTTGAATTTTTGATTGATTGCAAAATTTTTATGGATTTGTAAATTATGAACCCTTGAATTAAATAGTTGAATTTAAACGTTAGTTTTGGAAAAGGTTAGTAGTAACGTGATAAAATTTTGCTTGGAGATTTATGAAAGTGATTTTAAAAAAAAAAAAAATTTGATGAATTTGAACGGCTTGGAGTGAATACAAAATTTTGGTGGTTTATTTTTGAAACTTTTTGGAGAAAACTCGAGTTGAAATTTTAAATGTTAGGCACCAAGATAACCCTACTGTGTATTCCACATAAATTGCCATGTCACTCATGACCATGATAGTAGTATATACACAAGTGTTGTTAGTCATCTACCCAGCTATGTGACTGTATTTTCACCTTGACTTACTCGACTTACCTTCAATTCTAGATCTTTTAATTGCGACCTTCTAACCAGTTGCAATTTGAATAATAATTTAATTGTTCCTTAACTGTATTCATTTATGATACTATCTTCTCTCTAGAACTGTGCCCCTAACTTAGTATTTTTACTGGATTCTTTCGTTAATTTTATCTCATGCTTTAACTTGATCTTCTTTATTTTGTGCATTAATTATCATCTCGTGAACTTCCACTTTCTATTTTTGATCTTCTGGCGTCCCCTACCGTGACTTGTATATTTGTAGTACAACACTAGACTTTTTCTTCCAACAAATTTCATATGTAAGACCTAGATGAGCCCACCTTCCTGTAGACATATCATGTCCCACCAAAACCCATCTCCTTGTACTCTATTTCTTGATATGACCTTATGGTCAAAATGGCTAAACTATAACCTTTACCATGATACCGATATATTTCTAACCACGGATAGGGATTCCATCTCGACTCAATTCTTTCGACCGATATGTGATTTTGTTCTACTTAATTCCCTAAATGCTAACCTTGTGCTTTATCTTGATTGCTTGACCCGTTGTCCCATCACACTACTAGTTTAGCTCTTGTAAGTTGGGTAGAATACCACACCACCTAGCAAACCTTTTTCCTCATGAACCACATTGGTAAGTTCACTTAGACTATAAATTCAGAGGACCCTACCTTATCCAGTCTACCAAGCCATAAATGAAGAAACACTAGGACCACTGTATAGGCCCAAACTTCGGGCAAGACTCGATTTTAAAAGATCTTGGACTATTTAAATTTTCCTGCATCAGTACCTCCCTTGCTCATACTTTGACTATCTCATACTGCTAATGTAGCTTTAGTTTTGCAAGCTTATTTCGTTATCAAGCTTGATCATGACATATTTTATTGGGTGCACCCACTAACATATTGTCTAATCAGAACCAGTGCATGATGGTCTGATCAACCTATTGCACTTTGGTTCGCTTTTCATGTATAATTCTACGTGGATGGAGACATAGTTAAACTTGTCTTAGAGTCTCATCTGCGACAGCCTTGAAAATCCTCTTTTGAATTATTTTTGTCTCCTATGAACCCCGTAATTCGTACTCAATATATAACACCGTCTTTGAAACCTTTGTTGTTCTTGTCTTTTACTTATTTTGGAAAGACAAGGCACTGTACTTGCTAGATAGACTCAAGGTATCATCTTTGGTTGTCCAATCGGTTAATTATACACGAAATGTAGATAGCTATCGACCGACTAATGTGGATGTACCCTCGCCTTTAACTGCTCTTCATTTCCTCAACCCTAGAATTATTGTCGTGTCCTTCCAATTATTCTTGAGCACTCGAGAATGATTCTAATCATTCACTTCACTCAAACTCTCAATCGAGGCGATTAGTCTCCAGTATTCTCTCTAGGAACCATATCTCCCAAATGTGTAACTTATTCTCTTTGATCTACTCAATTCTCTACTATTCTCTAAAAATTGGATATTCAAAAGTTTGTTTCCATCAATAGCGATCCTTATTCAATCCCATAACCATGATAATTTTGTATATATCGACTCCACAGTTTTCTACGGCATGGTGGTATTGAACGCCGTTTTATCGCCTCCACCAAATTTAATTGCATTTTTGGTATTGACGAACTATTTCCATTCCTCAACCCTAACTACCCTATTAATCCTAAATTTCGAGGACGAAATTCTTGTAACTTGGGTAGGATGTAAAACCCCTATTTTTTAAAAAAATTTATTTTTATTATTTTAGTAGACTTAAAAATGAATTTATAAATTTTATGGTTTTAATTATTTTTTATGACCCGGTTTGGCCAATTCAGCCCGAACATGGTCCGAACCAATTTTAGCCCATGTAAGCAGGTAGTGTGACCAAATGTGGCCATGTATACATATTTTATGTACTTAAAAATATTTTCTAAACTATTTTAGAATTTTATGTACAATTTTAATTATTTAAATATTTGTACAATTAATGGTATTTTATTATTAAATAATAATTTACAATATTGTACATGTTCCTGGACCCGGATGAGGGTGTGTGGTAAAGTTCACACGTTGGAACAATTTTTATTATTTTATTATTACTAAATTTATTTTGTGAAAATTTAATATACATTTTATTATTGTTAATATTATTTGATATTAATGTGGTATTATTATTGTTGCCTTTTATGGCAATTTAAATTTGTGTATATATGTAAAAAAATATATATATTTTAGATGCATTATATATATAGTAGATAATATTAAACTTTTATTTAAAATTTGTGGAGGTTTAATAACCATGTTTTCCTATTTAAATACTATTTTTATTTTGAGTTGATCTATTAAGGATTGAATTTTTATATATATATATATATATATATATATATATATATATATATATATATATATATATATATATATATATATGCTCAAATATATTAAATAATTGGATAGTTGACTTTTAAATGATATTTGAATTTTAAATAGATTTTTGGGTATTTATGGATATATATATATATATTTATAAAGTTTGAAAAGATTTAGTAAAGAAAAAGAAAAAGAAAAGAAAAAGAATAGGAAAAAGAAAAAGAAAAAGAAAAAGAAAAGAAAAAAAAAAAAAAAAAAGTCAACCCACTTAAAGGGGCGGGCCCCTCCCTATCCTATGCTTGCTGCACCAGCAGCAAGTTCACGTGGGGTCGGGTTATTGGGAACACATAAGGGGTTATTAGTAATAGTAGTAGTAGTATTAGGTTTTCCTCCAACTTGTAATATATATAACTCCCTCTACAAACCTCAAAACTCTAGACTTCCAAAACAAAAGTTGAGCCTGATCATACCCTCTTCGCCAACGAATTCGTTTCACCAGCGACGGAGGTTTGTGCGCGACGAAGGGAGCATCGAAAGTCAGCCCTTCGTCATCCACGGAGCAGTTTTCCCACTCAAGGTACCCTACTTCCCGATGACGTAACTTTCTGCTCGTAACTCCGATTTTCGATCCGTAAAATGTTCTGGAAAGTAGACTTGACCCTCTTCGAGATCCCTTAGGTGGATTTTGACATGGCCATCCATATTGCTCGAAAACTCAAGACGAAGTTGGAGAAAAACCCACTTTTCTGAATATTAAAAACTGTTTTGAAACACCAACTTGTCGGCCACTTTTCTCGCTGTCCATTAAACTTTCATAAAAACTAATTGAAGGCAGTCAAAGACAACCTAACCGAGATTGTAACGCATCTTTTGAATTCACTTTTCATCTAGTATGTAGAAAGTTACACGTTGTTAAACTTTTCCGAAAAACTGTAAATTCTATTTTCAAAAAGTGGAAAAACACCCCGTACGAGGTACGTCCCGACAAACCGGGCGACCCCGTCGCAAACCGTGAGTACCGAAAGGTCCGTATCAAAATTGTGGACGTGCGAGAATTGACGGAAGTCAAATTGGTTGCGTGTGCGCGACGAATTTGGTCCGTATCCGTCGCATTTTTGCGTATCGGGCATTTTCGGTATTTTTCAATTACTTTGTGCACACTCATCAAATCGCGACGAAACTTGCGCCATTGGACTAAAAATATTTTTTTGGTCCTGTATGCCAAGTTTAGTCCAATTCTGAGACCGTTGGTCGGGACGCTATTTTGGCGGGCCCACAATCCCACTCAACGGATGATTTTGTGCACAGCCCACCGGAATCCAAAATTGGACATACCGTTGGGTTCGTCTCGTCAAAAAAAATATGTAGACATGTAGTTTGACGACTTTAGAGACCGTAGGTTCTGGCACACATTTCGGTGCAAAGCGGGTCCAACGGCGGACATCGTTTTGATCCGAAATTACGATTTTGCCCCTGTTCCAGAAATTGACTTTTGGACAGGCGTTTCCTAGGTATATCTTATTCACCGAGATCATTTTTGATGTTTGTTTCAGCGTCTGGAGTCATCTGTGATTTGTGAGTTTTGGTGCTGACACTTGCTACTCTTGGATTTGCCCTTCTCGTACCACAGGCAAGATACCTTGCTATTATACTGTTTATATTTAGTTTTCATTTTATTACATATCACTGTTCAGTTATTCCAGTTCTTACTGTTCTTGATTTACTGTCTGCTCAGTGATATTAGATATACTTTGTTATTATCCTTTGACTGCATATGGACTTAGAGTTAAGAGACTACCGTCTGTAGTGTATCGCATATACCTTGACACTGTTGTACCACGAGGATGTGTGAGATGAGTAGCATGTAGAGGTTCTTGTGTGTGGGCTGATCTCCCATGCGCATGCGTTAGGGCTAACTGCTAATAGAGGCATGTTAGGAGACTTAGCAGTTAGTAGAGGTATATGAGACATGGATGTGACTCAGTTAGACATTGGGTGGGAAGAACAGTTCCTTAACGTATGGGTCCGTATGCACTTTCCTATTACTGATACTGCTGGCCTCTGACATTCGATGAATGTTATGCTTTGAGGTCTCTGGTATCCTGATGGGACCATGCCTGATTTACTGCTACTGAGCCAGATACCCATGCGTTGGAGGTTTGTTCTTAACTGCATGTTTCTTGTTACGTCCCTCTGAGGACCTGGTTATCTCGCCAGGTGTGTGCTCTTGTCTTTCGCAGGTGTTCTAGTCGGGCCGTGATCTTCTCCATCCTTTCGAAGATGATTGCACTTGGCTCGTCATGTTATTTCGTATATTCCTTCTTATATATTTTATTTGAGATAGTTGGTAGTGGACTTTGTCTCCGCCCAACTTTTGTACAAATTACAATCCAGCATTGATATCTATTAATTCTTTTATTGTGGATGAGATTTAGTTATTATGGTTCTACTGCATTTTACAGCTTATGTATTCATACGAAGTTTCCATATATTGGAGTATACTTCGTATGTATACAGCTGGCATGTCGATGTGCCTAGTCCTACGTATTTTGGGACTGGGGCGTTACAGCCCTGGCTGAATATAGGATCCGGTATAGTCCCCTCTTGGGCACCAGTGACCAAGAGCATGTCGTTGAAAAACGACAGTGGCCAACCTGAGAGGCTCATACCCGTATCTCCAGCGGAGCTTCGGGGTTACAAGAGAAGTGCAATCGAAGCCCATACGTCAGGTAATGTTCTCCCCACCCAATGCCTAGTATCATCATCTCCATGGCTGACATGTACCTCTAATAACCGCCAAGTCTTCTAGCATACAATTCTATTGGCAGTTACCCCTATCCGTCGCACGCTCCATACGTATCGGTGGCCAGCCGACTACGCGGAAACGTGTCCTATATGTGACACACATCATGTGATACAACAAGTGTCAAGTCCGTATGAGATATACCAATACCTCAACATCAATGGGTGGTCAATAAACTAAGTCAATGCAAGAGAATAAATAAAGCAAGAAAAACGACCGATAGAGTCGCTTGCACCCAAGTGTACTTGGACGCACAGTTTAAATATCATGAAATAAAATACTAAAAATAACAACTGAAAATAAGAATATAATAATCACAGAGTAAGGTAGCAAGGTATCTTGCCTGGTGGTGCAAAGTGGCAAGTCCAAGAGTAGCAAGTGTCAGCACCAAAACTCACAAATCACAGATGACTCCAAACGCTGAAACAAACATCAAAAATGATCTCGGTGAAGAAGATATACCTAAGAAACGCCTGTCCAAAAGTCAAATTCTGAAACAGGGGCAAAATCGTAATTTCGGGTCAAAACGATGTCCGCCGTTGGACCCGCTTTACACCGAAACGCGTGCCAAAGTCTACGGTCTCTAAAGTCATCGAACTATATGTCTATGGTTTCAGTTTGAGGAGAAAAACTCAATGGTATGTCCAGTTTTGGATTCCGAGGAGCCGTGTACAAAATTGCCCGTTTGAGTGGGTCGCGGGCCCGCCAAAATTGGGTTCCGATTCGACCTTCTCAGAATCGAACCAAACTTGGCATGCAGGACCAGAATTTCGATCCGAACCTGTTGGCGCAAGTTTCGTCTCGATCTGACGACTGTACACGAAGTTATGGACAAATTTGCAAAACGTCGATACGGGGGTATCTCGACGGATACGCGTTGATTTCGTCGCGCGCACGCAACGAAATCGAGTCCCGTCAGTTCCCACACGTCGGTAACATCCATACGTGCCTTTTGATGCGTATAGTACATGACCACGTCGCCCGGTTTGTCGGAGCGTACGTCGTATCGGAGAAAATTCTAAAATTTTATATAAATTAACACAGGTTTTTCTCCAACTTCAACATCAGTTTATTTCCTACACATTAATCGAAACAACGATCCTGAAGATGCATTGTGATCTCGGTTATGTTGTCTTCACATGTGTTCAATTAGTTTTTACGAAAGTTTAATGGACAGCGAGAAAAGTGGCCGACAAGTTGGCGTTTTAAAACAGTTTTTAATATTCAGAAAAGTGAGTTTTTCTCCAACTTCGTCTCGATTTTTCGAGCAAGTTGGATGGCCATGTCAAAATCCACCTGGGGGATCTTGAAGAGGGTCATGAGGGTTTTATCTAGGATTTTCTAGATCGAAAAGTTATCTAGTACAATCGAAGTAAAGTTCGAGGAAAGTTGAGTACCTGGCTGAGTTTAGAAACAAGGTATCTCTGTTTCGGGATCTATTTCGACGCGCTTGGCGAAGCTTCGATGCACGCACGGTTGCCGCGAACAACCTGGGATGTGCGCCTGGGGTTCTAGACTGGGGAGGCGAAGGAATTACTTTGAGGGTTAGGGTTTCGATTTTGTTGTTGTTGTTGTAGGTTGAATATATACTGCCGCTACCTATTATTCCTATTAGTAATAGGAACGACACATGGGGCTCGGGTTTGCTAACACTCGGCTGCAGCTGTTGCTGCATTCATTTAGGTGTGGGGGCTTTGGGTTGAGGTGGACCCCCCCTCCCCCCACGTGGGCTGGTCCCCTCTCCCTTCCTATTATTATTATTTTATTTTTTTACAAACCATCAGCATTAGAACCAATCGGCCAAAGCCTGGCCGCCCCCTTGCTGGGGTTGGGCCGGGCCCCACCACACTATATATTATTCTTTTTTTAACTAAAAACCTTTATATATATATATTTATATATATATATATATATATATATATATATATATATATATATATATATATATATATATATGAATAAAAATCTAAAAGTCCTATAAATTATTAATACGTAACAAAATGGTTTTTAATAATTGAAAACTATATTTATTAACAATTAGAAATATATCAAGCACAATTTTACATATAATATCTAAAATTACGAATATACCAATTACCACATTAATTCTAAATAATATCGAAAAATTATTTTTAAAACACTAAAATATTTAGAAATATTGGGGGTTTACATCCTTCCCAACTTGAAGAAAATTTTGTCCTCGAAATTAAAATAAGGTCGGGGGATTAAATGTAATGCATGAAAAATATAAATGCAAGACATACCTTCGCCTTCAAACAACTGCGGGTAGCGATTTCGGATGTCGTCCTCGCGCTCCCAAGTAGACTCTCCTGGCGAGTGATTCTTCCATGCCACGCGAACCAACGGAATAGATTGAATTCGTAACACCTTCACTCGGCGATCGAGGATACCTACTGGTTGCTCTTCGTACGACAAACTCAGTCCAACTGTGATCTCGGAGTGATCAAGCACATGATTGCTGTCTGCCACGTACCTCCTCAGCTGAGATACATGGAATACGTCATGTACTCCCTCTAGTGACGGTGTCAATGGCAATCTGTAGGCAACCTCTCCAACACGTTCCAAGACATCGAAAGGCCCGATGTACCTTGGACTCAACTTGCCACGTCCTCCAAATCGAATCGTGCCTCTAGTGGGGGATATCTTCAAGAACACATGGTCACCCTTTTTGAACTCCAAGGGTCGACGACGATTATCTGCCCACTGCTTCTGACGATCCTGCGCTGCTCGCAGGTGGTCCTGAATCTTCTTCACTGTTTCCACTGTGCTCAAGACCAACTCGGGACCCAATAGCTGTCGCTCTCCTATGTCGCTCCAACAAACAGGAGACCGACACTTCCTACCATACAATGCTTCAAATGGTGCCATTTGAATGCTCGCTTGATAGCTATTGTTGTAGAAAAACTCAACAAGATAAAGATGGTCCTCCCACGAACCGCCAAAATCAAGCATACACGCTCTCAACATATCCTCTAGCGTCTGAATGGTACGCTCCGACTGGCCGTCTGTCTGCGGATGATACGATGTGCTAAACTTCAATCGAGTGCCCAAACTCTCTTGCATGCTCCTCCAAAAGTGTGAGGTAAATCTCGAGTCACGGTCCTACACAATACTAGCAGGCACACCGTGTAATCTCACAATCTACTCCATATACATCTCCGCCAATACCTCTGTCGACTGGCCCACTCTAAAAGGTAAGAAATGGGCTGACTTCGTAAGTCTATCAACAATCACCCACACTGCGTCATGTCCTCTAGGACTCCGAGGAAAACCCGTGACGAAATCCATAGTAATGTGCTCCCACTTCCACTCGAGAATGGATAGCGGCTGCAATAATCCGGCCGTCCTCTGGTGCTCCGTCTTCACTTGCTGACATACCAAGCACTTGGCAACGAAACGAGCTATCTCTCGCTTCATTCCATGCCACCAATAATACTGTCGTAAGTCACGATACATCTTGGTCCCTCCGGGATGAATAGAGTAAGTCGAACTGTGAGCCTCTGCCATCAGCTCCTGTCGTAACTCTCCATTGGGAAGATAAAGGCGATCACCACATCGCAATGTCCCATCGGGGTGGATCCTCAATCCTGTCTGCTCTCCTGCTTCAGTCCTCTCCTTGAGCCGTCGAAATCTAGCATCATTAGGCAATGCTGCCTTGATACGCTCTACCAGTGATGATTGCACTTGAAGGTTGGCTAATACGCCGTCTGCTCCGGGCAATACTACCTCAATACCAAGCTGCTCCAAGTCTCTAATCAATTCCTTCTGTGTGGTCAAAAAGTGTGACATGGACTTACGGCTCAATGCGTCTGCTACGATATTAGCCTTGCCCGGATGATAATGAAGCTCGATCTCATAATCCTTTATCAACTCTAACTAGCGTCGCTGTCGCATATTCAACTTCTTTTGTGTGAACACGTACTTGAGGCTCTTATGATCAGTGTAGATATCAACCTTCTCGCCGTACAAGTAGTGTCTCCATAGCTTCAAAGCAAAGATAACCGCTGCGAGCTCTAGATCGTGGGTCGGATAATTCTTCTCATGCACTCTTAACTGTCGTGATGCATAAGCTACTACACGACCGTGCTGCATCAATACACATCCTAATCCCTTCCCGGATGCGTCGCTGTAGATCACAAATCCTCCTAGGCCCGATGGTAGTGTCAAGATCGATGCTGTGGTCAATCGCTTTTTCAACTCGTCAAAAGCGGCTTGATACTCGTCTGTCCATACAAACTCCTGATCCTTGCAAGTCAATCGAGTCATAGGCCCCGCTATTGGAGAGAAATCTTCTACGAACCGTCGGTAGTAACCCGCAAGTCCGAGGAAACTTCTCACTTCAGAAGCTGTTGTGGGAGCGGGCCATGATTTGACTGCTGTGATCTTCTCTGGGTCTACCGATATACCATCGCCCGTAACAATATGACCAAGGAATGATACTTCCTTGAGAAAGAAATCACACTTGCTAAGCTTCGCAAAGAGTCTCTCGTTCCTCAATGTTCCCAAAACTATCCGTAGATGCTGCTCATGCTCCTCTTGACTCTTGGAGTAAATCAAGATATCGTCTATAAAAACTACTACAAATTTGTCCAAGTACTGGTGAAAGATCTTGTTCATTAAATTCATGAAAACTGCGAGAGCATTGGTCAAACCAAAAGGCATGACCAAGAACTCGTAGTTTTCATACCTCGATCGAAAGGCCGTCTTTGCAATGTCTTCCTTCCGAACCTTCAATTGGTGATAGCCTGATCGTAAGTCAATCTTGGAGAATACTTTTGCTCCACTCAGTTGATCGAATAAATCGTCTATACGTGGCAAGGGATACTTGTTCTTCACCGTTACTGCATTAAATGCCCTGTAGTCGATGCACATGCGCACTGTCCCATCTTTCTTAGGCACAAAAAGAACTGGTGCTCCCCATGGTGACGTACTGGCACGAATAAATCCCTTCTCTAATAAGTCATCAATCTGTGTCTTCATCTCTACCAACTCCTTGGATGCCAGACGATATACTCGAGATGAAATAGGCTCGGCTCCGGGAATAAGCTCAATAGAAAACTCAATATCTCGGTCAGGTAGTAGTCCTGGCAACTCCTCGGGGAATACATCCTCGAACTCGGTGATAATAGGGTGCTGAGGGGTGTCATGCATCATCATATGAGTTCCCGATGTGGGTGCCTCACAACTATCTCCGTCTTCTTTGGTGAACTCAAGCTCCGTCGCATTCGGTGGTCTAAAGATAATACTGCTCCTATGGCAGTCTATGAGAGCAAAATGCTGGCTCAACCAGTCCATTCCAAGAACCACATCAAATGTTGGCATAGGGAATACAAGAAGCCGTGCCATCATCTCTCTGCCATTTATCACTACAGGACAAAGTCTACAAACACCACTAACAGGTACAACTCCTCCAGTGAGGATTCTAACATTCTTAGCTAAGGGTATGATGGGGATGCTGTGTCTCGTGGCAAAACTAGTGGCTATAAATGAATGAGTGGCTCCAGTATCAAATAATATAATAACAGGAAAAGATGCAACTAAAACCATACCTGCTATGACCTCTGCCTCTGTCTCTACATTCTCAGTAGCTAGAGAGAATGCCTTTCCTTGGTTCTGTCCTGGGCCTTGAGCTCTGGCCTTGTTGTACTGTGCTGTCTGTGGAGGTAATGGTGGACGAGGTGTTGGGGCTGTGGGCCTCTGGGCCCAATGTGCATGAACTAGAGCCTGCTGCTCAGGACAATCTCTGGCCAAGTGCTGTCCTGATCCACATCTCATACATAAGCCCAAACGAAGTCGACAGTCATCTCTGATATGCCCCTGCTTCCCGCAAAAGTTGCAGGTGGGCTTCTGGTAAGGTATGTGCCTCTGCTGGTACTGTCCTGTAGTCCTCCTAATAGGTCCACTCTGAGTAGCTCGGGCTGGTGTAGCTGCTGGTGTATGACGCCTCGATGTCTGCTGCTGTTTCTTGTGAAGAATCTCCTGAGCACGAGCTTCTTCTAAGACAGCTGAATGGGAGACTCGAGACTGAGTAGTCGTATAAGACTTGAGCTCTGATGCAAGCTCCTGGTGAAATCTCCTCGCCTTCTCTAACTCTGTCGGAATCAATCCTGCACCAAATTGACTCAGGCGATTGAACTCTGAGTCATACTCATCAACTGTCATATTCTCTTGCTTCAGATGGAGGAACTGGTCGTAGAGACCATCTCGAACATGAATAAGGAAGAATCTCTCATAAAATGCATCATAGAACTGCTTCCAAGTGATCCCAGTGCCTAATCGTCTCTCTTCCGCCTTCCACCAGTGGTGAGCATTGTCTTCTAACAGTAAGTCCACTGCTGTCATCCAATCTCGAGCTGGCAACTGGGATGCCTTCAGTAGCTTCTCAGTACTAATAAGCCACTGTGACACCTCTAGTGGCTTCTCCGTCCCTCTAAAGGCCTTAGGGTTCATATCTGTGAAATTCTTGATAGAGCCTTCATAGGGATGCAGAGCCGGTGCCGGTGCTGGTGCTGGAGGTGGTGGTTGTAATACCCCGCTCCGCCTTAGTGGAATGTCGATTCAAACGGCAAGTACAACGACTCAAATGAGCCGTCGACCCGAAGAGTTGGCATCGACCTGATGAAGAATCGATGCAAGACTTACAATGGCCTGTCAAAGATGAATCCAGACTTAGACTTTCAATGTTGCTAACTCTACTCGGAACGACTATGTCGATAGTCTTCCCGTTTTATTGTTGTAACCCATTCATTGTTTGATTGTTGAACGCATAGTGAACTTGAACGTAAGCTTGTGCCGTAGCACGAGCGTGGAGCGCGGAACGAGAGTCCTCATATTTTCCATATTCTATACAAGCATACAGGATGGGATTATTCCCTTAGCTAGGTGCGTTGAGTCATTTATTAGCATGCACGGGGTTATCGCCTAGCAATTTTCGTGATAGTGTCCGCATTATTATGTGTCTAGGCTAAGCACAGACGGGTTCATCGGAGCCACCCACCTTAGCGATGTTCGCATCGGCCGAGCGATACTCCGAGCGCGCCTTTGAAAGTCTAAGTCTGGATTCATCTTTGACGGGCCATTGTAAGTCTTGCATCGATTCTTCATCAGGTCGATGCCAACTCTTCGGGTCGACGGCTCATTTGAGTCGTTGTACTTGCCGTTTGAATCGGTATTCCGCTAAGGCGGAGTGGGGCATTACAGTGGTGGAGGTCTAGCCATAGCTGCCATCATCGTCTGTCTCATCAGCTCAGTCTGCTGCCACTGAGCCTGCATTATGGCATACATAAACTGAGTAGTAGGGCTCCCATCAGTCGGTGGTGGAGGCATCTGAGGTCCCGACTGTGGAGGAAACTGCTGAAGGAATGGTGGTGGAGGAGGCAGTGGTACATTCCATCCCGGTGGCATGGTAGTAGTCTGTCCAGCCTGGCTGCCTGGGGTTGTTGCGACCTCTGGGTACTCCGTCGTCGGTGTCGTAGTAGGCTGCGACAGTCCTGGCTGGTATGGTGTCGCTGGGGTCATGGGAGGATTTTGTCCCTCCGAAGTAATCTTCTCACCAGATGTGAGGGCTAAGGCAGAAGTGCGTCCGCTTCGTAGATTCATACTGTTGGCACGAGGAAGATAAGTTGATATTAGGAAAGATTAGATATGAAGTAAATCGAATAATCAAGGAAGTTTCGAAAAGATTGGAAGTCAAGAGATAGCAGTAGTTCTGGATGAGATATTCCTATTCCTATATGCAGGTTTGTTGGGCACAGTCATGTAACCCAACAATATTAAATTCTGACCTGTATGGGCCACCACAAAAACATGTAACGCCCCAGTCCCAAAATACATAGGACCAAGTACGTGAACATGCCAGCTGCATATATACGAAGAATACTCCAATATATAGAATCCTCACATATGCACATAAGCTGTAAATAAATAATCACAGGCCAGAATAACATATCTAATCTCATCACCGCTCAACACAGAAGATAATGAAGTCCAAATAAATAAATAAGAGTATCAAAAGATAGCCGGGTGAACATACTCACTCCAAACAGCTATGAAGAATAGTCTCACAAGATCGGAGTTCGACCTCCGCAAAATAGAAAGAAAAGAGATATAAAATAATGTCTACAATTGTCTCAGATAAGAAATAGACTAGAAGTCATAAGGCACTGCCTCGTCATCAATGTAAGATAGCTCCAATACCGTACCGTACTCCTGTAAAAAAATAGTCTAAACCTGGAGAGATAACCAGGTCCTCAGGGGACATAGCAAGATACAAAAAAATACCATGCCATATAAACTGTAATAATATAATAAGAGAAAAAGGTATGCATGCAATCGGGTTCCTGACCATTCTACTGTGAATATGCAGTTGAGATACATTCCTTCGACGCATGAGCCCTGGCTGAATATAGGATCCGGTATAGTCCCCTCTTGGGTACCAGTGACCAAGAGCATGTCGTTGAAAAATGACAGTGGCCAACCTGAGAGGCTCATACCCGTATCTCCAGCGGAGCTTCCGGGTTACAAGGGAAGTGCAATCGAAGCCCATACGTCAGGTAATGTTCTTCCCACCCAATGCCTAGTATCATCATCTCCATGACTGACATGTACCTCTAATAACCTCCAAGTCTTCTAGCATGCAATTCTATTGGCAGTTATCCCTATCCGTCGCACGCTCCATACGTATCGGTGGCCAGTCGACTACGCAGAAATGTGTCCTATATGTGACTCACATCACGTGATACAACATATGGCAAGGCCGTATGAGATATACCAATACCTCAACATTAATGGGTGGTCAATAAACTAAGTCAATGCAAGAGAATAAATAAAGCAAGAAAAACGACCGATAGAGTCGCTTGCACCCAAGTGTACTTGGACGCACAGTTTAAATATCACAAAATAAAATACTAAAAATAACAACTAAAAATAAGAATATAATAATTACAGAGTAAGGTGGCAAGGTATCTTGCCTGGTGGTGCAAAGTGGCAAGTTCAAGAGTAGCAAGTGTCAGCACCAAAACTCACAAATCATAGATGACTCCAAACGCTGAAATAAACATCAAAAATGATCTCGGTGAAGAAAATATACCTAGGAAACGCCTGTGCAAAAGTCAAATTCTGGAACAGGGGCAAAATCGTAATTTCGGGTCAAAACGATGTCCGCCGTTGGACCCGCTTTACACCGAAACGTGTGCCAAAGTCTATGGTCTCTAAAGTCATCAAACTACATGTCTATGATTTCAGTTTGAGGAAAGGAACTCAACGGTATGTCCAGTTTTGGATTCCGAGGAGCCGTGTACAAAATCGCCCGTTTGAGTGGGTCGTGGGCCCGCCAAAATTGGGTTCCGATTCGACCTTCTCAGAATCGAACCAAACTTGGCATGCAGGACCAGAATTTCGATCCGGACCTGTTGGCGTAATTTTCGTCTCGATCTGACGACTGTACACGAAGTTATGGACAAATTTGCAAAACGCCGATACGAAGGTATCTCGACGGATACGCGTTGATTTCGTCGCGCACACGCAACGAAATCGAGTCCCATCAGTTCCCATACGTCGGTAACATCCATACGCGCCTTTCGATGCATATAGTGCACGACCACGTCGCTCGGTTTGTCGGGGCGTACGTCGTATCGGAGAAAATTCTAAAATTTTATATAAATTAACACAGGTTTTTCTCCAACTTCAACATCAGTTTATTTCCTACACATTAATCGAAACTACGATCCAGAAGATGCTTTGTGATCTCGGTTATGTTGTCTTCACATGTGTTCAATTAGTTTTTACGAAAATTTAATGGACAGCGAGAAAAGTGGCCGACAAGTTGGCATTTTAAAACAGTTTTTAATATTCAGAAAAGTGGGTTTTTCTCCAACTTCGTCTCGATTTTTCGAGCAAGTTGGATGGCCATGTCAAAATCCACCTGGGGGATTTTGAAGAGGGTCATGAGGGCTTTATCTAGGATTTTCTAGATCGAAAAGTTATCAAGTATAATCGAAGTAAAGTTCGAGGAAAGTTGAGTACCTGGCTGAGTTTAGAAACAGGGTATCTCTGTTTCGGGATCTATTTCGACGCGCTTGGCGAGGCTTCGATGCCCGCACGGTGGCCGCGAGCAACCTGGGATGTGCGCCTGGGGTTCTAGACTGGGGAGGCGAAGGAATTACTTTGAGGGTTAGGGTTTCGATTTTTTTTTTTGTTGTAGGTTGAATATATACTGCCGCTACCTATTATTCCTATTAGTAATAGGAACGACACATGGGGCTCGGGTTTGCTAACACTCGGCTGCAGCTGCTGCTGCATTCATTTAGGTGTGGGGGCTTTGGGTTGAGGTGGACCGCTCCCCCCCCCCCTCCACGTGGGCTGGTCCCCTCTCCCTTCCTATTATTATTTTTTTTTTTTTTTACAAACCATCAGCATTAGAACCAATCGGCCAAAGCCTGGCCGCCCCCTTGCTGGGGTTGGGCCGGGCCCCACCACACTATATATTATTCTTTTTTTTAACTAAAAACCTTTATATATATAATTATATATATATATATATATATATATATATATATATATATATATATATATATATAACTATATATATATATATATATATATATATATATATATATATATATATATAAAATATATATATATATATATATATATATATATATATGAATAAAAATCTAAAAGTCCTATAAATTATTAATACGTAACAAAATGGTTTTTAATAATTGAAAACTATATTTATTAACAATTAGAAATATATCAAGCACAATTTACATATAATATCTAAAATTACGAATATACCAATTACCACATTAATTCCAAATAATATCGAAAATTTATTTTTAAAATACTAAAATATTTAGAAATATTGGGGGTTTACAACCACCGCCCCAGGGGACAGTTGATGTGGCGCAGTGTTTCGCCTTCATGCAGCAGATGATGGAGATGCAGCGACACCAGGCAGAGGACATGAGGCAGGGCATTGATAATGCCCACCAGTTAGCAATGGGGGCAGTAGAGAAGGTGACTGCCCAACCCCAAGAAGGGCAGATTCAGCCATACCAGCCAAGGACTCCAGGTATTCAGGATTTCCAGAAGATGCGGTCGTGAGACTTCAAGGGTACGGAGGGTATCCTTTACGCTGACGACTGGATCGAGCACATAGAGGATATTTTTCGTCTCGCAAAGATACCGGCTAGACTCCAGGTGGAAACAGCGGGCAGCATGATGCAGGACCTTGCCCGCACTTGGTACCAGATCGACCCCAGGGTTGGTACTACGGGGCAAACTTGGGAGGCTTTTAAAAAGCTTTTCAAGGAGAAGTTCTTCCCCGACACTACACTTGGCGCGTTGGAGACGCAGTTTGAGAACCTGGTTCAGGGGAACCAGACAGTAGAGGAGTACGCCGGGGAGTTCTGTCGCCTGAGCAGATTTGTGGAGGGCCTTAGCGAGACAGCGAAGGCTAGAAGATTCAGGAAGGGTTTGGTTAAGGAAGTCAACACTACAAAAATAACCCATTTTAGCGACGTCAAAAGACGTCGCTAAATAAGGAAAATCTGTCGCTAAAATAAATTTGCGACGTATTTAGCGACGAAAATTGGGTATCGCGTATAGGCATGTCACATATGACAATTTTGTCGCAGAACGTCGCTGTTTGCGACGGCATGATTAGTGTCGCAAGACGTCGCAAAATTAGCGACAGATAGCAACGTAATGTTACGTCGCCAAAATAGCGACCACATTGCGACGCCATAAACTTTATATATGATGACATGGCATGGCAGCCACGTGTGCACTTTAGCGACGCCTAGCGACAAATTTAGCGACGTCCGCTGACAGGTTGTCATTTTTCACGTCAGCAGTTTAGCGACGTCTAGCGACGTTACGTCACTAGTTAGCGACGTATAGCGACGTGTACGTTCCGTCGCTGTCCGTCGCGGAACGTCGCTATACGTCGCAGATATTATAAAAAATTTAAAAAAATATAATTGGTATTTTTGTTATGCTGTGTGTCTGTGTTTACAGTGTGTGTGAAGTGCAGTGTTCGAACCATCGATAGTTTCACTTACTGTTCTATGTTTTATCTTGGATAGAAAAAGCAACAGTTCAGGGTGCACTTCTCAGAGCTTCCTCTTCACGTCATTCACCTTCTCGGGAACCTTTACGACGTCCGGAGAAAGTGAAGGACGTAAAAATGAAGCTCTCAGAAGTACACCCTGAACTGTTGCTCTTTCTATCCAAGATAAAACATACAACAGTAATCGAAACTGTCGATGGTTTCGAACACTGCATTTCACATTCAATGTAAATACAGACACACATCATCATAAAAATACAAAAGTTGTATAATATACACAAATTATTATTAAAATTTAAAAATAAACAAATTTTTTACCTTGAAGTGGGCGAACCAAAAGGCCTTCCTATCTGCGGGAGCATCTGAGTAGTTAATCCAAGGCCCACCATAGTTCTGCCTCAGAAATACCCCCAGCTGTCTCTGTACTGCAGAAGGCCGATATCTATACAATAATAATTTTTTATGAATATATATGTACATATAATTATTTGAGAAATATATATTAATTAATTAACTTACTTTAAAGGCCCGTCCGTCGAAATCTCCATACGCGTCTCACCCGGGGAAGCGCATGGAGGGTCACTCTCACCTCCTGCCTGGGCAGGATCAGTCTGATCGTCATCCTCCATATGCTCGGCGTCGGCTCTCTCTATAGAGCCGTCGACAGGAGGAATGCTGGACGGGGGATCAGGGATGCTGGATACGGGATCAGGAAGGCTGGACGACGAGGGAGGAGTCGCCAACCTGCTGGAACTGCCCTGTCCCGGTAATGGACCGGGAACAGAATGGTACACTGGCGTAATCGAAGATGAGGATGAGGGTACGGAACTGGCCTCTCCATCCCCAGGCCGAGGCTGACGGGACTGTCTAATGTAAAATCCTCTGCATCGTCCTCCTGGTCTAGTCATACCTGATAATAACATATGACAATAAAACAAAAATACATATTTATATGATAGACATCACAGATTTTTGAAAAATATCATGGTCACAGATAAAAGTGTCACTAAAGTGTCACAGATTTATTATTACAAAAATACATATTTATATGATAGACATCACAGATTTTAATCCTCTTCTGAAAATTCATCTAGTTCATTTAGCTCATCTTCTTCTTCTTCCTCCTCCTCTACATCTTCACTTTTATCTGCATCTTCCTCTTCAGATAACTCTACTTCTTCTACACAATTAGATGTGTAATGAGGAACTTTCGTCGTGTCCACTTTTATAATATTTGTTACAAGAGGTAGTTCATCCTGTTGATAAGCTATATCGTCAACCTCAAAGGTATTTCTAGCTTTGGTCTTGTATACTGCCCACCAGTCCGACCTTGTTGTTTCCGTTTAGGATAACTTGTGAAGTACACGAGCTGAGCCTAACTTGATAGGATAAATGGTTCATAGGCTTGATATCGACGCCGATAGTTTATATCAACAAGCCCGTGCTTGTCTACTTTCCAACCTTGACCTTCAATCGGATCGAACCAATCACACCTGAATAACACAATCTTAGCAGGCTCTATTCCATAACTATATGTCAGCTCCACGATCTCCCGTAGCACGCCATAGAAATCGTTGCCCGTATCAACATCTTTGTAGTTCGAATATCTGATACACAAACAGCTATTTTTGGTGGAGTCGAGATCCACAAAGTTGTCTCTGATCGGGCAAGTTGTTGACTTGAACCTAAACCCATTAACGCAATAGCTTGGCCATATTTTTGCAGCATAAATTGGTCCCTTGGCTAGCGTTCTAATAGACTCATTCTCAAGTCTTACGTATGGACGATCGACCTAAATACCACAAAAGAAGCAATTAAGCTCATTCTCAATCAAGTGCATATACAAAGGTAATTACAGAGTTCTGAAGTCTTACATATGCACTCAACCATGATGGAAAATAACGCCTCATTTTTTGTTCTAGTTCTTCTTCTGTTATCTGTGACCTACCTGACCTCACATCATCATTAAATATGCTGAAAACAACATCGTACAATTAATGTAATAGTATAATAATCAACACTATTAAAATAATATAGACGTATTATTTACTTATCCCTCCAGTTTCTCTACTTCCTTCTCGTCGCAGTTGAGTAATACATACACCAGAGCAGCCCTTAGCTCATCATCGTTCAGATATCTCTTCTTTATTTTACCCGATGGCTTTCCTGGAGCATTGAATACCTTCAGTATTGTATCATTACTTTCATGATCTCCGTCGTCGTTTCTGGAAGCTCTCGTTCTATTAGTTGCAACATAAGGCTTGAAATACATCGAACAAAAGTTTGTAATCTCCTCGAGAATATAGGCTTCACAAATAGAACCCTCGACCCGTGTCTTATTTTTTACCTTTCTTTTTAGGTGATTCAAATGTCGCTCGAACGGGTACATCCATCGATATTCGACGGGTCCACCAACACGTGCCTCATAGGATAGATGAATCGGCAAATGCTCCATAGAGTCGAAGAATCCAGGAGAAAATACCCTCTCTAGCTTGCATAGTGTTACCGTAATGTCCTTCTCTTGCTTTTCTAGACGATCAACGAGCAATTTCTTAGAACAAAGATCCCTGAAGAATATGCTAAGCTCCGTCAATGGATCCCAAACTGCCTGCGGTAAGAATTCCTGAAATGTAATTGGAATTAACCTCTCTATGAATACGTGACAGTCGTGGCTCTTCATACCCGTCAATTTGTTTTCCTTCGGATCGACACATCTTCTCAGATTTGACACATATCCGTCTGAAAATTTTAGGCCCTGGATCCACCAAAAAAGTCTCACTTTATCCTACTTGTCCAGCGAGAAAATTGACTTCGGCAGGAACTGTTTTCCATTCTGATGTATCAAATGCAACGCAGGGCGTTTGCATATTTCTTCTAAGTCCAACCTGGCCTTGGAATTGTCTTTCGTTTTTTCCTTTACGTCCATCACAGTATTAATTATTTTATCAAACACATTCTTCTCAATATGCATGACATCAAGATTATGTCTGATCAGATTGGTACTCCAGTATGGCAGATCCCAGAATATGCTCCTCTTTGTCCAGTTATGATGTCTACCAAATCTATCGCACTTGTACCCAGTTGTAGGATCTTCGATAGCACTTGGAAAATCTTTAACCTCCTCCCATATCGTGGCTCCGCACCACCTTGGCGGTGGATCACCCTTCTCTACAACGCCAGCACAGAATGCATTCTTGTTCCTTCTGAACGGATGATCTTTTGGCAGAAATTGTCGATGACAATCAAAGAAGCACGGTTTTCCTCCGTGTTTCAAGTGGAAAGCCTTACTACGGTCCATGCAATATGGACATAAGAGACGGCCATGAGTGCTCCATCCAGATAACATTCCATAGGCCGGAAAGTCGTTGATGGTCCACATAAGGGTTGCCTTCATCTGAAAATTTTGCTTCCTGGAAACATCGTACGTGTTAGCGCCTACTTTCCATAATTGATTCAACTCATCTATCAAAGGCTGTAAGTACACGTCAATGTTCCTCTTGGGATTGTTCGGACCAGGAATTATAACGGTTAGAAACATGTACTGAGTCTTCATGCACATCCAAGGCGGTAGGTTATACGGAGTGACAATCATAGGCCAGCACGAATACTGGGATCCCGAAAGACCAAAAGGAGTAAAACCGTCAGAAGATAGTCCCAACCTGACATTACGCGGATCTGAAGCAAAATCAGGATACACTCGATCAAAGTGCTTCCACGCTTCTCCATCGGATGGGTGATCCAACACTCCTTCAATCTGTTTTCGCATGTGCCAACTCATATTTTTGGCCGTCTCTTTCACCATAAATAATCTTTGCAACCGCGGCGTTAAAGGCAAGTAGTACATTGAATCGGTCGATCTTCTTACACCGGTAGACCTTCTTGTACTAGTTGTCTTATAGCGATCAGCACCACAAAATCTGTACACATCTGCGTCCTTGTCGTCTTTATAGTACAGCATGCACCCATTGCGACAGGAATCAATTTTCTCGTATCCCATCTAGAGCGATCTCACCATCCTCTTAGACCGGTAGAAGTCTTTAGGCAACTTAGCACCCGCCGACAAGATCTCTATAATCAACTCCAACACTCGGTTGTAGGATTCTTGCGACAGTTAAAATCTGACTTAATGCTCAACAGTCTTGTAACCACCTCCAACGGTGAATAATCCTCACAACCAGGATACAATGGAGTCCTTGCATTCTCCAGCAACTCTATGAACTGTGCAGCATCGGCGTTCGGTGCCTCCTCAGGTGCATCATGAACGAAACTAGGCCCCGCAGCGTCGAAAACCATGTTCACGCACCCGTCGTCGTATGCATGATTATCTGAAATAAAATTAGGTCCCGCATGCATATACGGCTCAACATAAGGCTCCGGCTCTGATGCTAAAGACACAAGTTCTTCGTGTGCGGTCCACTGATAGTAATTAGGCGTGAAACCCCTCGAGTATAAATGATATGTCACTTCCACTTCTGGATAATATTTTACGTTATGACATTTCACACACGGACACTTAATTTTGGTGTCGTCCATGTATGAGGGAACGCCTTAGCAAACTTCAGGAACTGCTCTACTCCTGCTATGTATTCATTCCGTACACCACACATATCATCAGGACGACGATTGTACATCCATGAACGATTTTGCAAGTAGTAATTCATATCCATTTGAAAATAATTCTGCAAAGATGGACACACATTATCCAATAGGCACAAATTCGTATATTATGTCTTATTATGGGACACACATTAGTAGCGGACAGTTACTAATAACAATGATATGCAATCTAGGTCAAACTATGTTGTACTAAGTCAAACAAGGTTAAGCTAAGTCAAACAAAGTCAAACAAGGTCAAAGTAGGTCAAGGGTTGACCTATAGTCGACTTTGTCAACTCTTAGTCCAATCTAGGTCAGATGTTGACTCTACTTTGACTTTCAGTCAAAATAGTCAACTTTGGTCAAACAAGGTCAAATCTAAGTCAAATATCCTATTTCTAGTCATTACCTACCAAGGTACCCTTTACCTTATCGCTATTGGTATCCCAATACCAATACCTTATAATTCATATCTTACTAGGCCCTAACTAGCCCATACTAGCTAGCACACACCATTCAAGGCTATACAAGCCTAACCTATAATTCAAGTACCAATAATGACCAAAGTTAACTCAAGCTATCTCATACACACAAGTAATATCTTGGTGTCATTTGTTTAGTCTTAAAAAAATACAATCAACTAAAACTAGTACCAAGTAATGAGCAATAGTGAGTTACCAAAGCAAATTGATCAGACTAAAGAATGCCAATCAACTTGGAAAGATAGATACACTGTTGACCATTTAACAAACATGAAGACAACAACAACAAAAAATATTGTTAAACAACAATCATCAATAATGAAACTAGAACACATTCTCTACATTCATCACAATCAAGAAACCCTTACAATACGAACCTCCATAGTTGTTCAAAGATCAAAGGATGGATCAGTATCAATCTAGACAGTCAAATCTCGAAAATGAAGATGGCAAACCTCGGATATAAGCACTCAAAAGTATTGGCAAACCTAATGAACTAATTATACCAAGAATTGTGGATCGAAATAAGGTTTACAATATAATTGTGCATGCAAACCAAGATTTCCTCTATTATTCAAAACAAAGTGTCATTATTTTTTTCTAGATCAAACATTATGTTTATCAATGGTGCTAACCTATGTGTGGGTATGGGTGTATGGTACATGGCAGTTCAACAAATAGGTGTGGACAAGTATAGGCTAGTGTGTCAAGTGTGTGTGTTTGGATGTGATACCATTTTGTGTTAATGGGGCAATATGTGTGTGTGTAGAGTACATGGTGCATATAGATAGGGTGTATGTGATAGGTTTGCATATGTGTGTAATGTATATAGGACTGTTCACATTTTGTGTATGTGTCAAAAATGGTTTAGACATAGGTGTGTGTCAAAAATGGCAGTTAGCTACTAGGGTGTTGTGTGGTGGTACATGTATGTGTGTGTGTATTTGTAACCTGGAAAACAGTGTGTCAAATGAGGGTATGTGTGTGTAGAGAGTGGACATGTAACAGGGAAAACAATGTGTTAACAGGAAAAAGCAGCTAGTGTAATGTATGTAATGACATTCAGTGTTCATGTGGATGTGTGTGGTACATGTGAACTCAGTGGTGTGAGCCATTCTCAGGAAAATGGTTCCCAAGTTTGTGACAGTTCATTAACCCCAAACCAATCCAAAATTCATTTCGAAATCCCTATTTGTCCAATGCAAATCCTAACCATAGTAGCTAACACACAGGTGAAAGTATTTAACATAAAAGTTAATCATCAAAATTAGTTTGAGAACAAGGAATTAAAATCAGAATTTAAACTAACAGGACTGTTCAGTCTAAACAGCCCATTCCTATATTCGAATCCAATATAGGAGGAGGAGTATATGTGTGTCTGTGTGTGTGTGTGTGTGTGTGTGTCTGTGTCTGTGTGTGTGTGTGTCCGTGTCCGTGTGTGTTCGTATTTGTATGTGTGTGTGTGTGTGTCTGTGTCTGTGTCTGTGTCTGTGTCTGTGTCTGTGTCTGTGTCTGTGTGTGTATGTGTATGTATCCGTGTCCGTGTGTGTCCGTGTCCGTGTGTGTCCGTGTGTGTGTGTGTGTGTGTCCGTGGGAGAGGAGGAGGAGGAGGAGTTAGGTTAGGGTTTACCTGACGAAAAGGAGGAGGAGCTCGAGGAGGAGGAGGAGCACGACGGGGTAGGGGTCGCCGGGGGGGAGTCGCCGGAGGAAATCGCGGGGGGGGGGGGGGGGGGAGTCGCCGGAGGAGCTCGAGGAGGGGAAGAAAATTTGGAGAGGGGGAAAAAAATTTCGAGTGGGGGGAAAAAAGAGCACAGCGTGCCCTAAGTAAAATAGTTAGCGACGTCACCAGTAGACGTCGCTAACCGTCGCAAAAATTTTAATATAGGCGATATATTTTAATAATATGTCGCTGGACGTCGCTATTCAGCGACGTAGTGTATATAGTGTCGCTGAACGTCGCTATTCAGCAACGGTTTGCGACATCAATAGAAGGGAGTCGCTATATTATATGTTTAGCGACGGAATTTTATTCCGTCGCTAAATAACGTCGCTAATAGAGCATATTTTAGTAGTGCAAGTCCTTAACCAATAGCAACATGAATGCTACATTTGAGGAGATTTTGATGGGAGCCATGGCAGCAGAGGATGATCTGGAGTCGAAGCAAAAGCGAGGTCGTGATTCACATACAGCCGGTGGCAGTGGAGGACCGACCAAGCAGCCCCATTTCCAGCATCAGCAGAGACCTTTCCAGCAGCAGCATAGGCCGTTCCAGCAGGCACAGCAGAGATAGGGTCAGCAGGCACCGAGACAGCAGCAGGCTACCATTTGTGACTTTTGCAAGAATCCAGGGCACAGGTGGAGTGAGTGCAGGAAGAGGCTAGGCAAGTGCCTACTCTGCGATTCATCGGAGTATCAGTTGAGGGAGTGTCCTGAGGCTTTCGGGCGTAAAGACAGGGAGCAGGAACCAAGGCTCCAGTTGAGCAGCAGAGGGGACCCTTGCCGACTCAGCAGCAAAAGTTTGTTCAGCACCAGCAGCAGACTAGAGGAGGCCAGCAGGGGCAAGCTTTCGCCATGGCAGCGAAGGATACCGAGGCATTAGGCGATCTGATAGCAGGTTCTGTTCTTATCGACTCTTTTCCCGCATTCGCATTATTTGATTCGGGTGCTTCCCATAGCCGTGTGTCTGTATCATTTGCTATTAGACACCAGCTTTCTTCTGAACCTTTGCCTAGGACTTTCAAGATCACGACTGGGGGTGGTATTATCCTCGTCAGTGATGTTTGCAAGGGTAGGAGAGTAGTTTTGGGAGGCCGAGAACTGGATGTGAGTCTGCTCGTAATGCTATTACCGAACTACAATATTGTACTCGGTATGGATTGGTTGAGCATGCACCATGCCAGTATAGATTATCGCGGGAGTAGAGTTTTTTCAGCATGCCAGGAGAGCCAGAGTTCGAGTTCACCAGGCGGGAGTCAGAGCAGAGCAGCAGAGTTTTCTGCGGAGCTTCTGCAGAGGAGCAGAGCGTGCCACATCCACTGATAGCTGAGTTTATGGATGTGTTTTCGGAGGAGTTGCCAGGGTTGCCTCCGGACAGGAATGTGGAGTTCTCTATAGACTTGGTACCCGACACAGAGCCGATATTTCAGCATGTCTATAGAGTGAACAACAGTGAGCTTGTGGAGTTGAAGAAGCAGGTGGATGAGTTGCAGGACAAGGGCTTCATCCGATCGAGTTCTTCACCGTGGGGTGTGCCAGTACTCCTTGTACCGAAGAAGGATGGGTTGGTACGGATGTATATCGACTACAGGGCACTCAACAGCCTCACGATCAAGAACAAGTACCCGCTGCCGAGGATCGATGACCTGTTCGATCAGCTGAGCGGAGCGAAGGTATTTTCTAAAATTGATCTGAGGTCAGGATATCATCAGGTGAAGGTAAAGAAGGAGGATATTCCGAAGACAGCTTTCAGGACTCGGTATGGCTAGTTTGAGTTTATGGTAATGCCGTTTGGGTTAACTAACGCCCGGGCGGTGTTCATGAACTTGATGAACAAGGTGTTCCACCAGTACTTGGACAAGTTTATGGTGGTGTTTATCGATGATATTTTGGTGTATTCGAAGACCCCAGAGGAGCATGAGGAGCATTTGAGAGTGGCTCTGGAGACTCTCAGGAAGGAGCAGCTGTACGGCAAGCTCTCGAAGTATGAGTTCTTCTTAGATCGAGTTGATTTCCTAGGCCATGTTGTGACCGGAGATGGGATCTCAGTCGACCCGAAGAAGATCAGAGTAGTTGAGGCGTGGACAGTACCGAGTTCAGTCACAGAGATTGGGAGCTTTCTGGGATTGGCAGGATACTACAGGAGGTTTGTTTAGGATTACTTTCGGATTGCAGCACCATTGACTAGACTGACCCGAAAAGACGCAGAGTTTGTCTGGTTAGAGGAGTGTCAGGTTGCTTTTGAGGAGCTAAAGAAGCGATTAACGACAGCCCCGATTTTGACATTGCCATCAGGATCTGGCGGGTTCACTATCTACAGTGACGCCTCAGGAAAGAGTTTGGGTTGTGTCTTGCAGCAGCATGGGAAGGTGATTGCCTATGCATCCAGGCAGTTACGTTCGCATGAGAAGAACTACCCTACCCATGATTTGGAGTTGGCTACGGTTATCTTTGCTCTAAAGCTGTGGAAGCACTATCTATACGGAGAGCGTGTGAAGATTTTCACATACCACAAGAGCTTGAAGTATGTGTTTACACAGAAAGAGCTCAACATAAGGTAGCGCAGATAGTTGGAGTTGATGAAGGACTTCGACATTTTATTACAGTACCATCCAGGGAAGGCCAACATGGTTGTCGATGCCTTGAGTAGGTATCTGGTAGCTATGTGTTTGACGATGGATCGTCACTTATTAGCAGATTTGGAGGGCTTGCGGATCGAGGTAATCGTGCCAGGAGTTCAGATGCAGATGTAGGGCCTTCAGATTCAGTCAGACTTGATGGAGAGGATCAAGTCAGCTAAGTTCGACGATGTTACTCTGCAGTGTATCCGAGAGCAGGTTCGAGCAGGATTGGCGGATGCGGAGTTTGTCATTACGGAGGATGGCACATTGAGGCACGGTTCCAGACTGTGTATGCCTAGCGGAGAGCTTCGGGAGCAGGTTATACAGGAGGCCCATCGCTCTTAGTACACTATGCATCCAGGTGCCAACCAGATGTATAGAGATCTGAAAGAGCATGTATGGTGGTATAGGATGAAACGGGAGGTAGCACGCTTCGTAGCCAGGTGTCTAGTCTGTCAGCAGGTTAAGAAAAAGAGGCAGAGGCCAGGAGGACTGTTACAGCCATTGTCTATTCTGGAGTGGAAGTGGGAGCACATCATGATAGATTTTGTTTCTGGATTGTCGTGTTCACCAGGAAGAAAAGACGCGATTTGGGTCATCGTGGACAGGTTGACCAAATCGGCCCACTTTTGCCATTCGAAGTGGGGACGTCTACTGAGAAGCTAGCGGAGTTGTATATACGGTAGATTGTCAGGATACACGGAGTTCCGGTGAGCATTGTCTCGGATCGGGATAGTCGCTTTACTTCCCATTTTTAGCGGAGTCTACAGACTAGTTTGGGCACTCAGCTCAAATTCAGTACTGCATACCACCCTCAGACGGACGGACAGTCAGAGAGGACTATTCAGACTCTCGAGAACATGCTGCGAACTTGTGTTCTGGATTTTGGAGGATCATGGGAGGATCACCTGCACTTGGTAGAGTTTGCATACAATAACAGTTTTCAGGCCAACATTGGGATGTCACCATTCGAGGCATTGTACGGGCGTAGATGTCGTACTCCCTTGTCTTGGGATGACATTGGAGAGCGAGCTTTATTGGGACCTGAGATGGCTATTGACACAGCTGAGAAGGTAAAGCTCATCAGGGATCGACTTCGCGTGGCGCCGGACAGACAGCGGCATTGGGCCGACAGCCACCGGAGACCTTTGCAGTTTGAGGTATAGCTTAGACTTAGGATTAGAATCTTGTTGTTTGTGATTTTGTTGATTATGTGATTGTTTTTAGTTAATTGAGACCATGCTTGTGCTAGGTTGGAGATATGGTATTCTTGAGGATTTCACCGACTCGAGGAACTATTTGTTTCGGTGGAGAAGGAAAGCTTAGCCCACGCTATGTCGGACCTTTCATTGTCAGAGGAAGGGTCGGTGATGTGTCATACAAACTGGACTTGCCCTCTTCCTTAGCGGGAGTCCATAATGTATTTTACGTATCGCAGTTGAGATGGTATGTGGCAGATCCTAGCCATGTACTGGACCATTCCGAGATTGAGGTGGGCCCTACTCTGAGTTATCCAGAGCAGCCTGTGGAAATTCTGGATCGACGGAAGAAGGTGTTGCAGAACCAGTCGATACCCTTAGTTCGCGTAGCTTGGAGGCATCACTCTCCAGGAGAGTCCACCTGGGAGAGAGAGGATGAGATGCGCGAACGATATCCCTATCTTTTCCAGTCTTGAGGTATGATTTTGTCCTTTCTTAATCATGCAGTTTGTCTTTAATTTCAAGGACGAAATTATTTTAAGGGGGGTAGACTTGTAGCATCCACTTTTTCATAGAAGGGTATTTTAGTCATTTTAGCCATTTTGGCCTTTTTGTGATTTTTTAGATATTTTGACTTATGTTGTGCTAGCAACTGGTTTAACCTTAGTGGACATTGTATAGGAGCCTAACCATGCCTTAGAATTATTACTTTTACTTATTAGAATTTATTTAGGGCTTGAGTTTATTTTTTTTTAAGGCTTTAATTAATTTTTAAGCCTTTTGCATGCAAGCCTTTTTAGCCTTTTTGACTTGGGCCTTATTCTTACTTAAGAAAGAATTATCCCAAGTGCAAACCTAACCCTAGAGACCCCTACCCTGGCCGCCCACAGCAGTACACCCTCCCCCTTCTTTTTATTTGTGAAGTTTTAGCCTCCACGAGTGAACCCTAAGAGATCTCCTGCTCCAAAACTCTATTTTTCTTCATCCGGAGTCCGTTTCTTCCCAAACGAACTCCGTTGCACTCGTCGAGGAGAGAAGGATCTGTTGGAGCATTGCTAACAAGGAGGCGGAGGCAATTGCTTGAGGGGAATCGACCGACACGACAACCGAGGGACTTCATTTATTGAGTTTTTGACACTTAATAGGTAAACCCTATTCTACCATAGTTATTCTGGAATTTCTTTCATTTTTGCATCCATAGAGGTGCCCTAGACTTGCCCATGAAGTTTGGTTGGATTTTGACTTCGTTTGATGGCGGTATCGGACACGTGTCGGTCCTTTACGGCACGTGTTTGACGAAATGCCGCTTAGGATAGAAAGTTACTGTTTTTCGATTCTGTATTCATGGATTTTTAGATAATATCATTTCAATAAACTTTTGTGAAGACGGATTTAAAATTGATGACTTTTCAGCAGCATTTCGGGCATCGGACGCTCGTGCACGGATCCCGTGCACGAGGCCGTGCATGCCCTGCCGTCAGTGCATTGTATATCGATGCACAGACCTTATTTTTGCCTAAAATTTCTTGAGCACGTGGGGGAAACCTCCGCCCCCATGCTCGTAAAATTTTACGGCTTCTCGTTGAGCGAGCGCGGAGAAATTCGACGTGCATCATTTAGCCGTACTGTGCATTCAGGCTGATTTTTGTCGCTGAAACGGACTTCGTACGCGCTCTCGACGCGACGAGGACCCATTCCAGGACCTGGGACATGTCGAACTATACCTAGACTACCCGAGGGACCAACCCCGAGTCGCAGCGTGGCCCGACGAGCGAGCCACGGAGGCCGAATCGCGCGCATGAGGGTGCGCGGGCGCACGCGCGCGCAGCTGGCCGCGCGCAGGTACGGGGCTGCATGCATCGCCTCGGTGCGACATGTCACTGTATTGCCGTGTCCTATACCTACCCTAGGACCCCCTAGCTACGTGCACGAGTACGGGGCATTTCGTTGTGTGTGCGACGCTCAATCGAGCGAGAATGCACGCATACGTGCACGTTGTCACACGGTATCAGATTTTTCCGATACGCGTTCTGTGGACATGACACGGACACGATTTCGAACCCGAGAGTACACGAGCGCATCACGTAAGTTGAGACCAACGTGTATGCCGAGTTTTGCGGGTTCATTTTATGTATATCTCATTTTGGGTCGTTGTGTGAAAAATGAGTTTTTCTTTAAATACAAACTTTGAGTTTGAATATGATATTTTGATTTCCAGTAATTTTGAGTTTGAATATGATATATATATATATATATATATATATATATATATATATATATATATATATATATATATATATATATATATATATATATATATATATATATATATATATTATATAAATATAAATATAAATATATATATATATATATATATATATATATATATATATATATATATATATATATATATATATAAAATATATATATATATATATATATATATTTATATTTATATTTATATTTATATTTATATAAAATATATATATATATATATATATATATATTATATAAATATAAATATATATATATATATATATATATATATATATATATATATATATATATATATATATATATATATATAGTTTTCCTATTTGTCTATATGTATATAATAGTATATTAAAATGAGGTATACCATTGTTGTGTTTTGATGTTTTAATCTCAGATTTGACTCATTTCAGTAACTTACAGGTGACACACACACACACACACAACCATTTGTTAGAATTAAGAGTAGGCTAGTATTGTAAATACATGTGTATGTATATGTACCTATATGTGTATAGTTATTTATGCTTGAGAACCCTTTTTAGAATAGATCATAGTTGTGGTTGTAACCATAGGAGTCCTAGGACAGATTTGGTTTGTCATTTTGAGCCTAGTTTAGTCGAATTGGCCGACAAGTTGACCAAGTTGACAAAAGTCAACTTTGGGTCAAACTTGATCCAAATCGACTCAAACGAACTCCGAATGACCTAGAATTTTGTGTATGACCTAAAAATTAGTAGACGGACTAGTTGACCAATGTTTGACCAAGTTTGACCAGCGTTGACCAGGTTGACCAGAGTTGACCAAGGGTTGACTTTGACAAAAAGGGACCTAGAAGCATGTAGTCTTGCATTGTAGCTATTTCTTTTGATATTGTAGACTTGGTTGTGACATGTGTATACTTTAAATAGGTTTATATTGCCCCGGTTTAGCTACATTTCATCATCAGCAGTTCAGTTTGCCAGGCGAGTACATTCTCTGATCTTTTCATACTTCTTTGGATATGTTCTCTTGTTATAGACTAGTATACTTGATGCTGACACCATGTTCACACATATTAGTACCCTATGGATCTTTTCATGCGATGTTATCCCCTCGGATACATCGAGTATATCATGTTCATGTACTTTATCGTGTTCATTATGTACTCCATGTATTCATATTTATCCATGTACACTCATATGTTATTCATGTACACTCATGACCATATGAGCTCCATGTATAAAGTAGTTGTTATCCATGTGAAATAACATATCATATCTTGATCCTTGTGTATTGATTGGGGGCAGGAAGAGTGTAGTTGGTTATGTGATCATTATTCCCAGTAGGTATCCATGTGCAACTCCATAGTTTATCCATGTACAACCCAACCCATTTACATAACCAATTTTATGCTCTAAATCATGTAGATAGTTACATTTTTCTATTTATTATATTTATATCTCATCTTGATAGTCTCTCTCTTGTTGATTTTCTTTACAGCGTTTCATGTGTAGTTTTCTATAGCTTGCTTTATATGTCCAATCCTGATATGAACTATTGTGAGAGATATGTGTTCGTTCCGTCCTGATTGGGTATGTTAAAAATTTTACAGGTGATGATGAAGAGTTCTACCCTACTTATTATGGCATTGGCTTAGATGACACTAGTAACGTGGACCCTCAGGAGGATCCAGCAGTCGCTGAGGATTTGTCCATAGTCTAGCTGAGACTTAGTATTTTATTGTCTTTATTTGAGACATTATGAGTTGTACTTGAGATTTGTTCTGGTGGTTTACACCTAGACTTTTATTTATATCTGTGACTCTCTTGAGATTTATTTTTCTATTCCATCTTAGTTGTTGTGATTGAGTTACTTATTATTTTACTCTCCATTCGGAGCATGTTCTAGACTGTATTAAATATTGTGACTCAGGACAGCATTCTACCGCCGACACTGCGGCGTAGGCTGGGCATACTTCACTTCTCGTGCCCTTTTACTGGGTACGGGTCGTGACACGCGGCTAGGAAGTCGGCCAATGCTTGGCCGTTGACAGCCTTTTGTGATATGAATACCATGTCATATGGTGTCAATAATATCGCTCATGTAGCTAACCGAGAGTTTAGTGCTCACGGTTTTGTCATGAGAATTTTGAATGGATTAACTTGGGAGATGACATGGATTGCTTGTCCCGAGACATAGTGACGAGTCTTCTGGATGGCGAACACCAGAACTAAACATTCTTTTTCGATGGAATTGTACCTATGTTCGGCCCCGACCATTGTCCTGCTTAGGTAGTAGATAGCCTGCTCATGGCCTGCTTCGTTGTTCTGGGCCAACAAAGTGCCAAGAGAATGGTCCATTGCACGGACTAAAGCAAGAATGGTTTGCCTACGTCGGGTGCCACCAGGACTGGAGGACTTTTCAGATAAGCTTTGATGTCGTCGAAAGCTTTCTGACATTCTTCCGTCCAGACGTAAGAAACTCCCTTCTTCATAAGCTTGGTGAAGGATTGACATTTTCCAAAAAGTTCACGATAAACCTCTGGATGTAGGCGAGTCGTCCTTGTAGGCCTCGAAGTTCTCTGAGGTTCTTCGGAGGGTCCATGTCAAGGATGGATTTAGTCTTCTCGGGGTCGACATGAATGCCCTTCGCAGTGATGATAAAGCCCAAGAACTTTTCACTAAAAACCCCAAGAAAGGATTTAGTGAGGTTCATTTTAAGCTCATGCGCCCTCATGAGGTCGAAGACTATCTTCGGGTCTCGTAGGTGATCGCCCGTAAGACAGTTCTTGACGGCGATGTCGTCAACATAGCACTCGACTGTCTTGCGAAGGTGTTGACGGAAGATTGTGCTCATAGCTCGCTGGTATGTGGCACCAGCATTCTTCAAGCCAAAGGGCATTATTGTGTATGTTACGACCCGTACCCAATATTTGGGCATAAATCGTGTACACGCCCAGCCTACGCCGTAGAGTCGGCGGTAGAACGCTGTAACAATATGATGAACAACCACACAATAAAATATTACCCATATAGGGCAATCAACAACTCAATATCTAGAAGGTGAAATAAATAAACCATCTCTAATAGAAATGTATGATGACTAAAGTCAAATAAAGTCTCAACTACATGTCTTATAAATCAGCACAATATCCAGTACAATGTCTCAGCACTAACTAAAAGGTAACTAAGCAAACGCAGCAAGATCAGATGCTGCGTACTCCTCATGATAAGCAAAATCCGTCTCTACTGTATCCCCCATGTATGGGCCATACTAGTCAGGGCACTCGACCTCTTCGCAATCACCTAAAATTAGTTTGGTTACCCAGTCAGGATGGAACGAGTATAATTCATTGAATACAGTTCCAATATATGAAAATAACTATAAAACAGAGGTTAGACATCAATTACATATTTTGAAAATAAACAGAAAAGATGTGAGAAAAGACGAAAAAATTAATAGCAATAAATAAACAAAATACCTTTCCAACTGTTAGAAGTACTTTTGATATGTGATCAGTCTGGGACACTACACCACGAGGTCTACGAGGTTTACTTGCACGAAAATAAACAATATCTACGAGGTCTACTTGCATAAAAATAAACAATGTCTACGAGGTCTACTTGCATAAAAATAAACAATGTCTACGAGGTCTACTTGCAAGAAAATAAACAATGTCTACGGTCGGATCACACATCCTTGGTACTTCTTATTTCCGACTCAACAATTTATAATAGAATATAAAATCACATAACCAATGGCCAATCAATAAAATATAGTGAAAATCAATATTGAAAACAGACAATAAACTGTACTCGCCTGTCGTCCGTAGTGGATGGCATTGATCAGAGTCCAAATCAATATCCAAGTAACCTATTTAAGGAATTACAATATCAATGCGTGAAATCAAAACAATACTATTCTATCTACTTAACCTTAAGTCTTGAAACTTAATCTAAACTAAGTTGTTTGCTTAACTATGATTGGTTGCACTTTGCTTACTATTTAACATGTTAATCCCATAGCTCTGTTTTGGTATCTCAGGCTTGACTGCACTTATTGGTACTCACCTTGCCATACTTCCCAGGTATTGCCTATCTTGAGTTGCACAATTATTCCCTTTTTCTTTATAACTCTGAGTTTCCCCTAATAATTCAATATGTCATTGATACATATACATATCTAGGTTTTTCTATTCTACTTCCCTGCCACTCTCTCCTCACAACTTCTTTCATCTGTGTATTCATGGTACCAATATCCAAGCCTTCAGAAATTAGACTAGGATGCTATTGTCCCCTGTTGCAGACACTGTCACACACTGGGCCTTCCTTATATGCCATGATATGGCTTCTAATTTAACTCGAGGATTCATTTACCTATTTAACCTGCAGGTTTGCCAAGTACTGTTGTAATAGGCTACTTCCCAAGTCCTGTCTACAGCCAGGTAATAGTCTAATGGTTAGTCCCCTGTTCCCTTGACTAGTGTTTTCTGATACAAACACTTAGCCCCACATCATCCATATACCTTTGCTAACCCATCAATTATCAACATAGTTGCCTTCTTAAATCTGGATACACAGGGTCTCTATGTGACCGTATCTCATGGGTTATCTCCATACTGACCAACATGTCCTTCATCCTCTCTACCTGTCCTATATTGGGTAATTGACATGTGAGCAGGGCACTTTATAAAGTAGAGCTATGTACCAGGGTTTAGGCATTATACAAGGAACAAGTAAGGCACTCTAATGTTTAAAATTTGTTACCCAGGTATTAAGGACCTGGTATGTACCTAGTCTCTATAAGTTTTTTGGGCTTGGGAGTATTGCCGAGCCAACCATATCCCCATCATATTTAACCTGGACACTACTCCACACATCACCCCTGTTAGAATCTACGAGATACTAGGGAAACCCATGATTCAGGATCCCCTGGTTACAAAGAAAAGCTATGGGTACTTCCCAATGACAGTATCAGGCAACTATAGTGGCAGTTCCCTGTATAGGTAGATACTGCTATAGTAGGTAAGTTAGTACCTGGTCCTGCAGACCATACTCTGCACTTCTTTCCCGGTGTAGAGTATAGGGGTGGACTTGTTGTGAGAAACCCAGTAGATTATCAGGTAATGCTGAGTGTTTACAGTTGGTTCAAAAATCACATCAATCTATCCAGTATCCCAGTGCTCCACTCGATGCTAACATCTCTATTAGATACCATATATCCTAATGTCTTCCCCTAAAGTGTTTGCTGGTATGCCCTTACTCCCATAGATCCCTAGATAGTTGCACAGGCCTATACCTAGGTTCTACCTGGCTTATAATGATTTAGAGTCATCTCAACTATATAGAATTTTGCTGATACACGCTATGTGTCAACAGCCCAGTCCTGATGCAACCCGCTATTCCATAGCCTAAGGTTCCATCCTTGGATACCAACTCTCATGGTCAGTAGATATAATCAGTTGGTAACTAGCCTTCTCTGGTCGAGTATTTTAATGTGCAGGATATTAGGAACCTGTCAGAAATGGCCTTACCCTTAGGTTACCTAAGACTTATTCAATGCCAGTACCTAAAGTGTCCCAGGGTACTTCTATGTCCTAGTTTTTGGCTACAGGAGAGGTTCACAGGTGTATACTGGGTATCCCCTGCTCTCCCATATATGGTACAGCCCCTAGACCCTTGCCTATATGTTTGGTAAGGGTTGTCCATGGTATTTACCTAGGAATTTCAACAAATACCTATCATACTTAATCCTTTAATGCTGACAAAAAAGAATTTGTATCTTGGTATGTCAAGAAGGGATGATGAACTCACCTTGTGATTGCACAGAACCTTGCTCTCTTCCTGGCGTCCACTCTTGTGTCTTCTTGGCAGGAGATGATATGGTCGGCTAGGGTTTGTAGGGAAGGAAAAATGCAGCAGGATCCATCCATATATATATATGTGGGATGGATGGAATCGAAGGGAAAACATTGAGAGATTCGAATTTTTGAAATCCCGATCCTATCTTATCTATTGATGTTTAAGAACATCATTTATCCGACTAAGACTAGGAGTACAGGCCCCTTGAGTTTGTTGATGAGTTTGAATTCAAATAATGGTACTAAGGTCCCTGAATTTATATAAATAAAAAATAGATGGGGCTTACAGTGTAGCAGTAAACCCCCTTTGGAGTTCTGAACGACGTGTGCTTCTCGTCGTCTTGAAACATTTTGATCTGATTGTAGCCTGAGTAGCCGTCCATGAAGGACATACGCTCGAAGCCACATGTGCTGTCAATCATTACGTCGGTAATCGGGAGTGGGAACTCATCCTTTGGGCATGCAGAGTTGAGGTCCTGGAAATCGATGCAGACTCGGATCTTTCCGTTCTTTTTGGTAACGAAAACGATGTTGGCTACCCAGTCGAGGTATTGTTCTTCACGAATGAACCCACTGTCCAAGAGCTTGTCGATCTCTTTGTCAATGGCGTCCATGATGTTAGGACGGAAGCGCCGTTGTTGCTGCTTAATGGGTTTAGCGTCAGGTAAGATGTTAAGCTTATGCATTACGACTTGTGGGTCGAGTCCCGGCATGTCTTCGTAGCTCCAGGCGAAGACATCGATATATTCTTTGACCAGGTGGATTAAGGATTCTCGATCCTCCTCCACCAAGCTTTTACTGATGAAGATGGGTTTGGATGAAGATCCATCCCCAAGGTCGATCTGCTCGACTTCGTCTTCGGTAGGGGGTTCTTGTAATTCAAAATGAGACTCTTATTGCGCACCTAGGCATTGAGCCCAGGGTTCTTCTTCAAAGAACTCTCATATTTGATCGTCATCTTTATCTTCTGAAGGATGTACGAATGTCATGTTGGCTGACAGCACCTTCCTGAAGACTGAGCCGATGCTGGTGTCGGAGTCCCAAGTTGAAGTTTTAGATGAGTGAGAATGTATGACATCCTCTACTTCTGATTCTTCTGGAGTTGTTGGAGGCGTGATGTAGCCTACCCCTCGTCGGGTATGGTGATAATAGTCTTGCGGCTTCCCTTTTGGTACTGGAAGTCGTAGGGGAAGGCGTCGACCTTTGTCGTAGTTCAGACCTTGGCTACTCTTCAAGTTGTAACCCATCTTTTGGATGAGATACTTGGCTCGATCATTGTACCGGTAGGTTTGCATTCTGTCGGTGTCGGGTTCTGGCTTCGTCGGTGGGAGGTCTTGGTGACGCTCGATTTTGCCAAAGATAATGGACTTCTCGTCCTTGTTTCGAGGCGAGACTATGTAACAGACTCCTTGGTACAGGACGACTCAATTTTTATGACTCATAGTCGTTATTTGTGTTTATAACGACTGTAGAGCATTATATAGAGTGTACATGGTATTCCAATGTGGAAGACTAGAATAATTGAAAGACACTCTCTTATTGATAAAATACGGGATCTTGTCCCGAGGGATTACATCATCGAGGGATGGAGCATCGACATTAGCCGATATGTACTCTCTAAGTTCTTCATCGGTGAGAACTGGAACAGCCTTGGGAGGTTCATAAGAGTTTTTCGGGAGCTTGTCCCGTGCTGGCTCCTGGGACTGTGCTGAGAAGGACGCTGAGGTCTTCTCTCGTGGCCTGACGGGTGCTGACAACTGAGGAGGTCTGCCTTTGAGCCACACCTTAAGGGGAGCTTCAGTTGGTGTGCCGGGAGCTGGAGCCTTTCCCCCTAGCTTGGCTTCGATAGGAGCCGCCACTTGAGGGGGCTTGCCTTTGAGGCGTATCTTCAATGGAGCTTCATTGGATGTCCTGCCCGGAGAAGTTGGCACCTTCCCACGGAGTTTGACTACCATAGGGGCTGATGTTTGAGGTGGCCTCTCTTTGAGTCACACTTTTAGGGGAGCATTGATTATCATGTCTGTCTCTGAGTCAGCTTCGACCTTAGCTTCTGCCTCATTATCAGCGTTGTTGGCTTCATCTTCGAGATGAATTAATTTGTACAGGTCAGCGTCGGTGATGAAGGTTTCAATCCCTCTGAAGGGATCGACATCAGCAAACTCTGTTCGGATGATGCCTCTGGTGGACACGTATTTCATGCATTGATGGAGAGTGAAAGGCACCACCATGTATTCATGTATCCATGGCCGTCCCAACAGGATGTTGTAGTTGACGTCTGTATCCACAACATAGTAAGTCATCTCGTCTGGAGATCGTCGATGTGATACTTCAAGCAGATCTTCTCCAGCGGCTCACTCTTACTGGCGTTGAAGCCGCTGATGGTAGTGTAAGATGCTTTCAGGTGATGCATCGGGATCCCCAATGTCTGAAGTAGAGTTGAAAGATGATGCTGAGAGAAGACCCAGGGTCGATCTATATTTGATCCACCTTGATGGCACCGACATACCCTATATAATACAGGGGTCTGTTGTGCATGTTGTTCTTGAGCAGCATATCATGTTGAGTGAATATGATGTTGGGGATAATCTCTTCCATATTATGGCAGTGCGAATATGTTGTAGGATCGTCGTCAGGATGCTTGACTTGACTGATGAAAGACTCGGCGTCCTTCAGGGCTTCGCAGAGAGCCTCTCGAGTATCTTTGGATAGGCAGAGAAGCTCGAACAGGGAAAGCCGTGCTGGAGTACTGGCGAGTTGTGCCAGTATGTCAAAGTTGTGGGGCTTGGCTAACCCCAGAGTATTGTCTTTTTGAAGAGGTATGTCGAAGCGGGCCTCCATCTGCTTTTGTTTATCAGCTGCTGGAGGTTGGGATGAACCTTCTCCTTGGACAGCTGTGGTGATGATAGGAGGCATCACTTTGGACGGAGCCTCCTCTGGCTGGGCGTTCTACTGTGAACGTGTTTGTACGAACAGTGCTTCCTCAAAAGAGGAAGTCCTATTCGGCAAGACTTGGTCTTTTTGTCTTTTCTTTTGGAGGTAGAGGGTACCCCCGGTCGAATCATCTCTCGAACGAGATTCGGGTGAACCCACATGATCTCTCTCTTGGATGTTGTGAGTGGTGTCAGCCCACCCAAGTTGTCGCGGGTTGGTAGAAGGTTGACTACTTCTATTGTCGTCTTTGGGATGGAGACGACGCCATCTTGAGCTGTAGTAGACGGTAAGGTGCCGAACTGGAGCGACACCATGTTGGCCGATATTGTCTTCTCCTCGTAATCGACTGAGATGACGTTCGCATTGATCATGCGTTGTATGTAGTCTTTGAGGATGTAGCAGTCTTCAATTGGATGTCCAACGAACCGATAGTAGTGACAATACCTTGGGTCGCCGACTCTGCCTACTTCGTCAGGACGCTTGGGATCATGCAACTTGATTTTGTCACCCTGCTTCAGCATTTCGAAGAGCTGTAGGGTATACTCATCGTGGAAGGAGTAGACCATCTTCAGTCGTGGTGCGGTAGGAGGCCTCTGGGCAGGACCCTGCGTACTGTTAGACGCGTTGACAGTCAACTCCTGCTTCCCTTTCGCTTTGCGGCTGCTACTGCTGGTCGTAGGCCGTTTCCCTTTGTCATCGAAGGTAGGGAAGTTAACCCCCAGAAGGCGAGCATTATGTGCCTTCTTTTCAGCAGCTTCGACTTTAATGATCAATATACTCCAATCAGGCGAAGGAGTGGAGTTGAGCCAGAGCTTGATTGCAGGGAGCATGTTCCGATGAGTGCATGTTCCGGCATGCCCGGAGGCAACTTTAGACATGCTTGTCGGAAACGTTCGATGAAGACTCGAACGGTCTAATTCTCAGTCTATCGTACTTCTATGAGAGACGACATGGTCATGTCTCTCCCTCCATCGTAGAATCGATCAAGGAAGAGGCGTGTCAAGTCATCGAAGGATGATATGGAGTTGTCAGGGAGACTGCAGTACCAGTCGTAGGCGACTGTAAGCCCCCTGAATTTAGGGCTTATTTTTTTTAATTTTCTAAATCAATTATTTGCAATAGATATTATTATTTGATTATTATTTTATTTAATGTTAATTTTCGTGACTTTGACTTCTAGAGCGTCAGGGATGCCAATCTCTGGAAACTCTCTTCATGAGTTTGTAGTAGACAAGATTATCTTTATTTTGATATATCATGTCCCACTCAAACTTGTTCCCTTGTACTCTTTTTGCTTCACACAACTTCGAGTCAATTTAGACCATTTGATCTTTAAATAATTATTAATTGATTTTGCCACTTTTATCTTTGATTATCATATGCACGTTATCGTGACTTTTAAATTAGGAGCACAAGGCTAGTCAGTTTCTTGAAACCAACTCCTCATGCATGATATACTCGAGACGCCCTACATCCATGACCTTTGTGTCCCACTCAGACACACCATCTTGTGCTTCATTTGCTTCGGACAACTTTTGGGTCAATTTACGCTAATTAATTATCTACCGTAAAATGTGACCTGACTTCCAATTTAATTTCGGGATCCGACATCGATCCAACCTAGTCGACCCAATATATGGCTTTGACCCATTTTGAGCCTACTACCCACATGACACTTGTGTCCCATTTATTTGAGCTCCCACATGCTACTTATTTACCCATGATCATGAGTACCTAAAATTAAATCATTTATTGCACTAGGTATGTTTTGACCCGACCCGGCTCAACCGAACCCAACCCATGTTTCATGTTGTCCCCTTCATAAATATCGACACACTATTTTTTCTCTACAAAATATTAAACACCTAGTGTACTACTCAAAATATTTATTGGACAAACCCCTTTGTTTAAATTCCTAGAGAATAAAACCTAATCTCCATTAAATCCTAGCCATGGATTTTTCCTCCATAAATCCTAACCACACAATTTTCTAACACAACACTCACACACACACAAACCCCCCTTGGCTGGCCCTAATTCCCATGCACCCCACTCTCTCTCCTCTTTTTTCACACAACCCCCCCTTTATTTCATTAATTCCTCACTCTCTCTCTCTCTCTCTCTCCTCTCCAAATACTCACACACCAGCCCCATGCCTTAGCCGACACCCCCTCAACTATTTTTCTTCTTCTTTTCCTCACCATCTCCTCATCATCATCCTCACACCTGCCCACCATCACCACACCACTTCATCACCACCATCGCACGCCACCTCTCCTCCGACCAGCCACCACCACTTTTCTCCTTCTCCTCCTTCTTTTCCTCCTTCCACATCCGCAGCATCTGGCATAACAGCAGCAACAGCAAATGGTGCAGCAGCTGCAGCGCGCAACAGCAGCACAGCAGCCGCGTGCGCGCACGGGCCACCATGCGCCGTCGTGTGACGCGTGGCCGACCACACCCTCTCCGGTGAGCCCCCGGCAAACTCCTCCAGGCCACTGCCCTCCTCCCCAGCACGATACATAGTCGATTCGTACATTTTGCACAGAATTCCGTCGACGCGCGCGTGAACAAAATTTAGAATGTGCGCCTCGTTGCAGCGACTTCGCGCGCATTTTTTAGGAAATTCGAACGTTGGATCTGCGAACTCTTTGCTCCATCAGAATCTTGGTATATAGCTCTTCATTTCCGTCAAGTTTCGTCCGTTAATTTTATTGTTTGATACATCAAAATCGGCCACCAAGTTGACCGTTTAAATTGTACTAATTTTGGACAGTTTTGTGGAGCCAACTTCATCGGCTCGTATCTCCTCCTTCGCAGCTCCATTTTGTGTGCCACTAGTTCCTATGCACAGCTGGTATAACCCTCTTCCTACTCCTTAAGTTTTAATTTATTGTGAGCATGTTTGATTGGTTGAATTTGACGCCAAAGTTGGCCGTCCGAATTCGCAATTTCCAACTTGTAAAATTCTATTTTTGAACCCGGGGCTCCGAATTTCAATTCTGACACTACCAGTAGACTCGTGGCGTTGTTTTGGCACGAATTTATACAACATTTGTTAGATTTAGAGGACGTGGGTCCTGGCACGCATTTCGATGCAAAACGGGCCCCATAGTCCGATTCAACGGGTCATTTTGAGATCGGCTCATCGAAATCCAGTTCTGGATATATTGTTGAGTTCGTATTGTCATTCTGGACTCGTTGACATATAATTTGCTAAGTTTTGAGGACATTGGCTTCGGCACACTTTTTCGTGTAAATCGAAATTTTAATGTCCTGGTTAACGGACCAATTTGAGATCGGGTCAACGCAATCCAATTCCGGATATACCGTTGGGTTCGTATCATCATTCTGGATTCGTGGACATATAATTTGTTAGGTTTAGTGACTAGTATCCTTGCACATTTTTCGGTACAAAGTGGGTCCGATTCGGACACCGTTTTGACCCGAAATTACCTTTTTGCTCCTGTATCCAAATTGGACTTATGGATAGGCTATCCTAGCTGATTTGACCATTTTAGACACGTTGGTGATGTTTGTTTCATCATCCGACAATGTTTGTAAATATTTCTCTGTGTATTACCTTTTATTATAATTAATTTTTATTAAGTTCGTATTTTGGAATTAGTACAACGAAACTGAGATCAGTCGATTCCAGTGATCTCACATTGCTGAAATTGGCAAGATGATCATGTGGATCACTGTGATAAGATTATTAACCTTACCGTTTATTATCTTATCTCGATTTACGTGTCGTAGGTTTCGATGTACGAATAACGAGGTGCAACTTGATATTTTAATTCTTAGATTGAAGTTGATCCTGTTTGACCAAGATATATGGTATCTTGGTAGGTAAATATTAGGAATAGTATGCTTAGACTAGTTTTGACCTCGGTTGACCAAGTTTGACTGCTTTGACCAAAAGTCAACTATCAGTCAACACTTGGTCTAGAAATATCTAGAACTTGACCAGAGTTGACCAGTTGACCAAAAGTCAACTGTTAGTCAACTGTTAGTCAACATTAGCCTAGTTTGACCTAGAGTTGACCAGTTGACCAAAAGTCAACTGTAAGTCAACCTTTGACTCAGTGTGACCTAGTTTGACTTAGTTGGACTGAGATTGACCTAGATTAGATAGCTTATACTATATAAATCATGCCTAACACTGTTGAACCCTAATTAGCTTAGATATATCTTATCTCTAGTGTCACGACCCGGTCCCCAAATACTTGGGTCGAATCGGATCATGCCCAGCCTGCACCGTTGATGAGACGGCGGCAGTAAGCTGTAATCCATATTGCAGGTCAATCAACAACAAATTTAAATTTCAAAGTTGCCACAACATTTAATTTACGATAAAAACTTGTCTTTCAATACAAAGTTCATAAACTGGAAATAAAGAAACAACTAAACTCTCAACTAATGTAGCATCTATGGAGACGCCACAACATCATCATCAGCTGGGAGTACCGCCGGGTACAAGTCAGGATCAAAATAGCTATTGATCATCATCTCCAGATCCTCAGTAATACCTAAAATGTTGTCTCCAGTCAGGAGGGAGCAAAGTACAATTCATGCAAATTTTAACAATTAAAATGACAATTTATAACATGCATTTTTAAACAGTTTGAAAATGAACAATTTTGAAATAGTACAGTACAGTGATATGAATAGGTAAAGAATATGACCGGTTTGGGTACATTTGTATCCTAGCGATACGGTATGGCTTATCCCCGTGTGAGAGAGGGGTAAGCTAACACATTCATTATCCTAAGTTTGGATTTGGTCATATCCAGTACACTATTCCCCCAGTCCCCAACAATACGATCAATGCTCCCGAAGGAGTTCGTGTATAATTGTGGTTTAAACTTGCAATGAAACAATTGTGAAAATAATTGTAAAATCTACATAAAATGTACTTGCCTTAAACTTCCGGTTGTCAAGGTTTTGCACTTCGGTATTCGGTAAATTACTCTCTTCCTTGTACTCCTACATTTCCGGGAAACTCGTCTCAGAAACAAACATAAAATGTCTAGTTGTCTTTCCTAGTTAGTTTTGATAGATTAGCTAACTAACACAACGTCAAAGCATTTAAGAGTTTGAATTTAGAAATTTCATTCTTTTATTCTGGTATTTTCAGAAAACTTGTAATTATCACTTAATTTGGTTAAAACTTGTATTTTGTACATAAAATTATTATTTATTTAAATAGTGAGAAAATCATAACTTATCGATAATATATATATTATCTAGAGTTATTCTAACATCTATACTACACTACCACAACCAGAAGAAAAATAATAAAATTATTTCCTAATTTATTACATCTTCACAGCATGACAAATAACTGGGCTTATGCCCTTACATCTTAATATTACACAAATTGAAATAAGAAGAAACTTGTTAGTCTTGAAAATTACCTATAATTAAATAATAAAACTAACAATTGCCAATTTAAATTATATAAAATATATGAGTCTCAGACTCTGGTCCAGTCGTCATGTTCAGCTACTCTGCCTCAACGTCCGGTCGTACCGGTGCGTTTGCATTTCGCTGGGGCCCATTGACCATTAAGGTCGTCGCCCAAAAATATTATTAAAATAATATTTAATCCGAAAATCATTTTAAAAATCATTTTATTAAACTTCCCAAAAATTTCGGCAGTATTCCTTCTGTTTTCGGTCAAACCAAAAACTGGGAAAATGTTCCGGTTTTCCTGCAAAAATATTCCCAACCCGAAAATATATACAAAACCATTATTTTCCAAACCCACATTCCAGAGAACCCAATCCAAGACAGAAACCAAATTTTATATATAAAAACTATTCCCAGAATTATTCCCGAAATTTTCCCGGAAACCCGAGAATGAAACGGAAATCCCGCAGTATCGGAAAACTCCACAGAATATAACCACAGCATATATTTTTCCTAAAAAATCCACAGAACATAACTTCCAAAATAGACGAAAAATACGAAACCGAAAACGGAACGGAACCGAGCCGAAATCCCGAATTCCTACTGGAATTGGGTTGGACAAATTCATCATAGACAGTAAAAGAATTTATCGGGTCAGAGTGTACCGAAACCGAAGCGGAACGGAAACGGGTCCGCACCGGGAAGCGGACGGAACAGCGAAGGGAAACTTCGCGATCGGGCGACAGAACACGCACGGGGACGTGCGGGCGGCCTGGCCGGGGCGAGCGTCGGCGTCAGCGGCGGCGGAGGGCCGCGCGGGGAGCGGCGCCGGTCGGGTGCGGCCCGGGGGTCGGAGGTCGGGCGCCGGTGTCGGATCGGGCTAGGGTTCGCCGGAGAGTGCTCGGCCGGGGTCGATCTCGCCGGAAACGTCGGGTTGATCTAGGAATTTGAGTGGAATTTGGGAAAAGAATGGAATGATGGGAAGAAGGGTGGAGTGAAGGGGTTTTATAGGAGGAGTGAGAGGGGAAGTTACCATTTGAGGGAGGAGAAAGGTCTCTCCAACATTAACTCCGGTGGCCAGGGAAGAGGAAGGGCCGATCGGTTTTGATCGGTTTGGAGAAGATGAAGCCGAAGAAGCTTCGGTTCCTCCACAGAAGCAAAAGAATGGAAACCCATTTAATTAGAACAATGAATGTTTCCAGCAAGCTTTAGAGCTAAAGCTCAAATAAAACTTAAGGCTTAAGGCCTAAAAGAATGGGCTGGACTTGATATAAGAAATGGCTTAATAAATCCTTAATGGGTTTGGGACTATTGGGCCTTAAGAATAATGAGTTAGGAAAAATGGTTTGGCTTGGGTTTGAGGCCAGGCTAAAAATAATTAAAAGCTTTGGCTAGGAAATTATAAGGCAATTAAAATATGGACTATAACAATAATTTCCTTTTAAAAATATGATTAACATTTTAAAATCCTATTTCAATATATAAAAATAATTTTAGTCTCCAATCGGGTTCGAAGCGGATTCGGGTCTGGTTGACATACAAAAAAAATCCATGTGAACTATATATATATATTTTTTTTTTAAAATACTTTTCATAAATTTACAATTTAGATATTATTCTAGCACATAAAAATTAAAATGCAGTCTAAAATTTCACGGGTTTCACATCTAGGTTTGTGACATCACTCTGAGCATCGACCCTATTTGACAGCTCAGGACCGCAGGCGAGTACATTCTCTGATAGTAGTTCCTTGTCTTGATATCTTCTGTATCCGAATCAGTTATAGTGTTTTACTTGATTCTTGTCACGATGGTGCACGGACTAGTATACGTTGGATCCTGGCATGAGATGTTATTCCTGGACTTTCTTGGTATATTGGTACATTTTCTATCGTGTTTCCTGTACTTGTATAGACACCGATTCCTGAGAGGGAGTAGCTACCCTCTTAGGGAATCCCGTGTTATGACGTGCTATGTCCGGATCCATATACTATTCGGGGATGGGGAGTTATTATAGGTTATGTGATCAAAGCTACCCTGTCACTATATTCTTGTGCTTGCGTGTCACGACCCGCACCCGCTTTTTGGACGCGAGAGCGTGAGCAAGCCAGCTACGTATCGAGCGGACTCCAGTCCAACTCGAATACGTAAACGCTATCAAGGCTATGGTATACTGCCAAATCATGGCAATGCAATCTATATCTCAATCCACAATAAGATAATAATACATGAATGAACACTATGGGTCGTGGTTTGCAGCCCACTAACATATATGTCCGATAAGACTCCAAAAAAAATAACAAGAGTCTCTAAACTGATTCAATAAACAAGATAACTCATGATAAGGAATGTAGAGCACGAAAGGATAACAAACGTAATAATAATACCTGAATCTTACAAGAACCGCAAATCCTCCGCCATCTAGAACTACTAGCTAACTCTATGCAATCGCAAAACCTGAAGAGATCATCAGGTCCTCAGAGGACATAGCAAGATACATAATATACATGCTTATCTAACAGTTTTATCATGCTCAAGAAATAAACAAGAAAGAACAAGAACAAGACCAATGACCACGAACACTGACACAAACACGAATACGAACACGAACACGAACACGAACACGAATACGAATACGAACACTAGAACAACTATACATAAATGAACTGTCGGATGAACGATACACGAGATCAATGGAAGAACCAAACCCTCGTCCCGAGTGTGGACTCTCTGGTTTAAAATAAGCACTAACCCTCGTCCCGAGTGTGGACTCTCTGGTTAGCTCACGGCAAGACACCCTCGTCCCGTATGTGGACTCTCTGGTGTAATTGGTCAACCCTCGTCCCGAGTGTGGACTCTCTGGTGCCAATGATCACGACAAATACCCTCATCTCGTGTGTGGACTCTCTGGTGCACCAAACAACCCTCGTCCCGAGTGTGGACTCTCTGGTTGTGTAAAACGATAATCAAGGCTATAGCAGTTCACTACACGCACTCGTTCTATGACACGACTCTAGCAAGGTACTGATGAGAAACTCCAAGTGTGAACCACAAGACCAAACATGAACACGGCTATATGCAATGAAAACAACTCAAAAGAATATAATACGAAAAGCACATGTCCATAAACAATCAAAACTGGGAAATGAAATACAATGCATGTAAATAAAACTGTAGAGGGAGGCAAGGTATACTTGCCTGTGGTCCTTGCACAAACTATAGTCACAAGTCGAGGTTGAGAGGATGCCGATCTAGGAGCTGTCAACCTATAACACATATTGCACCATGAACCGTGCACGAAAACTATAAATCAATTCTATTGTTCTAGTTCAAAATTTATAGAATAGTGGCTAGTTGGGTAACTAATCTAATAATAAGTAATTCTGGAATAATTCAGTTAAAAACCTAATTTAACCTAATAATAATCTGAATATAATCTAAACATGCAAGTTTGGCTATCAAAAGTCATGTTTCCAATTTTGAAAACTATGGCACGCAAATCGAGACGTGCCATTGACTATATAGTCAAACGCTGTGAACTCTAGATTTTGAAAGTGCACCTTGGTAGATTTTAGCGCCACGAGTGCGCTGCAATCAACCGTGCCACAAAATCATGCTTTGGTCAATAGATGTCGCCGTTATGGCTAATCGTGACCAAAACGGTGATCAACCGATCAATTCTGAGTTCAACAGAATAACTAAAATACTAGATGAACGAATTAATTTCTGGAAAAAAAAATATATGTCGTAGATCTCTGTGTTAACTTTCCGAAGCTTCAAACGGTTCGTGATTTCGATTTCTGGTTCTCCCGGAATCTTGAAAACACCGAAACGTGTCAAGTTTCGGACAATCGACACTCTACGAATTTTCCAAAAATTTAGGAATAATATCTACGAAAATAAATTACATATTCAGAAATTTTACCTCAATACAAATCCAACAAAAAAACGGCGCGCGAAAATCACGTCGGAGTTGACGGCAATCGCTTCGGGAAGTCGAAAACCCTAGATGAGTTCTCCAACAAAAAGCTGTTGAAATTTCTAGGTTTAACGAATATAATAATATATATATAGGAGAGAGAGTCGGTGGGCTGCTGGGCACCGACAGGTGGGCCCAGTGCTGACTGTACAGCTGACTGTGCAGATGACTGTGTAATTAGTTAATTTAAATGCAGAAATCGTTAAAAACTCATTTTAACACCAAATAACTCCAAATAAATATCAGAAAAATCCAAAAAATTGTAGAAAATTATAGAAAATACATTTGACCTTCTAGAATATAAATAAAAATATTTTACCTCATATTAGTCCCAAATGGCCTCATAATAAATATTGGAAGCCTTTAAAAATATATAAACCTTAACGAATAAATACTTAAATATTGCCAAAAATTATGAAAAAATTCTAGAAAATATAAAATAGCATAATGAACCCTAGAAAAATATTTGAGGTCAATATATGCTCATAAGCTTGCACAGCAAATTCTAGAAGTCTTAGAAAATAGGTTTTTTTCTATATTTAATTATCTAAAAATCCCAGAAAAATTGTAAAAAATACAGAAAATATAGTTAACCTAATAGAGCATAAAGAAAAATACTGGGTCTCAAAATAGTCACAAATGGCCTCAAAATAAATTATGAAAGTCATTCATAAATATAAATCTTTATAGAATAAATATTTAAAAATATACAAAAATGTCTAAAAATCATAATAAAATATAATATAGCTATAGAATGCATATAGACCCTATCTAAAGATCATGTGACCACAAGATGGTCATAACTCACCTGTGGGCTTAGTCACAACTCCAATGATCATAAAAAATTAAATGTAAACTAATCAAATAAAAAATAAAAATATATCACAAAATTTCGAGAAGAGGAGTTACAAATCTACCTACCTTAAAAATAATTTCGTCCTCGAAATTCTAATTCATAACTATTCCTTAAAAATCAAAGTCTACTATTACCTTAATCTCCTCAAATTTAATTTCTCAAAAATATTTTATGACCTTCTCTAGTCATTTTATAACTCCGAAACTTCGAGGACTTCTACCCACCTTTGGTCACACTACTCCTCAAAATACGGTCACTAAAGTCTTATGGTCTTCCAACTAGTTGCTAATAATTCTACCGACAGATATCTTGACATATGGCATCTATACTCCTTCATATCTATAAACAACCAAACATTCAATAGTCAAGCAATAATATTATACTATAATTTAAGAATTTCTAATGAATCCTAGACAGCACGATCATTCGTCACCTCGAAATAGGAAGGGACAAAGAATCAATGGTACAAGAAGGCAAGGGAGAATAATCGAGAACGAATACGAAGTTTCAAAGATGGTAGAGAAATTTCTAGGAGAATTTTCAAGGCAGAGTGGATTAAGATTTCTAAGGTTTAGTCATGGTCGCATGCTCGTGTCAGTACAGTTACGTAACCGATACGATATGCTCTGACCTACATAGGCCACCAAAAAACTTGTCACGATCCGCACCCGCTTTTTGGACGCGAGAGCATGAGCAAGCCAGCTACGTATCGAGCGGACTCCAGCCCAACTCGAATACGTAAACGGTGTCAAGGCTATGGTATACTGCCAAATCATGGCAATGCAATCTATATCTCAATCCATAATAAGATAATAATACATGAATGAACACTATGGGTCGTGGTCTGCAGCCCACTAACATATATGTCCGATAAGACTCCAAAAAAAATAACAAGAGTCTCTAAACTGAATCAATAAACAAGATAACTCATGATAAGGAATGTAGAGCTCGAAAGGATAACAAACGTAATAATGATACCTGAATCTTACAAGAACCGCAAATCCTTCGCCATCCAGAACTACTAGCTAACTCTTTGCAATCGCTAAACCTGAAGAGATCATCAGGTCCTCAGAGGACATAGCAAGATATATAATATACATGCCTATCTAACAGTTTTATCATGCTCAAGAAATAAACAAGAAAGAACAAGAACAAGACCAATGACCACGAACACTGACACAAACACGAATACGAACACGAACGCGAACACGAACACGAATACGAATACGAACACTAGAACAACTACGCATGAATGAACTGTCGGATGAACGATACACGAGATCAATGGAAGAACCAAACCCTCGTCCCGAGTGTGGACTCTCTGGTTTGAACTAAGTACTAACCCTCGTCCCGAGTGTGGACTCTCTGGTGAGCTCACGGCAAGACACCCTCGTCCCGTGTGTGGACTCTCTGGTGTAATTGGTCAACCCTCGTCCCGAGTGTGGACTCTCTGGTGCCAATGATCACGACAAACACCCTCGTCCCGTGTGTGGACTCTCTGGTGCACCAAACAACCTTCGTCCCGAGTGTGGACTCTCTGGTTGTGTAAAACGATAATCAAGGCTATGGCAGTTCACTACACGCACTCGTTCTATGACACGACTCTAGCAAGGTACTAACGAGAAACTCCAAGTGTGAACCACAAGACCAAACATGAACACGGCTATATGCAATAAAAACAACTCAAAAGAATATAATACGAAAAGCACATGTCCATAAACAATCAAAACTGGGAAATGAAATACAATGCATATAAATAAAACTGTAGAGGGAGGCAAGGTATACTTGCCTGTGGTCCTTGCACAAACCGTAGTCACAAGTCGAGGTTGAGAGGATGCCGATCTAGGAGCTGTCAACCTATAACACATATTGCACCATGAACCGTGCACGAAAACTATAAATCAATTCTATTGTTCTAGTTCAAAATTCATAGAATAGTGGCTAGTTGGGTAACTAATCTAATAATAAGTAATTCTGGAATAATTCAGTTAAAAACCTAATTTAACCTAATAATAATCTGAATATAATCTAAACATGCAAGTTTGGCTATCAAAAGTCATGTTTCCAATTTTGAAAACCATGGCACGCAAATCGAGACGTGCCATTGACTATATAGTCAAACGCTGTGAACTCTAGATTTTGAAAGTGCACCTTGGTAGATTTTAGCGCCACGAGTGCGCTGCAATCAACCGTGCCACAAAATTATGCTTTGGTCAATAGATGTCGCCGTTATGGCTAATCGTGACCAAAACGGTGATCAACCGATCAATTCTGAGTTCAACAGAATAACTAAAATACTAGATGAACGAATTAATTTCTGGAAAAAAATATATGTCGTAGATCTCTGTGTTAACTTTCCGAAGCTTCAAACGGTTCGTGATTTCGATTTCTGGTTCTCCCGGAATCTTGAAAACACCGAAACGTGTCAAGTTTCGGACAATCGACACTCTACGAATTTTCCAAAAATTTAGGAATAATATCTACGAAAATAAATTACATATTCAGAAATTTTACCTCAATACAAATCCAACAAAAAAACGGCGCGCGAAAATCACGTCGGAGTTGACGGCAATCGCTTCGGGAAGTCGAAAACCCTAGATGAGTTCTCCAACAAAAAGCTGTTGAAATTTCTAGGTTTAATGAATATAATAATATATATATAGGAGAGAGAGAGTCGGTGGGCTGCTGGGTACCGACAGGTGGGCCCAGTGCTGACTGTACAGCTGACTGTGCAGATGACTGTGTAATTAGTTAATTTAAATGCAGAAATCATTTTTTTTTTGAAATCACACACACACACACAATTGGGGGGCTCGAACCTTGCCGGCCCCTCCGGATGTTTGCTCTAATACCACTAGGCTAGAGAGCTCAGACATGCAGAAATCGTTAAAAACTCATTTTAACACCAAATAACTCCAAATAAATATCAGAAAGATCCAAAAAATTGTAGAAAATTATAGAAAATACATTTGACCTTCTAGAATATAAATAAAAATATTTTACCTCATATTAGTCCCAAATGGCCTCATAATAAATATTGGAAGCCTTTAAAAATATATAAACCTTAACGAATAAATACTTAAATATTGCCAAAATTATGAAAAAATTCTAGAAAATATAAAATAGCATAATAAACCCTAGAAAAATATTTGGGGTCAATATATGCTCATAAGCTTGCACAGTAAATTTTAGAAGTCTTAGAAAATAGGTTTTTTCTATATTTAATTATCTAAAAATCCCAAAAAAATTGTAAAAAATACAAAAAATATAGTTAACCTAATAGAGCCTAAAGAAAAATACTGGGTCTCAAAATAGTCACAAATGGCCTCAAAATAAATTATGAAAGTCATTCATAAATATAAATCTTTATAGAATAAATATTTAAAAATATATAAAAATGTCTAAAAATTATAATAAAATATAATATAGCTATAGAATGCATATAGACCCTATCTAAAGATCATGTGACCACAAGATGGTCATAACTCACCTGTGGGCTTAGTCACAACTCCAATGATCATAAAAAATTAAATGTAAACTAATCAAATAAAAAATAAAAATATATCACAAAATTTCGAGAAGAGGAGTTACAAATCTACCCACCTTAAAAATAATTTCGTCCTCGAAATTCTAATTCATAACTATTCCTTAAAAATCAAAGTCTGCTATTACCTTAATCTCCTCAAATTTAATTTCTCAAAAATATTTTATGACCTTCTCTAGTCATTTTATAACTCCGAAACTTCGAGGACTTCTACCCACCTTTGGTCATACTACTCCTCAAAATACGGTCACTAAAGTCTTATGGTCTTCCAACTAGTTGCTAATAATTCTACCGGCAGATATCTAGGCATATGGCATCTATACTCCTTCATATCTATAAACAACCAAACATTCAATATCAAGCAATAATATTATACTATAATTTAAGAATTTCTAATGAATCCTAGACAGCACGATCATTCGTCACCTCGAAATAGGAAGGGACGAGAATCAATGGTACAAGAAGGCAAGGGAGAATAATCGAGAACGAACACGAAGTTTCAAAGATGGTAGAGAAATTTCTAGAAGAATTTTCAAGGCAGAGTGGATTGAGATTTCTAAGGTTTAGTCATGGTCGCAGGCTCATATCAGTACAGTTACGTAATCGAAACGATATACTCTGACCTGCATAGGCCACCAAAAAACTTGTCACGACCCGCACCCGCTTTTTGGACGCGAGAGCATGAGCAAGCCAGCTACGTATCGAGCGGACTCCAGCCCAACTCGAATACGTAAACGCTGTCAAGGCTATGGTATACTGCCAAATCATGGCAATACAATCTATATCTCAATCCACAATAAGATAATAATACATGAATAAACACTATGGGTCGTGGTCTGCAGCCTACTAACATATATGTCCGATAAGACTCCAAAAAAAATAATAAGAGTCTCTAAACTAAATCAATAAACAAGATAACTCATGATAAGGAATGTAGAGCACGAAAGGATAACAAACGTAATAATGATACCTGAATCTTACAAGAACCACAAATCCTCTGCCATCCTGAACTACTAGCTAACTTTTTGCAATCGCTAAACCTGAAGAGATCATCAGGTCCTCAGAGGACATAGCAAGATACATAATATACATGCCTATCTAACAGTTTTATTATGCTCAAGAAATAAACAAGAAAGAACAAGAACAAGACCAATGACCACAAATACTGACACAAACACGAATACGAACACGAACGCGAACACGAACACGAATACGAATACGAACACTAGAACAACTACGCATAAATGAACTGCCGGATGAACGATACACGAGATCAATAGAAGAACTAAACCCTCGTCCCGAGTGTGGACTCTCTGGTTTGAACTAAGCACTAACCCTCGTCCCGAGTGTGGACTCTCTGGTTAGCTCACGACAAGACACCCTCGTCCCGTGTGTGGACTCTCTGGTGTAATTGGTCAACCTTCGTCCCGAGTGTGGACTCTCTGGTGCCAATGATCACGACAAACACCCTCGTCCCGTGTGTGGACTCTCTGGTGCACCAAACAACCCTTGTCCCGAGTGTGGACTCTCTGGTTGTGTAAAACGATAATCAAGGCTATGGCAGTTCACTATACGCACTCGTTCTATGACACGACTCTAGCAAGGTATTGACAAGAAACTCCAAGTGTGAACCACAAGACCAAACATGAACACGGCTATATGCAATGAAAACAACTCAAAAGAATATAATACGAAAAGTACATATCCATAAACAATCAAAACTGGAAAATAAAATACAATGCATGTAAATAAAACTGTAGAGGGAGGCAAGGTATACTTGCCTGTGGTCCTTGCACAAACCGTAGTCACAAGTCGAGGATGAGAGGATGCCGATCTAGGAGCTGTCAACCTATAACACATATCGTACCATGAACCGTGCACGAAAACTATAAATCAATTCTATTGTTCTAATTCTAAATTCATGGAATAGTGGCTAGTTGGGTTACTAATCTAATAATAAGTAATTTTGGAATAATTCAGTTAAAAACCTAATTTAACCTAATAATAATCTGAATATAATCTAAACATGCAAGTTTGGCCATCAAAAGTCATGTTTCCAATTTTGGAAACCATGGCACGCAAATCGAGACGTGCCATTGACTATATAGTCAAACGCTATGAACTCTAAATTTTGAAAGTGCATCTTGGTAGATTTCAGCGCCACGAGTGCGCTGCAATCAACCGTGCCACAAAATCATGCTTTGGTCAAAAGATGTCGCCGTTATGGCTAATCGTGACCAAAACGGTGATCAACCGATCAATTCTGAGTTCAACAGAATAACTAAAATACTAGATGAACAAATTAATTTCTAGAAAAAAAATAAATGTTGTAGACCTCTTTGTTAACTTTCCGAAACTTCAAACGGTTCGTGATTTTGATTTCTGGTTCTCCCGGAATCTTGAAAACACCGAAACGTGTCAAGTTTCGGACAATCGACACTCTACGAATTTTCCAGAAATTTAGGAATAATATCTACAAAAATAAATTATATATTCAGAAATTTTACCTCAATACGAATCCAACAAAAAAACTGGCGCACGAAAATCACGTCGGAGTTGACGGCAATCGCTTCGGGAAGTCGAAAACCCTAGATGAGTTCTCCCACAAAAAAGCTGTTGAAATTTCTAGGTTTAACGAATATAATAATATATATATATGAGAGAGAGTCGGTGGGCTGCTGGGCACCGACAGGTGGGCCCAGTGCTGACTGTACAGCTGACTGTGCAGATGACTATGTAATTAGTTAATTTAAATGCAGAAATCGTTAAAAACTCATTTTAACACCAAATAACTCCAAATAAATATCAGAAAAATCCAAAAATTGTAGAAAATTATAAAAAATACATTTGACCTTCTAGAATATAAATAAAAATATTTTACCTCATATTAGTCCCAAATGGCCTCATAATAAATATTGGAAGCCTTTAAAAATATATAAACCTTAACGAATAAATACTTAAATATTGCCAAAAATTATAAAAAAATTCTAGAAAATATAAAATAGCATAATGAACCCTAGAAAAATATTTGGGGTCAATATATGCTCATAAGCTTGCACAGTAAATTCTAGAAGTCTTAGAAAATAGGTTTTTTTATATTTAATTATCTAAAAATCCCAGAAAAATTGTAAAAAATACAAAAAATATAGTTAACCTAATAGAGCCTAAAGAAAAATACTGGGTCTCAAAATAGTCACAAATGGCCTCAAAATAAATTATGAAAGTCATTCATAAATATAAATCTTTATAGAATAAATATTTAAAAATATATAAAAATGTCTAAAAATCATAATAAAATATAATATAGCTATAGAATGTATATAGACCCTATCTAAAGATCATGTGACCACAAGATGGTCATAACTCACCTGTGGGCTTAGTCACAACTCCATTGATCATAAAAAATTAAATGTAAACTAATCAAATAAAAAATAAAAATATATCATAAAATTTCGGGAAGAGGAGTTACATTGCGCCACCCTCACTTCACGTAGGGTGTAGCGAGATCTTATTCCTTGTACTTGTTATCCAGGTTGGCCGGCATGACCCTTTCCAGAGATTTTCTTGTGATTGTCGGGCCAAGTGGATAGCCTGTCCATTTTCCCAAGCCGATCACATAATGCTATAATATCTCAAGGCACATTTTATGTTTATATTATACATCAGATATTCCTGTACTGTTCTACTTTTCTGTACGTTACACCCTGACATGATTTCCAGTTTATATATCATGTTTTACTTACAGTCTAGATATATCATCTTGTATTCCATTATGATTGTCTCTTATAGCATTTGTCAATACTATAAAACTGTTGTTGGAGGTGTACTTGCTCATTTTCTTGACAGGATAACCGTTGATGTTTACAGAGGACATGTTGGCCGTTTGCTCTACCTTTTACGGGTATGGCCAGGATAGAGACCTTGATGAGACATTACCCCTAGAGCCGTAGATGATATAGCACCTATTTAGAATTGCTAGATAGGTTTGTCTGGACTACGAGTCTGCTAGTATTGAGACTTATATTATATTTGTGTTTGGGACCTTGTGTTATGTTTTCGACTCTCTACTATGTTTGAGACTTTGCTTCTATTTCGTGCTTATATTTCCATCATATCTTTATGATATTCATGCCTATCTTCCCTAGATGTCTTGTGATTGAGTTGAGATTATATACCTCCGTGCGGAGATGACAGGTACATATATATTGTGTCTAGATGCTATACTTTCTAGTAGACCTATACAGTGTTCTACCGTCGATTTTGCGGCATAGGCTAGACGTACCCACGTGCTCGTGCCCCTATAATCAGGGTGCAGGTCGTGTCAGCGACTCCCTTCAAAGCCCCGACAAACAGGCTCATGAGTAAGGCGTCTTCTTTTGGGAGATGTCTCGTTTGAGACTGAAAGTAGGTCAGATACCGGCGAGGAGAATCCTTCCCGTCGTATGGTGTCAGTGTTTGCGGTTTATACTTGGAAGGATAAACCACTTTGTTCCATTTGAGGGAGTAGGGTTGCAGGAGTCCCATCTTCTGGCGATCCTCCTGTCTACTTCGGGCCTCAAAACGTTCGCGCAGGTCTTTGACCATCTCGACCAAGTCTTCTGTCGAACTGGGAGCAGGTGAAGGCGGTACGGCCTGAAGCTGGATATTGGAAGGAGCTGACGCTCGCGGTGTAGTATGGTGCTCTGCCCCTGAAGATACCTGTTGAGGGGTTATACTTGATTCTCTGTTGGCTCCTAGATCGGGGCTGGTGGAGACAGGTGTCCTTGCCAGAGTGGTTCGAATATCGAACACGGCCTGGGTCAGAATCTGTATGGAGGAAAAGAGGGTTTTGAGACTCCCCTCAAGAGTGTCTATACGTTGCACGATGTCTGGTACTGGAGCGTCTGATTCTCCTTTATCACCACCCCTGCCATGTAAGCTGTCCTGACATGGGTGGAAGTGGATGGATCGGTCGAGGCTTCACTCTCGACCTCACTTTCCTGTAGAGGGGCTTCTTCTTCTGAGGCCTCCTGTTGGCTACCCCCAGCTACGTCAAGGTCAGTTTTTCGAAGCGCTTCTTCGTCTTCGAGAGGAAAGTTATCAGAGGCTTGACTACCCCCCGGATGTTGCTTCTGCCAGGACCTTGCTCCTTGCTTGGGTGTGTTCGTACACCCCTGGGGACAGGACCACTGTTTTGCTCTTCCTCAACTGAGTCTTGGATGCAGAGGCTTGAGGAGTTGGTGGTTGTCTTTCTCATGGATGAGTGGGAATTGGAGACAACATGACAGAAAGCAGTTTTGGGCTTCGCTTCATCTTCAATTGGCACTTTCTTTTCGAGGCGACATCGGATAAGAGCCGTAGATTATAGTCGCTAAAACCCGGACTGCCTCTGTGGCGGAGCCGTTATTTTATAACAATAACAGTTGATGGTGACCATAGCACATGTGTGCCCTACGAAGGGCACATTGTGCTTATTGGTCAGCTCTCCTGATATGCGTTTGTGACTGATCATATTACGCAAATTATGATGGGAGAGTTTTACTTTAACACCCCCATCAGACGCATGACAAGGCCAAGCACCGAGGTGGTCATGTGAATGTTGTAACCCCTGATCTGGTTCATGTGCATGAGATACGCCCAGATTATTGGTAGAGGAACAATATTTATGGCAACTTGAGTCTACTTCATGCGCATCACCCAAGTGGGCGCATGGACTCAGCATCGCAGTTGCCTAGCCAGACTTGGTTCGAAATACAGTAGATATGCCCAAGCGGGATAGGGACTTTGAGAGTCGACCTGTTTCTAGCATAGATGCGCCCGAGTCGACTCTGTACAGCTTACCATCAGCAGCGCACATAATTTTGAATGCATGTTTCTAGTTTGCTGTTGGCGTAGCACATTCATGGCGTATGGCCTGTGCTGCCTTAGATTTCTTTGTACTAGCCCGCGAGGACGTATAGTACTCAGAATCCAATTATGCTTTGCCATGACAGCGAGTGAGCCTGTTGAAGATAGACGTTCTCTCCTACACACCAGAGCTTATGCGCTGGAGATTGGTTGCACCTCTGCTCCGTTGGCGCATCTTCTTCGGCTGGGAAGAAGACGGTTAGGGAATGCAGTCAACACTGTGTTTCCCAGACAGATACACGACACCAGTGGACGCATCCTGGTTGCTGAGAGCGTCAGCAGAAAGGGCAACTGCAGTGGCGCATCCCCTTTTATGATGGTGCCAGGCGCATCGGCCTTGTGCACCCAGACTTGGCGAGTTTTCTTCGGCTTTGGCAGCCGCTTCGAAGGACTCACGCTGCCTTCAGAGATGAACTCCTCAAACGTCTGTTGATTGAGGCGCACCACAAGTGTTTTGTGGAAGGAGCCAAGTTTGATGTCGTCAGATTGCGATACAGCTTTCTCGTTGGAGGAGAAAGAGGTCCCAGCAGAGTCGCCAGCTTGCTTGTCATTAAAACTCTTTGGGATTGGTATTTTTAATTACAAACAGAACATAGTACAACATAGGACTTAGATGTAGTCCTAGGAGTACACTTTTGTTTTTATCTGGGCACCGTGTCGATGGAGCGAGTGGTAATACGTTGACTTCGTTGACGATCTGACGATGATCTCGAACTCTCTGAGGTCTGGGTTACTCTGGATGCCAGAGCGTTGCGAGGAGAAGTAGATGTTAAGTGTCTCTTCTGGCCTCCGTATGTGGATGTAACAGTCTTTCTGTATATATCTCTATCTCTGTGTGTGTGTGTGTGTGTGTGTTGAAGGAATGGTCCTTCTATTTATAGATAGCATGCTGGCTGCTCACGCGCGCATATGTCGGATGCGCCTGGACGTGGGGACTCCACGTAGCTGATGCTGGTGGTGGTGCATGGACGATGCACCCCAAGTTGTAGTAGAATATGCTTGGACTGCTTCGTTGGGCTGCGGAGGAGCTAACACGTGGCAGTTGCTGAGATTTCGTTGTTGCTGAGATCTTAGGTGGTTAGCACCCATTCTTTGAATAGAACTGAGTCAAAGGACGCGTGGCATATTCCTGTGGCTCAAAGATCTCAATTTTGGAGGAGAGTGATCTGTCGGGGTGCGCCTAGGGTCGGGCGCATGGAGGCGACTGAGTCCTATGAGTTTTAGGCATCATAGACAAGTATGGGTACATAGCTTTTTGAGACGCATGCAGAACTTCGTATAGCTTTTGAGGTGACTTGGTCTCATAACTTTTAGGAGTCATGAGCAAGTCCAGGCGCATGACTTTTGAGGTGCATACAGAGCTTAAGTCTTCTGTTGTTTGAGATCAGAAGTGAGTTGAGGGCGTATGTCCACTGGGGCGCACACATTCTTCTAGACGCATGGCCACGAGACATATACGAATGATCGATCGACCATACGATAGTTGTTACTGACCCAAGGTATAATGATGGTGTTGACATCAGCAGCTCTTCATTTTCTGAAAAGGGCTGCTGATTGGACGGCTCTTGGAATGCGTCGCCACCTTTGCCATTCAGTATTAAATGCTTGATGAAGACCAGTTTTAAAGGGGCGTATCAGTTAATTCCGATCTGGGCGCATGGATCTATGTCCCACTGGACACATCAGTACGGAGCGCATGGTGCTGACGGCGCATGAGCCAGGTGTCGCATCCTCTTTGGCCCGTCTGTTGAGTTCTTCGAGGCGTTAATGGCTGTTTTGATTTAGTTGAATTAGAAGGGGCAGATTCATCACCATAAATGCAAGTTCATTGCACTGACTTCGAGTAACTTGCCACTTGGCGCATGGGTTTGATTTGCCCTGGCCTATAAGTAGCAGCGTGAAGAGAAGTTTTGTTTCTCGTTTTACTTTTCTTTCCTTCATGGAGACGAACTCGATCGGTCCCCTGCCTTGGCGAGTTGACGATGAACTCCTTCCGAAGACGAAGATGTGTTGAGTTTGGTTCTTTTCACCATCGGCCCTGTGAAAGTGCATGTTACATCCAAATATCGGGATCGTCGTGTCTCGACACAGGCTGAAGGTGCATGTTGCATCCAAAGATAGGGGCGGTCGTGCCCTAATTTTTGTTATGCTGGAAGAGCCGCAGGTCGTCGAGTATGCCTGTTGCTTCCAAAGATCGGGGCATCGTGCCACGATCTTTGTCGAGCTAGGAGAGCTCCTCCTCCTCCTCCTAGAGTGCTCGCATGCTGATGAGAGAGTGATTCGCTCTGACTATGCACAAAGATGCGCATACGTTGAGATGCTGGAATGATGTGCATGGATGAGACATCAGAGTGATGCACCTGACGAATGATGCGCCTGGCATAGGGCGCATGGCAGTTGCTGCGCTGGCTGTAGCTTTAGGATCTTTCTTTTTGTAGAAGTTCTCCTTTGTAAAGTCTTTCTTTAGACATGTAATAAACTTTCATATGAAATAAAAGCTTTATTTTCAATGTCTTTAAACTTGTATTTTTCTTTGTTGTGCCAAGTATCTGTTTGAGCTTCCTGGCGCATTTGAGTTGGTCGCACGGTTGGGTTGAGCGCATAGGAATTCTGGCTTATAGATGCGCCTGGAATTCCATACTTCTACAGAGGTCGGCCATATCTCTCATCTCCTGTAGTGAGCGAAGTCCTTGCCCCCTCATCGCGTGGTCGACACATAATATCCCAACCTACAGCAGGAACCCCTCCTCGCCATATGAAATAAGCACATATTTTTTCAATTCTCTTGATAGTATCGGCTGGTAGGTGTATGGCCTAAAGCCAGAATCTCGCAATGGCGTGGATCACCGTCTTCACCAATTCTATACGTCCACCAAATGAGAGATTAATCGCATGCCAACCTTCTATACGTCGTTGTTTGTACTCTACCAGGCTTTGACATTCCTGTGATCTCGCATAATTGACTGACAGCGGGATCCCCAGGTATTTTACTGGGAGATCCCCTCTTGTAACTCCAAGCCTCCATGCAATCCCTTCTTTATTAGGGCAGTGTGTGCTAAAGTACGCTTTACTTTTCTTCTGATTCAAGTATAACCCTGTATGTTGCCCAAATACTTCCATCATTGATGTCAGAGCCTGTGTACCCCTCTCATTCGGCACCATAAAGACTAATAGGTCATCTGTATATATAAGGTGAGTCACATGCAGTGTAATGTTGCTGTGCACGTTTGTTATCCTTCCTCTAGCAGATGCTGAGTCAATTAGACATGTGAAGTATTCCATAACGAGGAAGAATAAGTACGGAGATAGCGGATCCCCCTGTCTCAGACCTCTGCTGCTCTGGAAAAATCCACAAGGTTGTCCTCGAATAAGTACAGAGAACGATGGAGTAGATATACACTCGCGGATCATTGACACCCACTCGGGTGAGAATCCCATTTCGAGCATGATGTGGCAGACGAATACGCAATTTACTGTGTCATAGGCCTTCCGTAGGTCTAATTTGAGGCACATTTTGTTCCCTCCTAGTTTATTGAAGTTATGTATCATTTCATGGGCCAGTAAGTTGTTTTCAGCAACATCTCTACCTTTTATAAATGTTGTTTGGTTGGGCGATACCAATTCTTGCATGATAGCCTGCATTCTCTTACACATCAGGTGGGTAATAATCTTATATAGGTAGTTGCAACAGGCAACAGGCAATGGGTCTAAAATCCTCTGGTGATATGGCTCCTTCTTTCTTGGGTATGAGAGTAAGGAAAGTGTGGTTCAGCTCTCGGAGCAGTCTTTTATGCATAAAGAAGTCTTGTATAACTTCCAGAACTTGCACTCTAATATCTTTCCAGTGGATCTTATAGAATTTGCTATTGAATCCATCTAGGCCCGGGGCTTTGTTGGGGTCAGCATTCATGATGATAGCTTCTAATTCCTCTATAGTGACCGGTTCTAATAGGGTTTGATTACCAAATGTCGTAACCACTCTTTTGCTTACTACTTCAGGAAACAGAAAAAAGGTAAGTATTTTGATTTAATAGTGTCATGAAATACCTGACAGCCTCAACTCCAATATCATCTGGACTGTCCACCTCCCGCTCGTCATGTCCTACGAGCCTTGTGAAAGAGTTTTTGTAATGCCTAGCTCTCACGATATCATAGAAAAACTTGGTAGCACGATCGCCGTCTTTAAGCCAGTTGCACTTGGCCCTTTGTGCTAGATCGATTTGTTCCAGCATGCGTAGTCGAGCCAATTTCTTATTTGCTTCGATTTTTGCCGCCGCATGGGAGGAGTTGAGTACATCCGCCTGCAACACGTCCTGGGCTAGCTTCAGAGATGCTTCGGCTTCAGCCATCGAGTTCGGTGGTGTTTCTCTTACCCACGTCTTGATGCACTTCTTGACATTCTTCAAAGATGCCACCAATTTATATTACAGATTTCCACAAACCCCAGATGTCAGACCCACCTGTACATCAGCATGGTATCCCTCCATTGCCGACCATTTGTTGTTGTAACGAAACGGTCGGGGACGGTATAGGGGAGTGGCCAGTAAGCGAATACAAATTGGGGTGTGATCACTGGTCCCCCCATAAGTCCTTCTGCTTTGATCGTCGGGAATGCATCGAACCAAGCCATGTTACCCAGAGCACGGTCCAGTTGGCAAGTAACCCGCTTCGACGTCGATTTGTTGTGCCAAGTCCATATATGACCTGATCTTTCTACAGTTTGTAAGCCTGCCTGCATAGAACACTTCTGGAAATCATGTATGACATAGTTAGGAACTATGTGTCCCCCAACCTTTTCTTGTTGGTAAAGAATCAAATTAAAATCCCCAATGAAAACTACCGGGAGTTTAAACTGATTCTCAACTAATGTGGTGGTTTGGATGATATCCTGCCATAGAATCTCCCTTCTTTGCCGATCATCGTGCCCATAAGTTGCCCCTAGAACGAATTAACACCCTCCTTTGTTGGTGAACTTCACTGCAATCAATTGATCGAATACATGAATGGCTTGCCCCTTCCAACTTCTGAAGTCCCATCGGACCCATATGCGTGCTATGTTACAGAGATGAAGATTATGGATCTGATGTCATGACGTTGGGGTACGTCTACCTAGCATCCTGTCTGATTTAATCTTAGTCTCCAATAATGCAGTGATGGTACATTGCTCCTTCCGAATCACCTCACAGACCTCTCTTCATTTTCCCAGGGAATAGATTCCCCGAACGTTCCATGCTATTATTGACATCAAGACTGGGTGTTGTCCCCATGTATATCCATGTTGCCGTTAATTAGGGTATTAACTGGCACTCTCAATTCATCACCTACAGTATTAGCGGAGGTTGTGTTACCTGTAGAGGACTCCTTTAACATAGCTTGCCATCGGGGGTTAGGAATACATAACGCCGATGCATCCTCTGACATGTCCTGGGAGCCTCTTAGCTCATCTTCTCTCATATGCCATGCGTGTCATTTCCGGCTAGAGCTCCCTACAAATGTTTCACCTGCAGCACCTTTACGTTGGTAAGTGTCTCCACCTCTCCTACTACTTCATGCCTTGTTCCTGTCATCTCCCGCTCCTATAGCCCGATGTTGTCTCCCCGCTTGGAATATTACTAGTGAGCTACTAGGTTGCGTATTTGTCGGACCCGTACTCCTACTTGCTTCCAATGGTTGCCCACTTGCAGTTGGAATAATCGCCACCGCCCTCTCCAGTCCTATGTCAACTTCAAGTTCCATATGTTGTGAGTCGACTACTTCGTTATCTGCTCCTGGGTTTTGCTCCCTCTCCCTAAGATGAGTATTGGTTGCATCATCTCCTCGTATATCCCCTTGCATACCAGACGATCCTGTTGTGTCTCCTCCACCCAAGCACTCCCTCGAAGGATGACCAAAGCATTTGCAAATATGACAGGTCGGGGGTACCCATTCGTACTCCACCCGTTGTGAGAGTACCTCACCAAAAGGAATCTCATATTCCAGCATTGAAGGCAGTTCAGCACCAGCAGTCACCTCCACAAATATACGCACATATCCCAACCTCGTCCTATATGTCATAGCTTCGTCAGCCTTTATAGGTCTTCCCACCATGCTAGCCAGCTTCGTAATCATTGGGATGCTCCAATAGTTAATAGGAAGTTCTGGTAGACGAATCCATATAGGGACGGAATGCAGAACTTCCCGCTCACACTTCGACTCCATAGTCCATGCCTTCATGATGATGAGTCGTCCATCGAAGGTCCAAGGACCTCCTTGCAACACCTTCTCCATGTCTTCCTTCATCCCAAACCGAACATAATAGAATCCGTTGTCACGAGCAAAGAATTCCATATTACCTTTAGGCCGCCAAACTCTATTAGCATATGCCCTGATCTGGCCGTAGAACGGTCTATTGCCAAGGACGTATAGGATGACTGTGTTACTCCAGTATTTTGTTGTCTCTACAAGGTCATCTTCCGTGAAGATCGCACGTTTTCCATTCCCTACTGTCGATGGTTCCACATATTCCATCTGCCCAATCATCTGGGAGGGATGAGGTCGGCATAAATCTGTCCATGATCGACTTTGCACTTGAGTCGTATTCATCTGGGGTCTTTCTGTCTCTACTTGTCGATTCCTTCCTCCTCCCATGCTTCCCTGATGCCCATGGGTCGGTGTTGGAGGGGCAACGATGACCGGTCGACTGCCCGTTCTTGGTTGGGTCCTTCGTTCCTGTTGGGTTCCCCGAGTATGATCTTTCGTTCTTGTTGCAGCTCCTGTGTTCCTTGAAGTATCTCGCCTGATGTCGTCTCTGCGTGGAACTTCAACGCCTCGGGTTGCAGCCTTGTTTCCTCTACGTCTACGGACGGTAGTCCAGCCGCCCCCCATCAGCGTTCCGCCTCCCGCCGTGTCGATTGCTCTAGGATCCCATGTCCATTGTTGGTGAGCCGCCCCCTCTAGGGTTTCGCCTCCGCCATCTAGGGTTTCTCCAGCCATATATATATATATGGCACCTCACCTCCCTTATTCTATATAGAGAATAAGGGAGGTGAGGTGCCACCTTATGGGTGGTGGCTACATGTCAATCCCCATCCCCCCACCCCCATGCTATCATCATGCTCTGAAAAGTGTGCAAGTGCATGATGATAGCATGGGAGGGAGGGGGGTTTTGACACATAGCCACCTACCGTGAGGTGGCACCTCTCTCTCTCTCTCTCTCTCTCTCTCTCTCTCTCTCTCTCTCTCTCTATATATATATATATATATATATATATATATATAGGAAAAAAAAAATATATATATATATATATAGGAAGCGGATCAAAAGTCTCCCTTAGAAAACCCCCTAAAAACCCCATATATATATATATATATATATATATATATATATATATATGACAACTGCAAATATTTCCAAGAATTGCACCATATTTTACGAGTACATAGTGCACTGTTAAATGTTCTGAAGTGATCACAGATCTTTGCCACATCTTAATTAATTAAACAACAAAAACTACTTCAAAAGTTTGTACATATTGCAAGGAACTCCAAACAAACAAAAGAATGTATGTGTCAAGAATAACATCATAGCATTCGTAAAGCTAAAACTCTGCATCTTTCACACAAAAACTCAACTATGCACACATAATCTCCAGTGAATTCAATCAAATCATTGAATATATGGTAGCACTAAATCACGAGATACCCACTCTATATATATATATATATATATATATATATATATATATATGGACAAGAAGAGTTAATTTGTTGCGACTATATTGGAATAGACATATAAGACGAACAGGTTTCCGAACTAAAGAGTTGATCATGCCATTGCAGTTACGATTATGAAGGTCATAAACTGTTAGGTCCGTTGAGAACTACATTCCTTGAGCCAACAAAGTTCAATCCCGAGGCATTGCTGGACAAACTAAGCTGATTTGGTGACCGATGAATCCTTCGTTGACATGGGAAACGTACATTGTGTTTTTGAGAGAACATAGTACTGGTCCTATATTTCCCTTTTCTTTTTCTTTTTCTTCAGAAGCTTCAGGTTCGACACAATGCTCTGTGGACACAGCTCGAACAGCTAACACAGGCCTGGTCTACCATGTACTCGAATGAAACTAGGCTTGAAAATAAGCCTAACAATAGTTTCAGTCACGAACCAGCGGAGCACTACAAAGAACATAAAAGAAATTTTGAGATTGGCAGAATGCTTGAAAAATAGCAAAAGTTGTGAACTAAGATCCAAAGGTCATAGTTAGGTGGAGACACTAAAAAGGCACACACAGATAACAATACTGCTGCTTACACTACCATTAAGTAGATAGAGTACTCCAATCCTACAATGCCAACAACAACAGAATTCAAGCACAATCAACAGGCTTCTACTACCTAAAACCCTAACCGTGAGCAACATAAGCTTGAACAGCACAACACGTAAGTCTTGAACAGATACATTAGTACACGAAAGGCTTACACTAAACCCATCATGGGGTTTCACGCCGCTGAGCCTAGGAAACCATATTGCAAAACATCCCGAAGGGAATGAAGCTAGAGCTAATCCCAGTACCCCTACTTAAAACCTCGTATGATGAGAGCACAACCTCCTTACACGCGATCTTCTTCATCAAGCATCTGGACCACTTCAGCCACGCCCATCGCCATCTCCTTGGGGATGAGCCCACCAGCGGGCAGATCAAACTGCCTTCGCTTCATTGAACCCAATTTCCCCTGTGCCTGTGGTTCCACCACCTCGAGCATTGATTCCAGCTCGTTGATCATTGACCTCCTTGCTGCTCGAACCATATAGTCAGGTCCCTAAGGCAATGTCGAACAAAATCAAATTAAAAATGAATTATTAAAGAGTTAGCCATACTACCAATCAGATGATCAGAGTGAAACAGCTCATCAGCCAATGGTTAAAGAAAAATATAGTAACTCTAATAAAGATATCAAGTTCTTGTTCTCATAAAATCAATCACCTACTCTTTCTATATTAGTTTCTAAAAGAAAATGTTTCTTTTTATGTAGTACGCCTATTATAATCAAGAGTGGTTCAATAAATTTTAAGCTAAGAGGGGTGCATGTGGCTCGTCTCTAGGTGTGTCAGTAATGATTGTATGTGGCTGTATAGGTGCGTGAGTGAGAAAGAAGGGGGGGGGGGTTCCAAGCATGAGAGAGAGAGATGGTGAAGATTGAGTGAGTAATGAACATACCACCACCATTCAAAAGCAGCCAACTCTACTTTGATGCAGTCCTCTTTGCCCTCATGGATACTTTGTCATTTGCACAACCATTTTTTCTTATAAATACAATGTAATCTAAATTTGTTTTAGTTGTGATTGTTCATCCAAAAGGATGTAAAGGTTGTTCTTAAGTGTAGTAGTAGCTGTAAAATAGAATAATGGGATGATTTGTTTATTGATGAGAGACTACATATATATAGGAGAGGCTAGCCTCCTCTCCTATTACTCTAAGCAATGTGGGACTAAAGCCCAATTACTAATAACTCTAATATAACACTTATTTCTAATATAACTCTTAACACCCTCCCTCAAGCTGGAGCATAGATGTCAATCATGCCCAGCTTGTTACATAAAAATTGAACCCGGGGACCCAGGAGAGGCTTTGTGAAGATATCAGCTATCTGGTCGCCGGTCCGCACATGTTGAAACCTTATCACTCCTTTTGTATATTCATCACGAACAAAATGAATATCAATTTCAATATGCTTCGTCCTTTCATGAAATACTGGGTTGGTGGCAATGTGATTAGCAGATTGGTTATCACACCATAGGTCTGCCACTTGAGATCCTGCGTCTTCTCCCAGTTCTTGTAGGAGATGCTTCATATATAATATTTCTGACGTGCCATGAGCAATAGCTCGATATTCTACTTCTGAGCTTGAGCGTGCTATCACACTTTGTTTCTTGCTTTTCCACGATACAAGATTTCCGCCAACAAATACGGAGTAGCCAGATGTAGACCGTCTATCTGCCAGACTTGCTCCCCAGTCAGCATCAGTAAAACACTCAATGCGAGAATGTCCGTTATTCTCCATTCGAATTCCTTTCCCTGGATTCTTTACTAGATAACACAGAATTCTGAGAACTGTCTGCCAGTGTGGAACTCTTGGAGAAGCCATGAATCTACTCGCGACGCTTACTGCAAAAGAAATATCCGGACGCGTCATGACTGCCAAGTAGTTGAGTTTACCAACCACTCGACGATACTGATCTGGATTGGTCATCAGGACCCCTTCGTCTGGAAGTAACTTCGCCCCTGGATCCATAGGTGAGTTTGCTCCCTTTGCTTGCATCATGCCTGCATCATTTAGTATATCCAGTACATATTTTCTTTGAGACATTACAATGTCCCGCTTTCCCCGTGTGACTTCAATACCCAAGAAATAGTTCAAGGATCCCATATCTTTGGTTTGAAATTGTTCTCCAAGAAACTTCTTGAGATTTGCAATACCCTGTCTGTCATCTCCCGTGATTACAATGTCATCAACGTAGACACCAAGCAGTATTCTTCCAGCAGATGTGTGTCGATAGAAGATTGAATGGTCCTTCTTCGACTGACACATTCCAAATTGAGTAACCACCTGTGTAAATCTACCAAACCACGCACGTGGTGATTGTTTCAGGCCATAGAGAGCCTTCCTGAGATGACACACCTTACCCTCCCTTGCAACGAACCCGGGAGGTTGCATCACGTAGACTTCTTCGTCAAGATCCCCGTGGAGGAAAGCATTTTTGATATCTAGCTGAAGTAAAGGCCAGTCATAGCGAACGGCCAACGCCATGAGAACACGAACGGACGTTATTTTGGCCACAGGAGAGAAGGTCTCAAAGTAATCCTCACCATATGTTTGAGAGAATCCTTTGGCCACCAGACGAGCCTTCAATCGATCAAGAGTGCCATCCGGTTTCACCTTAATCGTGAACACCCACTTACAACCGACAGCCTGTTTACCAGTAGGTAAATCGACTAAGTCCCAGGTATGATTCTCCTGGAGAGCCTTTATCTCCTCGTGCATAGCAGCACGCCAACCAGGATGTCGGAGACCCTCCTCAGCGTTCTTGGGGATCTGAATCCCATCAATAGTAGCTACCAGAGACTGAGTATAACAACTAAGACCTTTATAGTTGTCAACATACAAGGGATGATCTCGACACGCACGACGAGGACGTGCTGGAGGCAGAATCCCCGGAGCTGCGGGCGGAACTGGTGGAGGCAGCTCATTGGAGCCGGAGCTACTGGTGGAACCAGAGGAGGATGATTCTGTGGTGGACGTCGTTAATGGCTGACTTGGTGTATGTGGACCATCATCCTGGGTGACTGGCTCGGTAAGAGAGGGCACCTGTACTGGAGGCTGTTGTGTTTGAGGAGGAAACAGCAAAAAATCTTCTTCTGGATAAATTAGGGGTGCCGGACCTATTGATTGGGGAAACGGTGGAAAGTTTGATTCGACAAATGAAAAAATATCTCTTTAAGACAGGAGAGAAACACCGATACCCTTTCTGATCTTTAGGATACCCAAGAAAAATACATTGTATTGCCTTAGGATCTAATTTAGAAAGGGTTGGTCGGGTATCCCGAACATAGCATAAGCAACCAAAGATACGGGGAGACAGAGGAAACGGTTCTTTTCCAGGAAAGAGCCGAGAAAAGGGAGTGCTACCATTGAGCACTGACGACGGCATGCGATTAATAAGAAAACAAGCCGTAAGAACCGCATCCGACCAAAATCTCTTGGGAGTACGTGCTTGAAACATAAGTGCACGTGTTGTTTCCAATAAATGGCGATTCTTGCGTTCGGCAACACCATTTTGTTGGGGTGTATACGCACAAGAGGTTTGGTGGATAATGCCATTGCTGGCCAGATGTTTAGCAAGATCACGAGATAAATACTCACGGCCATTGTCACTTCGAAGGATTTTGATTGGGAGACCAAATTGTGTTGTTATCTCGGCATGAAAGTTGCACCAGATGTTAAATAATTCAGCGCGACTTTTCATCAAATAAAGAAACGTGACACGTGAGTAGTCATCGACAAACGTGACAAAGTACTTAAAACCCATGACAGATTCAGTCGGACAAGGTCCCCAGATATCAGAATGCACCAACTCAAAAGGAGCGGATGCAAGATTATTAGAGCTTACCGGATAAGGAACCCGATGATGCTTAGCCAAACGACATGACTCACAATGAAAAGAAGAGGGAATAACTAAGGACGGGTACAATTTCTGGAGAACTTGGGACGACGGATGACCTAACCGACAATGTAACTCGACCGGATCCAGTTTCATGCCTGCACAAACAACCGGAGAAGTAGCGTCAAACAGGTACAAGCCTCCAACCACATGCGCTGGTGGGGGGGGGGGGGGGGGGACAGCAGCAGCAGGGGGCGCGAGGGGGGGGCGCTGGACAGGGTGGAGGCAGCAGCAGCGAGTGGAGGAGAGGGGGGGGGGAGGGGAGGCAGCAGCAGCGGGTGGGGGGGGGGAGGGGGGGGGGGCGGGTACTGTAGCACGCGGGGGGGGTGGTTGAAATTTTTTTTTTTTTTTTTGTGGAGAGAGGGGTGGATGGATTATGGCTCTGATACCATGTAAAATAGAATAATGGGATGATTTGTTTATTGATGAGAGACTACATATATATAGGAGAGGCTAGCCTCCTCTCCTATTACCCTAAGCAATGTGGGACTAAAGCCCAATTACTAATAACTCTAATATAACACTTATTTCTAATATAACTCTTAACAGTAGCAATCTGGTATAGTTTACCCTTTTATATATTTATTTCACATGAACCAGATTATGGTAGAACCAGACACAGCTACCCAAACCAAGATCTCAATTCTCAACCACCAGGCTGCCTTAACTTCACTGTCAAAGACAAGGTTGAACCCAACCTCCTTGCAAAATGTTCCTTTGTGCAGCTCAACTAACCCTCTGCCAAATCTGAAATACTACTAGGATTATAAATTTTAAATGTAACATATAAATACAGCAACAAAGCCTTTATCCCAAATTGTTGGGTAGGCTGTTTGAGTCCTCCTCCTCCACTCAACTATACATTAAGGGTCATGTTCTCTGTAGCACTAACAAAAACATATCCTTCTTTGAACTTCAATTCATGTTCATTTAGGCCTACTTCTAATGGCTTCTTTAACTATTATCTTATCACTCCTCACCAGATCATCTAATCATCTATTCGCCTGCCTTGCACATGTCCAAACCACCTAAAATGATTTTCTCCCAATCTTGTGCTCAAATTGGTACCACTTGTAACTCCCCACAAATGCGCTATTTCTTATCCTATATTTTCTTGTATTGCATTCATCCATCATAGCATTCTAATTTCGGCTAGACTAATTTTCTGGACGTGTTATTTCTTAATTGCCAATAGTATAAATATTCTAGATACAGAACTTTGTTGACATGATCCTTGCACAATATTAAATTAAACCAAGGTCCTTGACTATAATATTTGCACACCAAAAACAAGCATATCTAGTATACTGTTAGATAAATCTGACCAATAAGTTTGAAACGGTAAACTGGTGTGTATGGTCAGCATTCACCAATAAGCCATCGTAGATCATCCAGTTTGTAAACATAAACCTGTAACATCAAATTGATAGCTCACCTTTTCAAAATTATTAATATAACATTTATGATTTGTTACGATTAAGTAATGTACATTTATAAGGTCATTAGGACTGAAGCTTTACAACCATCAACAGAATGTCTTGATTTGTTTTCGTCATCATATGCGGTGGAATCTCTAGAAAGCTACAAGTAACAAACTACCACTTCAAGTAAGTTTCCCCTGTTTTCGTCACTAATTCGTAGATGCAACATTCTTTAGAAGCAATAAATATCTACTGTGTCAATATGGACTATTACTATACAATAGAAAGGCACTAAATATACTCAACATATAAGAATACACAATAAATAAAACAAGGACAGCGCATTACAAATTTCTTACAGGAATAAATACCATGTACTAACCGTTTACTTGATATCAACTTAAAATAACATTTATGTACACTTAGTAACAGTAAAATAACATTTACTTGCACTTAGTAAAAGTAATTACACTGGTATCAAGTAGCATGGGTGCTTGATAAACATTTAATGGGCTCCCACATTAATAATGAGAAATGATAGTATGGTGCATCTCCAATTTTATCCTTGTGCAATTCTACTCCTATTGGTCCACATAGGATTAAATTTAAAGATTAGTGGATTGGAATGAGCTGAGACAACTATCCTTAATTTTAGTCCTTAATCGACCAATAACAAAGAAGTTGCATGTGGAGTTGAACAGTTGGAGATGCACCCTATCCGTTTTTCGACTAATAATGTCCTACAAGTACATATATAAACCGTAAACTACCACTTTAATGATAGCTATACTTAAAATTATCACAAAATTAAGAAAACCATATGAACTAGCAAAAATAGGCACGAGAAAGTGTAGGTTCAATAGATAGACTGCCTTACAAAAAATTTAAAGATATTGTCATGCACTTCAACATTAGCATTTATTTATCCATGTACTTAAAATAACTAGTATACACACTACTAATACTAATTGCATTCTTCTACCAAGTAAGAAGAGTGTTTGATAAAAAAAAATAAAAAAACTATTATGGGCTCCCTCATTAACATCGTCCTAGAAGAATATATATAAACCATAAACTATCACTGTCCTAAAAGCTATCCTACAAATTAACTAACAATAGAAAACCACATGAACCAGCAAAAATAGGCATTTGGAATGCAGGTTTAATAGGTAGACATTATACGAGGGGTCTATATCATGTGATATAATAAAACAATTGTAGACGAAGTAAATAAAGTGGCATGAACAAGGGGAAAAAAAAGATGCTCAAGGACTGTATTTACCTCGATAGCGTCAACTGTTAACAGTAGAACAATAATCTTCTCAGAGAACCTTTGGCGTTCTTCTGCATCATTTGCTACGCGGCGACGATATGAGAAATTATAGAACAGTGACCTTAGCTCCTTAAGCTTGGCCTTGGCCACTGCCAGATCTCGAAGGCATCGAAACACCTGTGAACGTCGAACGAGATGACATCTGAAGCTCACCTGAATAATCATGGCAGCATCCTGTGGTGATAGCTCCTTCCTTTTACCCTTGCTATGATACTTGGCAAATGCCTTCAAAACCCAAGGAAGCAAAACATCCAAAAGAAACCAAATTTCAGTTCCAAATCCAAATTGCCAAACAAGTCAACAAATAAATAAGTGCTCTTCTAGAGAAATCTGATTTCTTAACTTTTGCAGTCATGTGATGATGACAAGCTGAAACCAGAATTACATTAAGATGATGGATGATTCTCGTGTAGATCTCTGTTTTATTTTTCACAATTTAAATTTCCCTTATTGATCTATGTAGCCTCCACACAATCAGTAAAAAAAGCATAAACATGAACTTACAAAACCAAGATAGAATGTATCAAGACAAAAAGAAACTCTGTACTACAACCATAGATTACATGCTATACACAAATTATGTTGACATTAATCTAAAATGCATGATAAAAATAATACAACTGACCAGAGGAGGTATTACACTCCCACATTTTAGTAACTCAGTTGATGAGTTGTAAATGATATGCGGCATGCCAGAATAGTACTTCAGATCTCCAGTCAGGGATCAAATTAACACTAATAAAAGTCTAAGCAGCTATGTTACACGGACACGTTGGACAGGATATAGACAGCAGCACTGGCAGGGCAGCAAATTTTGGCATGTGCTAGTGTATTTTGGTGTCTGTATTGACAGAGAAAAAACAAGAACATTGGATTGACTGGGATTTCTAGGTTCCTCAATAAAGAATTTAAGTCCATGTGAGTCATTCCATCATGATAGCATCTTTCCCATCACAAGATATACACATGATGGCCATTGAACTAAAAACAATCAAGTTAGAGCCAGTTTGGGTTACCTGTAATGAAATCCAGGTGTTAAGAGAATTATGAAGTTAAGCATCATGAATTTGAAAATCAAACTCATAATGCTGGCTACTTAATACTTATTACTGAGAAGATGAGTCCATTGGCTTCAGTTCTTACTGTCAGATTTTGAATTTCAAATCATAATTCTAACTCCTGAGTATGAGAGAGATGAGCTCTCTTTTATAAAGCCCATGGATGGAATTCACGTGTTTTGCAACTACATTCCAACTGACAGAAATTCTTAACTGTCAAAAAGCTGGCAGTGAATTATTATAAAGATAACAGTAATTTTCAATGGATATTGCAATGAAACTTCCAATTTCCCAGTTACAAGTATGCAAACAGTGGTATGTTTGCTATTACGAACAATTTAAGAAAATGCAACTTTAAGCACTTGGCTCAGCGTGTTGTACACTGAAATTAATGTGGAGACTGAAATTCATGCGGAGAATGACGGCCCATGGTTTATTCATTTAGCATGAGAACACATGATCCAAGGAAATAAAAGGTAGTGAAATGTATTGTCATTAAGGATTTCTCTGGTTCTGAATAAAGTATTCACAAAAACAGGATATTGTTCGAATATTCAGCAAATTATGAACTAAATAATTCATGAGCAATCTGATAGAAAATACAATAGAGGAGAAAGTTTATGTAGCATAAAAAATGAAAATAGACCATGTGAGTTACCCCTTCCATCTCAAACAGAGATATGGGGGAAAGTACCAGCATCTTCCACCAATATCACTTTAGGGGTGAGCAAAAAACGGTTTAAAACCGTAAACCGAACCGGACCGAACCGACTTTGATGTTCGGTTCGGTTTTTTTTGAAGTAGGTTCGGTTTTCGGTTTTGGTTTTGTAAAAAACCTAATTTTCGGTTCGGTTCACGGTTTTTGGTTTCGGTTTGTGAACCGAACCGAAAACCGAATATGGAAATAAAGGGTTCGGTTTATATAGGTTAAACCGGCCCATTAAACCGGTTATATATAGGTTAAACCGAACCTTATAGAGAATATATAGGTTAAACCGGCCCATTAAACCGGTTATATATAGGTTAAACCGAACCAAAATCGAACCTTATAGAGAAACCGGTCTAAAACCGAACCGACCTAAACCGAACCGTTTTATTTAGGCTCGGTTTAGATCGGTTTTTATTTTGAACGGTTCGGTTTCGGTTTGGAAATGCTCGGTTCGGTTCATGGTCGGTTTTACTCAAACCGGTTCGGTTCCAACCGAACCGAACCGATGCTCACCCCTATATCACTTTCTCCTCTACTTCTCTAAACCAAACAAGGCCCAGAAGAAGTTGGAAAATGATAGAAGATATAACCACTTCCATCAATCTTATTCGAGCAGTTAATGAAAAAAATTCTCTGTAACATAAAGATTGTTTGATAAACTCATGCACAATAGACAATTCTCGAAGGAACAGAAGTATTTTCCAATTATTTACCTCCCATTTTGCCAAAGAGACCCTATATCTAAGTCAACAAGCAGAAACATATCCAGGTGGAAAGTGCTTAAAGAGACCAACTTTTTTCTTCTTATTATAAGTGAATAGACTAAAGAAGATCGGCTAAGTAGAAGTCTAACAACAACAAGGGACAATGCTGATTTCACACGTAAATTTCTTTAGGCATTTGCATTTGCAAACTTGTAGGGAGAAATGATATCTAAAGTAGTATCTTTGCTTGATATGTATACTACGCTTTATCAAGTCCTTCATCCAAAAATTCTGAAAAAAGCACTTTCAAGATAGGAAGAATATGGACACTTTGAAAACTGTTATCTCAGTGACAACACAAACTCCAGAATACACTAATAGTCTAATAGACTAATACACACTACAATCAATGTTGTATCCACATCGCTAGGTCCACATTGCGGTGTGTTGTATTCCTGTCATAGGTTTCAGCTCTAATTACAAAGTCAAAGACACTACCTCTCTTTTCTCCGCATGAAAAACTTTTATCACCTATGTTGCACGACTACGGACACAATATGGATATGGGATACGAACATTTTCAAATAGATACAAAGTTAGTTACCTATGTTGCACGAATACTGTCACGGAAAGAGGTGCGGACATGATACAGATACGGACACCATTTTGATGTGTCTGTGCGACATAGTTTATCACAAGAAGAAAAGCTACCAAACCAACTTCCCAATCAGTACTAAGATCTTAATTTACACACCCAACAGTCTAAACAACATCACCGTTCTCAAAAAAGTGTTACTTTTATTTCCTTTCTGTTCATTAATGATGTCACTGTTAGATTACTATTACTGCAAACAACAAATAACAAAGATCCAAACTTCAGAAAGTGACATTATAAAAATATAAACGTAATTAAAATAATTTGAAGCGACTAAATACAAATGTTAACAATAAAAATATAACCAAATTTTGCTTCGGATCACAAACCTTCCGGATGGCGACTGCACCGGGATTCGGTTCCTCGATCTCCACCAGCTTCACGCCGGAATGTGACCCCTTCTTATTCTTCTTCACCTCCTTCTTCTCCTTCTCCTCCTCCTTCTTCTCCTGCTCCTTAATTACGACCTTGCCCTTCCCTTCCTTCGGCGCCGCCGTCGAGGCCTGGAACGTGTAGATCTTCTCCTCCTTCCCCTTCCCCCTGATCTCGGCTCTCCACGTGTAGCTACTCTCCTCGCCGGCCTTCTTCTCCGCCGTCCATTTGTACTTCCGGTCGACCCTCTCCCCCTTGATCTCCGCCGTCCACTTGTACTTCCGGTCCATGTCGGGGGCCCTCTGCCGGCCGAGCCCCAGCTCCAGGGCGGCGACGCGGTCGCTGAGGGTGCGGATCGCGGCGGCGGAGGACGAGATCTCCAAGAGGTCGAAGGGGGAGAAGCTGGGGCTAGGTTTAGGGTTGAGGAGGTCGAGTGCGAAGCCGATGTGGTGCTCCTCCGCCTGGAACTCGTCGATGACGGCGAGCGGCGGCGGGAGGAAGGGGAGGAGGGGCCTAGGGCTCCAGATCGAGGTCTCAAAGAGGTCGAAGCGAGTGAATCCGCTCATTTTTTTTTCTAGGGTTTCGATGAGAGAGAGTGAAGAAGAGGAATAGGAGAGAAAATGGGGGTTTATAAAGTTTTATAAAAGTGCGGAGGAGAGAGAGAAGTTTGGGGTGGCGGGAGGGGCAGATTGGGAAGAATTGTTCGGTTCCGTTTTCGTGCAAGAATGAAAGTTCCGATGGTATGAATTTGATGGAACGGGTTGAGTCGCCGCTGTTTTGACTTGCATATTTTCATTGTCAACCTTGTCTTTTCTAAGTTTTGCAGAAGGGTTTTCGATACAAGTTCTCTAAATCTTTTATACCCATGGCCTCGTTTGGTTCACGGAATGGAAGAGAAAGAAAATCAATTTCTTGACATTGTCTTTTCTTTAAAAAATTACAATTTTTATTAAATTTTTTTGATGTTTAGAAATGCCAATGAATTTAGAAAGGAAGATGAATACTTCAATGTGAGAAAGTGATTCCTTGTTTGGATGGATGGAATCACTTTTCTTTTCTCCTCAATTTTTTTGGCATCCAAACATAGAAAAATAATCACTTTCATTTTCCAATTCGATGATTCCGCAAACCAAACGAGGCCTAAATTTTAATAACACGTCTCCATTACGAAAATAAATAAGACAATACATACAAATTTATCCTTTCCCTTTTCTTTATTACATTTTTCTCTACAACATGCGCTAAATCAAAACTCCATCAATCTTCATTGTTTGTCATGAATTTAAAACAAACTCATATACTCTAGAAAAAATTATTATTATCAATGAGCACTTTGTTACCATGAAGCATAACTTATTACATTATTGTCTACCATCAGGGTTAGCCCTGGCCCAGGGCGACCGTCCAAGACCTCATGAAATATGAGGGCTCCAAAAAATTTAATTTATATATATATATATATATATATATATATATATATATATATATATATATATATATATATATATATATATAGGAAGGATCAAGATCCCCACACTTTTTGCATCCCCAAGCATCCCCCCTATTTACACCGTTGGATGGTGCTTTAAGTCATCTAATCTTGACCATTGATTTACCAATGGTTAAGATTAGATGACTTAAAGCACATCCAACGGATGTGAACATGGGGATGCATGGGGATGCAAAAAGTGTGGGAATGCCTATCCTTCCTCATATATATATATATATATATATATATATAATCTTGTATATAAATAGAACTAATATGTAACAGGAACATTTTTAACACAAAATAATTGTGATCTGGTGGTTAGTATGTTAAATTCTACACTATAGGTCTTAGGTTTGATTCTTGGTTGTAATAATTTTTAAAATTTACTTGTATTTTTTTATTACTATATATGGATTCTATTTTGAAAGCTTGTCTAGGATTTCCGCGAAATCAGAGACGCCCTCTCTAGCATAAATTTAAGAGTAATTAATTCGTAGATCTAAGAACTACGCACAAATCTATTAAATGTCGATCACGAATGCCATGAGCTTAAACAAGAAGAACCTATGAGTACATGCATATTGTAACATTTAGTATTGTATATTAATACATCGTATATCATGAGGTGAAGTGAACATATTGTTAGGATAAATAGAAATGAGGATGAAGATGAGAACAAAATAGTCAAAAGAAATAACTTTGTTAAAGTTCACAAAATATTGTCTTATGATATGAATTACAATAACCTAGAGTACATAATTCCATGGGATCGAATCCATTCAACTAGAATATGTTGATGTCATAATTACAACAACTTAGAATATTGTCTTATGATATGAATTACAATAACTTAAGAGTACATAATTCCATGGGCGGACGGGATACGATCTCGATAGGTGCGATGCGGCCTGGGCGGACGGGATACGATCTCGATAGGTGCGGTGCGGCTCATGTACGGGTGCGATGCGATGTAAGTGCGATACAGGTTGAGGAAGCCTTTAAGTCTTGATATAGCCTTCAGGCCAGAATGTAGCATTTGGACATAGTTTGTAAGGTCTTCGGATTGTGTTTGTAGACCTTCGGACCATAATATATATATATATATATATATATATATATATATATATATATATATATATATATATATCGTCCTTCTACAATACATGGGATGTATCAATACATCCCAAACAATTGCATTGAAAATGCATTGAAAATTGTGAAATGTATTTACTTTGACTTTGATTTTACATGTTACTTTGACTTCGGCTTTGATCTGAACCATTGGATCAACATCCAATGATTCAGATTTGGGATGTATCGGTACAAATTTTTACATGAGATGTAGTAAAGAATTTTCATATATATATATATATATATATATATATATATATATATATATAGAGGATGAGGGAGGTGAGGTGCCACCCTATGGAGGATGTCTACTTGTCACCTCCCACATGCTATCATCATGCACCCATGTGCTTGATGATAGCATGGGGGGGTGACAAATAGACACCCTCCCATGAGGTGACACCCTACCTCCCTTTTTCTATATATATATATATATATATATATATATATATATATATATATATATAAGGTGAGATGACACCTGATTCTCAAATGTCGGGTGGCGGTGACGTACCACCATCCCATCCCTCCATCAAAAATCAACACATCAACATCATCTTTTAAATAAAAAAGTGCCTGTTGATTTGTGATTGAAGGATGTGATGGTGCCACGTCACCGTCATCCCACATTTGAGAATGATGTGCTATCTCACCTCCCTTATTCTCTCTCTCAATATATATATATATATATATATATATATATATATATATATATATATATATATATATATATATATATATATATACTCATTCAAAGATTTATTTTGCAAAAATAACATTGAAAAGTAATTTTGTAAATGTACGAGGAGTGTTTTTGTTAGAAGTTTGAGGGGAACAGGAAACACGTGGGCGGAGTGGGTTGGTGGGAACGGAATTCGAGGCTGCATTTGTCCTTATCTTGTAAATTTGCTTTTTAGTATATTTCTTTTGCTTCTTTTCAAAAGCAACTGACAGCCAACAGCTGTAGATCACAATTGGTCACGTAGTGCCGCAGTTATTGGGTCGAGGGTCCGAATAGTGCTGACCTGGACCCCGCAACTTTTAGGTTTAGGGGGCGAAGTTTTGAATATCGCTGTCATTTCAAAAGTAATTTTGGAGACTCATCTAAAATGTATTTTTGAAGTTTTATCGAACTTAGACCATCTTCAAAGACTATTCTTGATAGACTCTCCTTATTTGATAAATAATTCAAAATACACTCCAAAGACCATCAAGTGATTTCCTAATATATATATATATATATATATATATATATATATGGAGCCGATCAAAAGACCCCTTTAGAAAATCTCCTAAAAATTTTCTCATTCTCTGCCGTAATTGAATGTTAATATTAATGTTAATATTAATGTTAATGTTAATATTAACATTAATATTAATGTTAATGTTATTATTAATTTTTATTTTTATTTTAATGTTAATGTTAATATTAATGTTAATATTAATGTTAATGTTAATGTTAATGTTAATATTAATTTTAATGTTAAGTTTAATGTTAATTTTAGTATTTAATGTTAAAATTAACATTAATATTAATGTTAATATTAACATTAACATTAATATTAACATTAATATTAACATTAAATTACGGCTGAGAGTGAGGGAGGATTTTAGGGGGTTTTCTAAGGGGGACTTTTGATCCGCTTCCATATATATATATATATATATATATATATATATATATATATATATATATATATATATATATATATATATATATATATAGCAAATGACCTCTAGCCTAGTGGTTAAGAGAGATGCATGCGGCCCGAGTGGTCAGGAGTTCGAATCCCAGTGGGAGCGATTCCAGAAACAATTTACCTAGTTCCAAAATATATATATATATATATATATATATATATATATATATATATATATATATATATATATATATATATATATATATATATATATATATATATATATATATTTTGAAGAAAGGGTAATTCTTATATATTAAAAATAATTACAAAGTACACAACCATATTACATAGCAAGCCACATGCTCTCAGGGGTTGAATCCCAAGCAACTAATATCACTGATTATATTGTTTATAATGCCCGTAGTAGTTGTTTTCCTTCCTTCAAATATTCTCCTGTTCCGCTCTCGCCACACATGTCATACTGCGGATAGTAGCTTCATTCTCCCAGTCTCAAACGCGTCTATGCCGTTAGTTTTTAGAGCTCTCACTTCCTCGAAAATTTCAAGTAGTCCTGCTCCGCGGCTGTGACTCCCACCCGAATGGGACCTGACTTGGTGCCAGATGCGTTCTGTTACTTTGCATCTGAAGAACAGATGGTCTCTCGTCTCTATTTCCTCATCACATAGAACACAATTGGTACTGGATATCTGGATACCAAATCGGACCAACCGCTCCTTTGTGAGGAGCCTATCCCGTGCAGCTTTATATGAACATAGTTGCATTTTGATGGCCGCGCCTCTCGCCCACACAATGTCCGCCCAAGCTGCCTTCGGCATGTGTGGCTGCTCCAACGCAAATTGTTAGTCTATTTGCAAACAATCGATGGAAAAACTCAGTTGCAATCCCTAAGAAGAGATGCAAAGAATGCAGTTGCAATCCCTAAAAAAGAGATGCAAAGAATGCAGTTGCAATCCCTAAAAAAGAGATACAAATAATGCTGATTGCGTAGCCTAAACGATTAAAAAAATCGAATCGCGTTTGCAATAGCGGTTTCTCGAAGGCAACAAGAGATGATCAACAACAGTTGAGTCTCAGATTCTCGAAGGCAACAGAAAGAGGAAGGAAGAAGAAGAGCGGATCTCGCTGGGGTGTTGAACACCGGCGCTCAAAGCTATACCCGCAGTACGGATAAGCTCCCAGGAACCAGCAAGTTCAGGAGAACTTCTGGAACGCTCGTAAGTCAATATTTGAGACTTGAACGGGCTTCCTAGACTTAACAGACTCCCTCAACTCTCTTCTTGGTGCATCTTTCAAAGGAGGCCAAGGGGCTCTATTTATAGAGTGGAGTTGAGACTTCACCTCTTCTCCTATCCGATGTGGGACTAAAATACCAATACTCAAAAATAGAGTTTGATATTTTAGATCATCCCACAATCAGCATAGAAGTGTGCCAGTCCACGCCTACCCCCCGAACCCTCCCGTGCATGCACGAGACATCTTGGAGTCCGCGTCCGAGTCCGAGTCCGCACAACAAAAATTAACTTGCATCCTTGTTGGATTTAATCCTTTTTCCTTCTAGGAAAATACTTCCACATGGCACAAACTTGTGCCCCACTACACCTCATGTGCACACCTCAACACAAGCAATGCATTATATTGAGATACTCACCATTTGGTGTAGCCGATGTGGGACTATCTTTTCTAGTCTAAAGGCAAAAACACCAACAATCCCCCACATATCTCAATATATGGGTTGAGCGTTCCCCACAGTGATTGTCCATCATGCATTAGGAGAGATGTCGCTACGACTTGAATCTTTCCGCATAGGTTAAATAACAGCATGATACAAGAATGGACTAAGCCTTGAATTCTGTACCATAACTGCAATTCTTCCTACTCATATAGTGACATCAACTGTGCTTCTGGCTGCACATTGAAGGCCTTGTGCCAGCCTGGTTTCAGTGTATAATTTTTGGGCGTCTACAAGTTTACCCTCAAGAGACGGCCTGATATCTCTGTCCATACACTATAGGTGAGTTCTATATAAAGAGTCATTGGCATGAAGCATTGCGCTTCTTTGCGGTGCTACGCCGCTATGACATGGCTGACAAAGCCAAGGCATTACCCCTACCTGGGAACCTCATCGTAGTGTCATACTACTGTAGCATGAGGTCTCAAGCCTCTTTGTAGTGCCAAACTACCCAGCATGAAGCCTTGCGCTCCCTTGTGGTGTTACGCCACTATGACATGGCTTGCAAAGCCGAGGCTTTACCCCTACCTGGGTACCTCATCGTGGTGTCATGCCACTGTAACATGAGGACACCGGCCTTTTTGTAGTGCTGCCTACATCTCTTTATTACGATTATGCAACATTAGGCTACCTGCCTATATGCGGTGCTACGCCGCCTGTAACTTGGCTAACAAAGCCGAGGCATTACCCCTACCTGGGAACCTCATGGTGGAGTCACCCCACTGTAGCATGGAGTTGTAACACTCCTTTGTGGTTGTTGCGCCACCATGCTTCCTGTAAAGCATAACAGACCTTCACTCAGTCTGAGAACTCATTAAGGCATTATGCCATCCTTCTCACAGGATCAATTTTCCGTAGAAAATTCATAGTAGACAACAGTGGTTCTGGGTCCGAAACCCTTACATGTTCCGCAGAACAAGTGCCCACTGTTAACTAATATTTTTCCAGTCAATAGTCCTCCCTTGAATCAAAAAATTAGATATCTGGTAGATTTCTCTTTGAACCAATAACATAAAATTTATTGATAGGATTATAATGACACAATATTAGAATGCCTTCAAGCCCATCTTCCTTGCTGTGTCCTCGACCAGCTGACGCTTGAGACCCTTCGTGAACGGATCCGCCAGGTTTTCCTGACTCCGAACATCGATCACTGCAATGACGCCCCTTTTTATGAGATCGTTCACTGCTCTGTGCTTCAACCGCACTGTCCTCTTCTTCCCGTTGAAGAGTTCATTTGATGCCACTGCTGCTGCCGCCTGGTTGTCACAGTATATCGAAATCGTCGGTATCTGAGCCCCAACCATTGGAAGGTCATACATGAGCTCCCGAAGCCACTCTGCTTCATCTGCTGCAGCGTCCAATGTAAAGAATTCAGATTCCATGGAGGAGCGAGATAACATAGTCTGCTTCTTCGACTTCCACGATATAGCAGCTCCACCCATGGCGAACACATATCCACCTGTGGAATATTCGCTCTCCACCTCTGAACACCAGCTAGCATCACTGAAGCCTTCCACTACTGACGGATCTCCGCTGTAGTATAGTGCATATGTCTGAGTCTTCTTGAGATATCTCATAACACGCTTCACAGCTTTCCAATGCTTTACGCCTGGATTGCTCGTAAATCGACTCAACATTCCCACTGCAAAGGCTATGTCAGGCCTTGTGGCAGTAGTAGCGTACATCAAACTTCCGATGACGCTAGCGTACTCCAACTGCCTGACGCTCTCCTTCGAATTTGGCTCCAGTTTCAGATCACTCCTGTACGGTGTATCAATAATAGGAAGATCTTGATACCCGTAGCGAGAGAGCATCTTCTCAATGTAATGAGACTGTGACAGCGCTATTCCAGTGCCTGTCCGGATGATCTTGAGCCCCAAGATTACGTCGGCATCCCCCAAGTCCTTCATACTGAACTTGGTCGAGAGGAATTTCTTTGTCTCTGTGATGCAGCTTAAATCCGTACCTAGGATTAGCATGTCGTCCACGTATAGACAAACGATTACTCCTCTTCCGTCAGCAAACTTCGTATAGACACACTTGTCTGTTTCACTGACCCTGTAGCCATTTGACCTTATCACCTTGTCAAACTTCTCATGCCACATTTTGGGAGCTTGCTTCAAACCATACAGAGACTTCATCAACTTGCAGACTTTGTCTTCCAGACCTCTGACGACAAAACCTTCTGGTTGTTGCATGTAGATCTCTTCGGTCAGCTCGCCATTAAGGAATGCCGTTTTCACATCCATCTGATGTATCACCAGCTTGTGTATTGCTGCTAAAGCAATTAACAATCTGATAGTTATCATCCGAGCTACTGGAGCATAAGTGTCAAAGTAGTCGATCCCCTGCTTCTGAGCAAACCCCTTGGCCACTAGCCTGGCCTTGAACTTGTCAATGGTTCCATCTGCTTTCATCTTCTTCTTGAAGATCCATTTGCATCCGATGGGTCTTGCTCCTTCTGGTAGGTCGACCAATACCCATGTGTTATTGGAGGTGATTGAGTCAATCTCGTTGTCAATCGCCTCCTTCCAGAATATAGCATCTCTGGTCTTCATCGCCTCATCATAGGTAAGCGGATCTGCTTCCACATGATAGGTGACGAAGTCATCTCCGAAGTCTTTCGGCCTCCTCGCTCGCTTAGTTGACGGCTCAGCGAGTTCTGGTTCAGCTGGTGTCTCCTCGACAACAACTCCATCTTGGACTACTGGTTCGATAAAGATCTCTGTCTGCTCCGCACCCTCATTATTCTCCAGAATGTCCGCGAGAACAATGTTCTTGTGCCTTGCAAACTTTTCTTCAAAATATTCAGCATCGCGAGATTCGATGATATGATTTGACTCGATATCAAGGAATCTCCGAGCATCACTCTTCTCGGCATACCCCAGGAAGATCGCCTTAGTAGTCCTTGTCCCCAGCTTCTGAATCTTTAGATCCGGGAGCTTCACATAAGCCAGGCACCCCCACACTCGAATGACATTCAGGTTGGGTCTGACTTTGAACCAGAGTTCATGAGGAGTTATGTCGGAAGTTGCATACGGCACTCTGTTCAGAATGAAAGTGGCCGTTAATGCAGCTTCTCCCCAATAGCACTTTGGGAGACCCGCAGTCAACAGCATAGAATTCATCATCTCTGTCAACGTTCTGTTCTTCCTTTCTGCTACTCCGTTGGATTGTGGAGAATACGGAGCCGTCGTCTCGTTGATGATTCCATGTTCTTTGCAGAATGATGAGAATTCATGAGACCTATATTCCCCACCTCGATCACTCCTCAGCCTCTTGAGTTGTTGTCCAGTTTGCCGTTCAGCCTCGGCCCTGAACTCCTTGAACTTCTCGAATGCTTCGTCTTTAGATTTGAGTAAATAGACGAAGGCATACTTGGAGAAGTCATCGATGAAAGTAATGAAATACTTCATCCCGGCCTTTGTAGAGAATTGTTTGAAGTCACAGATATCTGAGTGAACCAACTCCAGAAGATCTGTGCTTCGATGGACCCTGTGGAAGGGTTTCCTAGTGATCTTCGTCTGAGCACATATCTCACATTTCTCTACCTTACCCCCACACTTGGAGATAAGTCCTAGACTAGACATTTTGTTTATTCGCTTACAATGAACATGTCCTAGTCTATTATGCCACAACTCAAGAGAGTAATTCAAACTAGTGATAGCATTGACATTATTATGCTGGGTTACAACAAGCTGAATTTTGTACATTCCTTCAGTCTGAAAAGCTTTCCCGAAGAAAGTATCCTTCTTGGACATCACCATTTGGCCAGCATTGATGTCCATCCTCAAGCCTGCGTTGCAGAGCAGGCTCCCAGAGATCAGGTTCTTTGCGATTGCAGGAACATGCTTCACACCTTGAAGCGTCAGAATGTTCCCCGATGTAAGCTTCAGCTCCACCGTCCCGATCCCCAGTACTTCAGCTTGTGCCTGGTTCGCCATCATGACTTTCTCGGAAGTAGGCTCATAGGAGACGAACCAGTCCTTGTCTGAACAGACATGACATGTCGCGCCAGTGTCTATCCACCAGTCCAAGTCTGCCCCCACAGTTGCAACCTGTGCTATCATGGCAACCTGATTAGTAACCAAAGAAACCTTGTTAGGCTCACCTTGCTCTTTGGGCTTGGACTTGCATTCACTTTTATAGTGACCCTTCTTGCCACAGTTGAAGCAAGTCACATGGGACTTGGACTTCTGTTGCTTGAATCCTGGACCCTTCACTTTCAGATTCGAGAAGTCCTTCTTCTTGTGGTGAGAAGCCGCCTGCTTCCCTTTGTTCTCTCTGGTGGCTTGAACCAGATTTGCCGTTGCTAGTTGCTTGGACAGGGTGTCCAACTTCTGTTGAGAGCGCATCTCGTCCTCAACATGAATCTCGCTGAGGAGATTATCCAGGCTAATCTCCATCTTCTTCCTATGCATCCTTGCATAGATGTTGCTCCATCCTGGAGGAAGTTTTGCCACGATCCCTCCAACGACGAACTTGTCGACGAGGGACATGCTATCGTCCTCCAGTTTCTGGCGCAGCTTCAGGAACTCTTTCACTTGGGGCAGCATGGTCTTCTCGTCTTCAAAGACCCATTTGTGGTATTTTTCAACCATGAACATCTTCGACCGGGCCTCGTCGTCGTCATACATCTTCCCCACGGACTCCCAGATCTCTTTGGCAGAAGTCCTCTTTGTGTAGGACTCGGCCAGAGAGTCTTCCATGGAATTCAGGACCAGCAGCCTGCATATGCTGTTATCCTTTTTCCACTTCGTCTGCTTGCTCGTAGCAGCGGCCAGAACAACAGCAGATCCTGTTGCTGGAACGATTGGTTCTTCCTCATCCAACACGTGATCAACATCCACGAGTTGAAGGTTCAGAGTCACCTTTCGCTTCCAGATCTGGAAGTGTTCGCCGTCGAATTTCTCCAACTTGTTAAAGCCGGTATCGACAAGCGAAGCACGAGTGTTTTCCATCGAATCGTATAGCTTTGAGATTGTTAGTCTATTTGCAAACAATCGATGGAAAAACTCAGTTGCAATCCCTAAGAAGAGATGCAAAGAATGCAGTTGCAATCCCTAAAAAAGAGATGCAAAGAATGCAGTTGCAATCCCTAAAAAAGAGATGCAAATAATGCTGATTGCGTAGCCTAAACGATTAAAAAAAATCGAATCGCGTTTGCAATAGCGGTTTCTCGAAGGTAACAAGAGATGATCAACAACAGTTGAGTCTCAGATTCTCGAAGGCAACAGAAAGAGGAAGGAAGAAGAAGAGCGGATCTCGCTGGGGTGTTGAACACCGGCGCTCAAAGCTATACCCACAGTACGGATAAGCTCCCAGGAACCAGCAAGTTCAGGAGAACTTCTGGAACGCTCGTAAGTCAATATTTGAGACTTGAACGGGCTTCCTAGACTTAACAGACTCCCTCAACTCTCTTCTTGGTGCATCTTTCAAAGGAGGCCAAGGGGCTCTATTTATAGAGTGGAGTTGAGACTTCACCTCTTCTCCTATCCGATGTGGGACTAAAATACCAATACTCAAAATAGAGTTTGATATTTTAGATCATCCCACAATCAGCATAGAAGTGTGCCAGTCCACGCCTACCCCCCGAACCCTCCCGTGCATGCACGAGACATCTTGGAGTCCGCGTCCGAGTCCGAGTCCGCACAACAAAAATTAACTTGCATCCTTGTTGGATTTAATCCTTTTTCCTTCTAGGAAAATACTTCCACATGGCACAAACTTGTGCCCCACTACACCTCATGTGCACACCTCAACACAAGCAATGCATTATATTGAGATACTCACCATTTGGTGTAGCCGATGTGGGACTATCTTTTCTAGTCTAAAGGCAAAAACACCAACACAAATAACCTGCTAGCGCTAAACCCGCCATCCGGGGTGTCCTTCCAAGCCCAGTGATCATCTTCCGCTCCGCGTGCAATTGTGACTTTGCTAATTTCCTCCTTGTACCAGCTAGCCACCAACCTGTCTTCCGCCCTCCAAGTGCCTTCCTGTATGATGACGCTCACCTTTTCGTTGTTGCCCATAATTTCAAATGTAGGCCAGCCTAGTTTGTCAACCAAACTCTCATGAAGTATCCATGGATCAAGCCGCAGACTTGTATTATGCCCATCGTGCATGATTCGCACTAGATATTTCTTCAATTTTCTCCGGAGACGTAGAATATTTTTGAACGTCACTGACCCCTGAACCCAGAAGTTATTGGTTCGAAGATATCGATTCCTGTTCCATTGTGCCCAAAGCGATTTTTCTTCAATGCACTTCCATGCCAATTTGAGCATGGCAACTTCCCGCAGGACACTAAGTTAGTGCAGACCGACTCCTCCCTCTTCCTTCGGCAGACAGAGTTCTTCCCATGCAATGGCATGCAACTCGCCTCTCCAAACAAAATTAGCGCAAAGTTTTTCAATCCTTTTTAATGTCTTGTTTGGGATATACAGGGCCTGCATCCAATAAGACGTGATGGCTGTAATCACCGTCCGAACCAGCTCGATCCTGCCTCCGAACGAAAGTGTTTGAGCCTGCCATCCTTCCAGCCGGGTACTTATATATATATATATATATATATATATATATATATATATATATATATATATATATATATAAAATATATATATATATATATATATTCTACTATATAATAGGAAAACTTAGATGGTGAAACTTTTGAATTCCGAAAATACCCTTACATACTTAAACTAATTAAAAATAGTTCATTAATTTTAATAAGGATAACTTAGTAATTAGGAAGACTATCCTTTGGTCTTCCTAAAGAGTCTTTCTAAACTAATTAAGAAATGTTAAAATACGTGAAAGGCACGGGCACACATATACACGGGCACACACACACACACACACACACACACACACACACACATATATATATATATATATATATATATATATATATATATATATATATATATATATATATATATAATAATAATAATAATAATAATAATAATAATAATAATAATAATAATAATAATAATAATAATAATAATAATAATAATAATAATAATAATAATTGTATTTCTTACACTTAAATAAATTTAAATTTTATTAATAATATTAGTTAAAATTTAATATATTATTAATATTATAGTTTTTGAATAATATCACCACTATTAATCTTTTATACTTTTGAGTTCCAAATACAGTATTACACCTGACATCTGAAATAATATAAGTTTAAGATTTAAATAGTATTTGATTATTTAATCAATATATTTAATTGAACTATTTTGTTAATAATATTATAAAATCGAATAAAAGATTCAGTTCGATTTAAAAAAAAAAATCGATCGATTTTGGTTTTCAAAATACTAAAAATATTTATTCGATTTTGGCTTTGGATTTCGATTTGGGTGCAAAATCGAATACGAATTATACAACTATGTAAATACCCTAAACTTTGCATATTTTGTGTTCAAAATTTCTTTGCATATCTTATGTATGCGTTTTGAATTTAAACTTTAATAATTTATCAACTAGTTCAACTTTGTGCACAACAACAAAATTCAACAAATGTGTGTACAAAATTATAATTTTTAATATAATTTAACCATAATTTAAACTTTAAGTCTAATCCATTAAACAATATAAATAGTTCATCCGAACAAATCGAATCTATTATTCAATTCGGTTTGGTTTTGGTTTTGGTTTTGGTTTTAATTTTTGTTTTGATTGGCTAAATCGATATAGTTTCAATTTCTAATTTTAAAATTTTAGTTCATTTGATTTTGAGTAATTCAATTTATTCGAAACCGAATAAACCATACACTCACCCTTACCAACAGGGTTGTTCGGCATCTTTGACAACCTTCATCCGGCCTATCAAGTACATATGTTCCAAAACCTCATATATAGTGCTAGTACGTACGGAGGCTACGTCAAGTAATCTTATGGGTCTCAGATTTTTATCCAACTGGTAACTCTAGTTAGACTTATCTACAAAGACACCTTAGGGCCGTTTGGTAAATTGTATTTGGAGGTGGAATTTGAAATTTTATGGATTTGGAGACAAATCATGGAATCCTATGTTTGGTTGGAGATAGATATGGATATGGAAAGTATGACAAAATCCAAAACTTTGATTTGGTTGGATTTTGGAGGAAAAAAAAATTATTCTTTAATAATTTTGTTAAAATATTTATTATTTAATAATCTTGTTAAAAATTAGTAAATTAAAAATTAGTTAATCTTTAATAATTTCGTTAAAAATATTTATTCTTTAATAATTTTGTTAAAAATTAGTTAATTAATAAAAAAAATAACTATTTTATTAGTATTATTAATTAATAAAAAATAGTATTATTAATTAAAATTTAGTTAATTAGTTAATTTCGTTATAATCATAATTAATAATTTATTAGTATTATTATAATATTAATTAATAATATTTTATTATTTAGTTAATAATCATAATTTACTAGTATTATTATAATATTAATTAATAAATTATTAGTATTATTATAATATTAATTAATAATCATATCCTATGTTTAGTATTATTAATTAAAAAATTAGTTAATTTAATTATATTTTAATCACAATAATATTTTAATTAATAATTTTTTATAATAATTTAATTAATATTTTAATTAATAATATTTTATAATATTTTATAATATTTTATAATATTTTGATAATATTTTATAATATTTTAATTAATAATATTTTATAATATTTAATTATATTTTAATCACAATAATATTTTAATTAATAATATTTTATTATATTTTAATCATAATAATATTTTAATTAATAATATTTTATAATATTTTAATCACAATAATTTAATAATATTTTAATTTAATTATTAATAATATTTTAGTCACAATTAGAATCATATTTTTATAATAATTTAATTAATAATTTACTAATCATAATAATATTAATTTATAATTACTATTTTTAAAATATTTAATTTATAGTTAATTAATCGTTAATTATTAATTATTAATAAATAATTATTATTTATAATTATTAATCGTTAATAAAAATTTATCGATTGTTAATTATTAATTATTAATCATTAATTATAATTTATAGTTATTAATTATTAACCGTTAATTATTAATTATTAATCTTTAATTATTAATTGTTATTATTTAAAAATTAACTAATCATTAATTATTAATGTTATAATTAATAATAACTAATCGTCAATTATTAATTACTAATCGTTAATTATTAATTTTATAAATAATAATAACTATAATTAATCATAATTAATTAATAGCTTAATTATTGATCATGACTATAATTTAATTATTAATCATAAAACCAAATCCTATGTTTGGTTGGAGTTGGATTTGGAGTTGGATTTGAATAGTAAAATCCATGATTTGGATTTGGAGGATTTCCAAATCCAAATCCAAATAGCAAAATCCAGTTACCAAACAAGCCCTTACTCTAACCTTTCACCACAGTCACAAGTAAAGGTTAGATGAATGATTATGTCCACATATATTTTAGACTAAACTGTAACTTGATACCTTCAACTATCACTATTTTTCAACTTGATACTCTTATTTTTTATAGGTATCAACTTGATATTCTGAAAAAAAGGGACCAAATTATCCCTTCTCTTCTCCCCCCAACCCCTCTCTCTCCGGTTGTGGGTTGCAGCGAGCGCGCGAGCGGACGGCGTGCACGGGGATGCTCGGGGGCGCAGCGAGCTGGGCAGCACACGAGCGGACGCCGGGCAGAGCGAGTGCGGGGTAGAGCTCGGGGCAATGTGCTGGGGTGCACGCGAGTGGGAGCGCGGGCTCGGGGGTGGATAGGATGGGTCGTCAGGGACGGGTAGGGGGGATGATCGCATGCGGGAGGGAGGGGATGGCCGCCGGAGGGAGGGGGTTGAGAGAAGTAGCAGCCAGGGATAGGGTAGTTTAGGAATAAAAAATTGGGTATCAAGTTAGAAATATAAGTTGAGATTGGATGTTAAGTTAGTACCTATAAAATGTGAGGGTATCAAGTTAAAAAACAGTGATAGTTGAGGATATTAAGTTACAATTTAGCCTATATTTTATTACAATGAGACTACTTGGTTGGTGGTAAGTGTTAGGGGATGAGCGTTCCGTTTATTCGATTTCAATCGATCGAAATAGTCAAAATCGTATAAACCAAAATTCTAAAAATTTAAAATCGTAATCGAATCGAAATTAGCCAAATCTGAAATCGAACCGAAGCAAATAACGAGTTGATTTATTCGGTTTATTCGATCATTTCGGTTGGACTATTTCCATTGTATAATGAGTAGGATTCAAAGTTAAAATCGTGGTTACATGTTATAATTATATAGCTTTTGTTACCGTCAAAGTGAGTGTAATATAATTTAGATTTTTGTTAACATGTGTTAAGAATAATTATTACATAATTTTTTTACTTTAAAAATTGTTATTAATATGCAATAAACATTAAAAAAAAATATTTTTTGTGTTGAAAAATGTCATCAAGTCTCAATAAAATAATTTTTCAATACAATATTTTTTTCAATTAAGTCTTGATAACATTTTTCAATGTTAAAAAATTTAGTTTTTTTTATGTTTATTAAGTGTTGAAAATAATTTTTAAAATAAAATATTTATGTATTAATTATTTTTAATATGTGTGTTTAATCGAGTTACATCCCAGGTGGGGTGGGTTAGGGTAGCTATGCTATTGATAACTCTTTTGAGTGAAGTTTGAAATAAAATAACAATGTGACAATATCATTGAACTAGCAAATGACCTCTAGTCTAGTGGTTAAGAGAGATACATGCGGTCCAAGTGGTCGGGAGTTCGAGCTCCAGTGGAGGCTAGTTCGCCACAATTATCCATTGCTTCAAAAAAAAAAAATAAAAAAAAAAAAAAAAAATAAAAAAAAATAAAATAAAATATATATATATATATATATATATATATATATATATATATATATATATATATATATATATATATATATATATATATATATATATATAGCAAATGACCTCTAGCCTAGTGGTTAAGAGAGATGCATGCGACCCAAGTGGTTGGGAGTTCGAGCCTCAGTGGAGGCAAGTTCGCCACAAATACCCATTGCTTCAAATATATTTTATATATATATAACCATTTTGCCCAAATCAAAAATATTATTTTAACCTAACAATTTTCTCATATCCCTGCATGATCACAATCATCACAACTATGATCTTAAACCAAAGATTTGCTAGCAGGCTAACCCATAATTTAAGCAAGTTTTTTTTTCCTCTATTTGAACAATTTTTTTTACGTGACCACCGTCAGAATAAAAATTGAAACTGTTTTGGGCTGAACTAAAAATACGTACACAGTCTTTTTTTTTTTTTTTGGACAATATAAGACAACATGATCATAGATAGTTGAGTTAGATTGAAATAAGAGTTGAGTTTGACTAGAATAAATTTGGACTAAGTTAAAATTTGGGCTCGGATGTGAACCGAAATCATGGACTAGAGTAGATCAACCCTTGCACATTACCGATTTTGGCGACTGAGACCATGGTGGCTCTAAGAAAACGTGGATGGCCACATTATCTCAAGCTTGTTGGTAGTTTTGACACAAACATGTTTTCGATATGTTTCTGGGACACAACACACCTGTGGGCAAGTCAATTAGATTGGTCATCGATCTGACTTCGTTCAATTGACAATTTATTCTTAGCTTTTCGCAAGTTTACAAATAGAAATCCTATCAGACTATAAATATTCGGGTTATAATGTAAGGCCTCCTTTGGTTTGCAGAATCTCCGGATTGGAGAAAAAAATGATTAATTTTCTATATTTGGCTGTCAAAGAAATTGAGGAGGAAAAGAAAGTGATTTTCAATAGAAGAAAAATTAAAAGAAAAAGTGATTTCATCCATCCAAACAAGAAATTATTTTTCCATATTAAAGTAATTACTTTCATTTTCAAATTCCTTGATTGTTAGATTATATTTGTTAATGTAAATATGACCCATAAGTCCAAATGTAGACACTATATATATTGTAACAAATTCTAGCAATGAGAACAAGGCATTATTATTTCCTACATGGTTTCAGAGCCTCCCGAAAAATTCTAGCCGCCATCTCCCGAGACCGATCCGGCGCCGAACGCGGCCGACGCCCGTTCCCGCGTCTGAACCCTCCCGCGCGCCGACCGCGCGACCTCTCGCGCTCCCGCGCCCTCCCTCGTGCCGACCGCGAGCCCTCCCGCGCGCCGACCGCGTGACCTCCCGCGCTCCGGCGCCCTCCCGCGCGCCGACCGATCCCGGTGCCCGACGCGCCCTCCCGCGCCCTCCCGCGCGCCGACCGCGTGCCCTCCCGCGCCCTCCCGCGCCCTCCCGCGCGCCGGCCGCGCGCCCTCCCGCGCGCCTCCCGCGCGCCGACCGATCCCGGTGCCCGACTGCACCGGCCGTCCCCTACGCACCTGATCGCGGCCGATTCGCCGCCGACCCCGTCCATCAGCGGCAGATTCGTCGGCATTGTACAAAATTTTGTACTCCTGACATCCGCTCGCTCCTACGCGCCAGATCCGGCGCCCTGATCGCGGCCGATTCGCCGCCGACCCCGTCCATCAGCGGCCGATTCGTCGGAGTTGTACAAAATTTTTGTACCCCCGACATCCGCGATGGCAGATGATGCTGCATCCAGCTACTCCGTCGCGACTGACGGTGGCGGTGCACACAACCCAATTTATCCTAATCCGAAGGATCCATATTTTCTGAGTTCTGCTGATCAACCAGAAAATATCATTACTCCTATTGTTTTCCGTGGACCGAACTATGCTGAGTGGTCTCGGTCGATACGTCTCTCCCTGATCTCTAGGTGAAAGATCACTTTTCTGGAAGGTACTGAAGTCAAATATGTTAATAATGCCTTGTTCTCATTGCTAGGGTTTGTTACAATAAATATAGTGTCTACATTTGGGCTTATGGGCCATATTTACATTAACAAATATAATCTAACACCCCCCTCAAGTTGGAGCATGCAAGTCACAAATGCCCAACTTGGGAAGGAAAGAATCAAACACATGCTTTCCGAGGGGCTTGGTGAAGATGTCAGCCAGTTGAGAAGAAGTAGGAACATGCGAGGCTATTACGGTGCCATCTCGAATAGCATCGCGAACAAAATGCAAATCCACCTCAATATGCTTACTGCGCTCAAGAAATACCGGGTTCTGAGCCAGGTGCAGGGCAGACTGACTGTCACAATACACCGACATAGCAGACTCCTGGCGAACGTCCAAACACACCAATAACTCCTTCAACCATTTCAACTCACAAACGAGAGCAGCAAGAGATCGGTATTCAGCTTCAGCGAAAGATCGAAAAACAGTTGATTGCTTCTTGGTCTTCCAAGAAATAGAAGACCCCCCCAGAAACACCAACCAGCCTGTAACAGAACGGCGAGTCAAGGGATAACTGGCCCAGTCGCAATCACACCAACCAGAAAGACGAAGATCACAATCATCTTTCAAAAGAATACCCTGTCCCGGTGCATGTTTGAGATATCTGACAACCCTCAAAGCAGCATGCCAATGATCTTGTCGAGGCTCCTGTAAGAATTAAGACAAGATATGCACAGCATAGGCCAAGTCAGGACGAGTAAACGATAGATAAATCAACCTCCCAACCAGCTTCCGATAAGACTCTGCATCCGCCATCTTTGGACTAGTCGATTCTGCCAGCTTGTGATTGGGCTCCGTGGAAAAGCCAACAAGTCGAGACCCCATCAAGCTGCATTCTGAAATGATGTCCAAAGCATACTTCCTTTGACACAAGGAAATTCTTTCTGCACTCCGAGCCACCTCTATGCCAAGGAAGTACTTCAACACACCAAGGTCCTTCATGTGAAAGCAAGAACTAAGGTACTTTTTGAAAGCATCTAAAGCACCTGTGTCATTACCAGACACAATCATATCATCCACATAGATCAAAACATGCAACTCTACCTTTCCTTTAAAAACAGAGAAAAGAGAATAATTGAAATGAGATTGAATAAATCCATAGGATATCAGAGAGACATCAAGCTTAGCAAACCAACAACGTGGTGCCTGTTTCAATCAATATAGAGACTTACGCAGGCGACACACTTTGTTGGGTTCACTATACGAAAAATCTGGCGGCAACTTCATATACACTTCTTCTGTCAGATCTCCATGAAGAAAAGCATTGTACACATCCATCTGGTGTAAAGTCCATCCTCTCCCAGCTGCAACAGCCAAGAACGTCCGAACTGTAGGCATCTTAGCTACCGGGGCAAATGTCTCTGAATAGTCGATCCCCTCAACCTGATGATTACCGAACACAACTAGCCGTGCCTTTAAGCGCTCAACACTGCCGTCGAATTTGTACTTTATTTTGTACACCCATCTACTTTCCAATACTTTCTTCCCAGGAGGAAAATCGACAAGACTCCATGTCCCATTATCTTCCAGAGCCTGTATTTCAGTTTGCATAGCCGTGCGCCAGCTGAATCTCACGAGGCCTGGCGATATGAAGTAGGCTCAACACCTGCAGTGATAGCTGCAAGAAAATCTCTGTGTCCAGCAGTAAATATGTCATAACTTAGAAATTGTGTTAGAGGATACGAAGTACCTGAGGAAGTGACGGGAGAAGATGAACTGTGGTGAAGGGGAGGACTTTTACTTCGAACAACATTTGTCACAAAATCCTGTAATCGCACTGGCTGTGATTTCTTTCTCATTCCTCTTCCCAATACAACCTCGTCGGACACCTCTGGCAACACTGTATCCCCTGTATCAGCATTAGTATCCGCATCAACCCCAGCAAACTTTCCTGTCAATACTTCTGTATTTACCTGTGCATCCTCGTCACTCGGTGTCGAGCCACCAGCAACCACTCCGGTCTCACCAACCGTAGCCGGCACCATCCCAAAAGCCTCTATATCGTCTTCCGGCACTGCAACAGATGTATTGCGTGTCGCAGAAGACATCTCGCTAGCAGAGCCACACCCAGGAAATTCTTTTTCATAAAAAGTAACATCACGGGACAAAAAAAATTTACCAGTCTCCAAATCATACAGTTTCCATCCCTTTTTATCAAGTGGATACTCAACAAAGATACATTTTCTGCTCCTGCTAGCAAATTTATCATGTCGGAATTTCAAATCATACGCATAGCACAGACAACCAAAAATACGTAGATGATCATACGAAGGAGCCGAACCATATAAAACTTCATAAGGAGACTTAAAATGCAAGATACTAGAAGGTGTTCTATTTATCAGATAACATGCACTCAGAACACATTTCCCCCAAAAATCCACAGAAAGAGAACCCTGAAATCTCAATGCCCTGGCTACATTTAAAATATGTCGATATTTTCTTTCCACCCTTCCATTCTGTTGAGGTGTCCCAACGCAGGATGTTTGGAACAATATACCTTGAGATGAAAAATAATCTCGTAAACAATTAAATTCAGTGCCATTGTCACTCCGCACACGACGTACATCGGCCCCAAACTGACGCTTCACCGTAGCAATGAATTTAAGAAACATAGAATAGACAACACACTTATCCTCCAACAAAATAATCCAAACAGCTCTAGAAAAATCATCCACCAAGGTCAAAAAATATCGTGCCCCATTAGATGACGGAACACGATATGGTCCCCACAGATCACAGTGTATAAGTTCAAAGCATCTCAAAGCACGACTACTACTATCAGGAAAAGTATCACGAGTCTGTTTAGCTTGATGACAAATATCACAAGCCTTATGAGAAAACACACTACTACCAGAGAGAAAAGGTAAAGTCTGCATTACTTTATCTGAAGGATGCCCCAGTCTACTATGCCAAATCTCGAAATCACTCTCTCTGCATGCCATGATCACCGAAGCCAAAGAAGCTGGAACCTCCCCCAAGAAGTAAAGTCCACCCCTTTGTTCACCTGCTCCAATCACTATCCTCGTACTTCGGTCCTGAACAAAACACAAATCAGGAGTAAATAACATATCACAATTTCTGGCACCAATCAATTGTGAGACAGAGATCAAGTTGCAAGTCAATGTCGTAACGTAAAGAACATCCGTCAACACCAATGAAGCAGTCAAAAATACTTTGCCTCTTAGAACAGCCTCAATAGTGCTCCCATCAGGCAAAGTCACAGGACAGACAGGGCCCTCAAAGCAATCAACTAAACAATCACGAGACTCGTCATCGGTTCTTCATGTCGCCGCTGCTGGTCATGGTGTCCCTGCTGGTCTTGCTGGGAGTTCGGCGGATATGATGCATGGAGGGTATCCTTCACCACTCTCAGGTGAACAATGGCAGAAACTGATGAGCTTGCTGGGTAACGATAATCCTTCCAACCCTGGTCCTTCAAACTCTGATCGTCTGATGGGTAAGAATTCTTCTGTCCCTTCAAACTTATTATTTCCTACATTGATATTTCTAAACATCGAAAAAAATCAATAAAAAATAAAAAATTTAAAAAAATGACAAAAATTTAATTTCTTTTCATTTCCATTCCGCGAACCAAAAGAGGCCAAAATAGTGATGAACGTGAGTAAAAAGTTTGCATGCCGTCGAAAAAATTTATTCGAAACTGTGAGTAAGAACACATCATAGTCAAATGAGTTTAGTAGCATTGAATAGTGATGAACGTGAGTAAAAAGTCATGCATGCTATGTTCAAAATAGAAAGAGGTAACTAAAAGACATTCGTTTGTTGTGGTATTTTGTAATACAATTGCTGAAGGCACTATATATTTTATTTAGAGAAAATTTATAAAATGTCTAAAAGTTGTAAAAATTTTATGAAAAATCTACCGCAAAATAATATTTAATTGCATGTCCAGAATTAGCGAAAAATAAATAAAGGGGATTCTGAATGACCTTTTTGCCCTTCTAATTTATTGAAAACACCTCCGAATCCTACTCTTCAAAAAAAAATTGATACATCCTCTTCTTCCATACGCCTGTCAGTTTCGAATATAGGTTCTCTCTTCCAAAATCTTCAAACCTTACTTCAAAAACTCGTCAAAAAATTTTGAAAAGACGGACAAACGGTAAAACTGTTAAAACGGAGGTCAAAATGTCATTTTTTTGCGATTTTAAAATTTTGAAAGGCCGACTAACGAAGAAGTGGTTAATCTTCGGCTCCTCGAAAATACGCTCCTTTTACGACAAACCGGACCTCGTTTCGACCTCCCAGTCAAAAGTTATGGTCCTTCAAAGTTTCAACTGACCATAAAATACAGAAGAATGATCATTCTCCGTGGTAATATCACGGAGAATGGCCATTCTCCATGCTAAAACCACGGAGAATGGTCATTCTCTTTGTTAAATTGACAAAGAATAACCATTCTCCGTGTTAGAATGACGAAAAATGATCATTCTTCGTCAATTTAACAAGGAGAATGGTCATTCTCCGTGGTTTTAGCATTGAGAATGACCATTATTCGTGCTAAAATCATAAAAAATGGCCATTCTCCTTGTTAAATTGACAAAGAATAGCCATTCTCTGTGTTAAAATAACGGAGAATGGCCATTCTTAGTCATTTTATCGCAAAGCCATTCTCCGTCATTTTAACACGGAGAGTAGCCACACTACCAAAATAAGTCATATCAGTGACGAGTTTAGCGACGTATAATTTTTACGTCGCTGGACGTCACTACTACCGACGTTCAGCGACGTATTGCGACTGATTTTTTTATAACAAAATTTTACGTCGCCCAAAAGTCGGTAAACGTCGCTATTGTTTTAATATTAGCGACGTTTTTGCGACACTAGAATACGACGTCGCTATATCTTTAGAATATAGCGACGTTCAGCGACGTCTTTCACTGACGTCGGTAAATCTTTTCCATTAACCCGATCGGGTTTTCCTTTCCCCCCATTCTCACACGAAAATTTCCCCAAAAAATTGTTTTCCTCCCATTCTCCGCCGTCGCCCAGCCTCCTCCTCCACCGCCTCTTCGAGCTCCTCCTCCTCCTCCACCGCTTCTTCTCCTCCACCAACCTCCTCCTCCTACTCCTCCTCTGCCGACCGGCCTCCTTCTCCTTCTCCTTCTCCTCGTTGCTGTGTGCTCCTCCTCCTCTCCGAGCTCCTCCACCGACCCCTCATCCTCCTCCACCGCGAGCTCCTCCTCCTCCTCCTCCTACTCGGCCATCCCAAGATCCCCTCCTTCTCCAACCGAGCTCCTCTACCGAGTTCCTCCTCCTCCAACCGCCTACACGCGCCGCGGAGCTCCTGCACCGCGAGCTCCTTCTCCTCCTCCTCTCGGCCACCCCCTTCCTCTATCAGCCCAAAAGCTCAGTTAAACCCTAACCCGATATCTCTAGTAGCCATTTGACATGGACACGACACAGACACGAATACGACACGAACATATATAATATATGTGCTAATTCTCTTTGAGCAGTTATGTCATTTTGTAACTTTACTAAGGCAAAGTTATCTGTAGTTGAGGGTAGACCTCTGTCAACTTTGCTTCTGGCAAAGTTATTATTGTGGCGATGCTAGCGATGTGACAAGACTAATACCTATGCCATTTTATTAACTTTGTTTCTGGCAAAGTATATTATCGCGATGATGCTAGCTATACGGCAAAGTTAATGTCCTAGCCATTTTTATTAGTGTATTACGAACTTCAGATTCTTATGAATTGGTAAACTACATGTTCAAGAATCAATTTACAAACCAAAGGTTTCCGATGGTATGTCGAGGCTAAGTCCCTAGTTATATTTTTGTTTCTGTCAAATGCTAAGCCTTTGCGGGGTTGTCGAGCCGAGCCAATATAATAGGTTCCGTTTGTTCGGTTGAATATTTTCAATGTTTAATAGACTGGACCTAATATTGAACTTTTGTCAAAAATATAAATTTGATAAACATACACTGAATTTTTACATTTCAATCATTTACAACAAAATACATCACTAAATTGTTACATTTCAATCATTGGGTATGTAATATCACATAATTGTGAAAGCGTTGGAACAAAGGCCTCGTTTGGTTCACGAAATGGAAGGAAAAGGAAATCAATTCCTTGGCATTTCCTTTCCTTTGAAAAATTGTAATTCCCACTGATTTTCTTTTCCATTGTTTGGAAATGGCAAGAAATTTGGAAAGAAAAGTGAATACTTTAATGTGGAAAAGTGTTTTCTTGCTTGGATGGATGTAATCACTTTTCCCCCTAATTTCCCTGATCAGTGGAATGCGATGAAGGCTCGATTCGACGAGCCAAGATACAAGGAGAAGTCAGAGAAGGCCAAGGCGGCTAGGCAACATGCCTCGAAGTGGTGCGGTGGGTCGATTCCGACGACGGAATATTTCCGTCGTCTGGTATGTCTTTCTCTTTTAGAAATATTATTTTAATGCAAATTCGATAAATTATTACTAAGATAATATATTTAATTACAGGTAAGGAAGGTCGGTAACGCCGACATGGTGACCGTCTTCCTGGCCACCCATCGGAAGGGCGAAGGCCTTATTGACGAGAGGGCCGAGCAGACCTATGTAAGTATTACAATACGTTATCTTAATTTAATACTTCGTGTCAATTTTAATATAACTTAGTAAATATGATACAAATAAATATTCATGTAGTTAGTAATAATAAGTACATTAATTAGAAATTAGAAATTATAGAGTACTATCCATACTTTCCAGCCCGAGTATCAGAGGCTGCGGGAACGGGCGGCTGCTACTGCACCTAATGCAGAAGAGGCCGGTACTTCCTCGCAGCCCACTCAAGCTCCGTCGGCGGACGAGCTGTGGATGATCGTCGCTGGTAGACTCCATAGGGGTACGTACTACGGTACAGGATCCTATGGCACCCTAATTGTGACCCAGTCCTCTAGGGCATCTCCTGTTAGTGCGTATGGCCCACAGCCGTCCCAGGAGTCTGTCTGAGTCTACCAGATGATGGAGTCTCTCCGTGACGACCTGCTACGACGGATCGAGGAGCAGTCTCAGCACCCTACGGACGATCCTGTGCTGCTAGCACGATTGGATGCGCTCGACCGCGGCATTATGGAGCTCATAAAGACGACTGAGAGGACAGAGCGTAGCGTTGGAGGGTTAGAGCGCACGGTGACGAAGCTGCAGACAGCACAGGTGACCATGACCGATAGGCTGAGATTGGTGACGGATTCGATGGTCCAGAGCAGTGATAGACTGTTATCTACCATGGATTCATACAACCAGCGACTTACAGCGTTGGAGCGTGCTGGTCCTCCGGGTGCGCCTTCATCGTCGTCGACTCCGCGGCCTCTACCGCCTTCTTCATCGACACCGACTCCTCCGACGTTACTGCCTACTCCATCGTTATCGATTTCACTTGAGGAATATGAGTTGTTCTTATCCCTTCGTCGCGACGGTGCCCTTCCTGCACCAGATCCCTAGTAGTCCTAGTTAGGACTGTTTGTTTGTGTTTGTTTGATCCTTTGTTTGTGACTTGGATATTTGTTGGTTGTGTAGACTTGGATGTTTGGATCCTATTTGTTGGATCCTATTCTATTTGTTGGTTGTGTGTAGACTTTGGTTATTTGGTTGTAGACTTTGTTATTTGGTGTAGACTTGGTTATTTGGATACTTGTTGGTTGTGCCTATTCTATTTGTTGGATCCTATTCTATTTGTTGGATCTCATTCTATTTGTTGTCTGCTACATTGTGTTATACTGTTGTTTATGTTATTATTCATTTCAATTGGATGTTAATGTGCTTCTGTGGTTTACGTTTACCGGTGTTGAGTGTTCTACCGAAGGGGTCGACGAACCTAGGGAGAAAAGGATATTTGTTATACTGTGTCTTTATGGTTATCTTTTTAAACTGCAGGAAGAAAAGGACATTCTGTATTTTATTTTTTTATTTTATTTGCAGATTTACCGACGTTTACCGACGTCCACCGACGTACATTTGTGTCGGTAAACGTCGGTAAATCTGCAAAATTTTCCAGGGTACCGACGTTTACCGACGTCATTATACGTCGGAGACCGTCGGTATAAGTCGGTGAACGTCGGTAATAATCCCAGGAATTACCGACATTTAGTGACATAATAGTCGTCGCCAATCCACCGACGTAACGACGGTAAATGTCAGCAAATTTTTAGTATTTTATCGACGTTTTGCGACATTTTCAACGACGTTATTTCACCGACTAAACGACGGTAAACGTCGATAAGTTTCCAGGATTTTACCGACGTGTAGCGACTTTCAACACGTCGCTAACCCACCGACGAAACGACGGTAGACGTAAGTAATATTCCAGGATATACCGACGTAATCATACATCGGTGAACGTCGATATTTGCGACGTTCGGCGACGTTTTAAAGATCAGCGACTTACGTTTCCGTGACAAGTCCAAAACGTCGGTAAATATTTTTAGCGACGTAATTTGTCGTTTTAGCGACGTCTTTAGGCGTCGCTAAAACGACTTATTCTGGTAGTGCCATTCTCCGTGATTTTAACACAGAGAATGACCATTCTCCGTCATTTTAACACGGAGAATGGCCATTCTCCATCATTTTGACATGGATAAGGCCATTCTTCGTGGTTTTAACACGGAGAATGACCATTCTCCGTCATTTTAACACGAAGAATGGCCATTCTCCATCATTTTGACATGGATAAGGCCATTCTTTGTGGTTTTTGCACGAAGAATGGTCATTCTCCGTGATTTTAACACGAAGAATGGCCATTCTCCATGATTTTAACACGGAGAATGGTCATTCTTCGTGTTAAAATCACGAAAAATGATGGAAAAAAAGTCGACAGAAACCTAAAACCTAATTTTTTTTGTTTTTTTTTGTGGAAAAAAATTGTCAGGAACAAAAATTTAAGAGTTTTCATTCTTTTTTCAAAACGATGCTAACTCTTATGGAAAAGAGGAAGAAGATCTTCTTTCCACAATTGACCTAATCGTCGGAAAACTTCAAATCTCTCCATGATGATGATGATAATGATGATGAGGATGATGAGCGATGATCGGAGTTCGACTATAGAAAAGCACAGTGAACTACGAACGATCTTTGCGATCTCTGCTGAAGATGAGAGCAATGAAATTCAGATCTCTCGTGAAGAAGAAGAAGACGAAAATCGCAATCCAAATCTGAGTTTGTGCGAAGGGTAGTTATGGTATTATAAAGATGGCAATTTTGTAAATACAGAGCATCTAAAGGAAATCTTGGAATATTTAACATGAAAATATATAATTTTGGATATTTCATAAAACACATCCTGCGGGTGGATTTTTCATGCAAACCAACCCCGAAATTAGGTTTCTCAGCAATTTTCCATTTTATTTATGACGATTTATTTTTTTATTTTTTATTTACAAGTTTGCATGCCACCGAAAAAATTTATTCGAAATTGTCCAATTTTTTTAGTACTGTTAATTTTTTTACAGACCTACCAAGATAAACACTCTTTCCTATTTGGAAGGACTGTCGACGACAATGAGGACACCCTCTTCGTCGCGGCCGTGAGAAGAGAGTGAGGAGCACTCAAAGCACTCACTCGAGGGTCCTTGAGTAGATCTAGAGAGCACGATGTCGGAGTTTCGACCATCGGGCGATGGATCCGACAAAGTTGAAGGTCGAGTCAGCAGTCGGCTAAAGAGGCGGTGCCACCGAAAATTGGGTGTTCACGACGTCGGTCGAATGGGTATGGAGCCGCGGGTCGTCGGAGTTAGTACAGAGATCGACGACAACTCGCTTCGGCTCCTTGCCGAGGAAATTAGATGTGGCACGAGGACGGACGTCCGACCAGAGGAGGGGAAACGCGCGGAGGTGGGACAAAGCTCGATGAGAGGATCGCGTCATTGGAAACCTGAGATCGGTAGAGTCGCCTCAGAGGCGCCGGTCGAAACTATGAACACGGTCGCGTCTCACGTCTAGGGACGGCTACGGAGGCGGCACCGTCAAGGTCAGGTGATCATGGATGGGGGGATTGGAGGGTGGGCAGCCCATAGTAAATTTTTGGCTGTCACTTTCCGTTCCCAGAATACGTATTTTAATTCATGTACTGTTTTAATATATTTATTTAATATATATTTATCATGTATTGTTCTGTATAAATTCTTTTAATTTCCTGCTAATTAATTTTCCTATAATTTTACTTTCAGTATTTTACTTTCTGCTTTGCTTTTGGGTTCGGCCCGAGTTGGTTTATTTTCCGGCCTTGGATGGTTCAACATGAACCCAACTCCCCACCTACCACCACCCCTTCATTTAAAGCCTCATCCCCTTTCTCTCTCTCTTCATTACTTCTTCTCATTTCTCTCCTTCTTCCTAATAACTCCCCCACCAACCTAGGAGGGCTAGGCAAGTGCCAACTTGCTTCTTGATGGATTTCTATTTTTGTTGTTCCATTGTCTTCCTCTCAAGATTCTTAGACACTTTAGTAATTAGCATTTTCAACTCTCATGGTTCATTTCAAGTAGATCTAAGTTTAATATATTTTCGGAATTTTTAGGTTTTGATCTAGTAACTTTGTTATTTTTCAAGTTTTGATGGTTCCATGTCGTAGGGAATTCGATTCTACCTAATTTAGACTATTGGAAGTCCTGATTTCGACTTATTTTGAGTGATTTATGATCTTTTTGGTTCATGGGTTTTTATGGCCATTAGAGGCTGATTGGAGAAGATGAGTAGTACATGCTGTCCTGGCGCATGCTGTTTGCTGGAAAAAAGCTGTTGTCATGCTGTTTGCTGGCGCATGCTGTTTTCCGTGACGCATGCTGTTTGCGGGCAAAAAGCTGTTGTCATGCTGGTTGCTGGCGCATGCTGTCATGGCGCATGCTGTTTGCTGGCAAAACACTGTTGCCATGCTGTTTGCTGGCGCATGCTGTTTTCTGGCGCATGTTGTCCTGGCGCATGCTGTTTTCTGGCGTATGCTGTTTTCTGGCGCATGCTGTTCCCTGGCACATCCTGTTTTCTGGCGCATGCTGTTTCCTGGCGCATGCTATTTTCTTGCACATGCTGTTTCCTGGCACATGCTGTTTCCTGGTGCGTGCTATTTTCGTGGCCGCATGACACTTCCTGGCCGCATGAGATCCTGACTACATATACTTTCTCAGCCGCATGAACTTCTATAATTTCTCGGCCGCATGAACTCTAGCCCATGATGCCTTTTGACTGATTCTTGTCCCGAATTAACATTGATTGATATTGATTGTGACCTTGACTAATAATTGATCATGCGTTCCTAGTTGGAACTAAGAGACTGGCTAGTCGTCTTATTGAATTGAATGAATGAGACATGTTCATATTAATTATGAACTATTGCAATCGATTGGCCGATCCCGAATATTGGCATACAAGCATGTGCAGGCTTCAATTTATTTATTTTTCTATAAAGCAGCATGTGTACTTTATGGTCAAGGCATGATTTATTCTGTGGTTAGTTTTAATTGTTGCATTACGCTATGTAAGACCTACAACCTAACCGCACAGGTATCGTTGTAGAGTTGGGCATATCGTACTTTGTACGAAAGTACTCATTCTGAATGACCATGATCCACGGCATGGGATTTTACTTAACATAGAGGCTACTAAGTTAAATAAAATAATGATTGCATGGAGAGAATGGATTTCCTAGTTCTTACGTGGCAGAACTCTTTGGGACTATTAGTGCCCGACAGGCCGGCTGGTTCCCACAGATACTGCAAATCTGTCACACGGGCAGGGAACGGTATCAGCTTATATTATTTATTGTATATTGATGACGGGCGTCCCGCTGGGACTCGTCTAATTCATGATTGGTGCAATTGATTGAATGGGTAAACTAGCCTTGCTTGCACATAGTAAGAACTGAGGAATCCTTTATCGCATAATTCCAAGATAACTTGGAACCCACAATAGCAAGCCGTAGTAGTTGCATGGCCTTTTAAATTAATTTGGTTGTGTATTGTACCTACTCTGTTGACTAACTGAGATGATCAGAGTGTCGAGACATGACGGGCCAACTTCTGTCCTTGTTTGGTTGGAAGGTTGGTTCGAAGTGTCGTGATGTTATGTGAATCCCAGTAGCAAGCAGAGATCTATTATTATATTCTCTTATTTACTGGTTTAATTTCTCATATCGTGCTTCCTTGCGGTACTTGCTATTAGAGGTCTAACCTCTCTGGTTTGTATGGCCAGATTTAGAGCCGGTTCCCGAAGACTCAGCTTACTTCCACCTCCAAGATGGTCAATACTAGAGGAATGATCGCAGGAGGACTCGAGTGGGTTCCTTACTTTTTTGCTCATTTTGTTACTTACTTTATATTTTGCCGTTTGGCACCGACATGTTAGTCGGATTATCTTGTACTTACTTTTACATAATTGTAACTAAGTCAGGCTGCAGCTGATAAACAATTGTGTGTACCTTGCTTCGTCATTTGGCTATGTTTTGTAAAGCCAGATATCAAGAACATTTTGACTGAGCGTTTGGGACGCCTTACTGCTTTATCTTACATGTTCTCTATTTCTGTTTCGTGTTTGAATGATTGAGACAATAGATGTGAAGTGACCATAGTGTGACTTTTATGTAGTATGCACCCCCTCATCCTATTAGACAACATTGATCGTATTATACGGTATTCTTCTACCCGTAATACGTAGCTGGCTGAGTCATTCCCCCGCTCTCCAGTATTCTGGTTCTAGGGCGTGACAAGGTTTTAGTGGTGGCTCATGCAGGTCTGATTTCAGACTTGTGGGGTGTTTTGATTTATAGGATGTCTCAATCACACATGTTCCTCCTTGATCTCATGATTCGTTATTCTCAACCCTAGCTTGACATTCCCGTATCCTTCGGCTTCATTGATCTTTTCTGTCCGACCGTTTGATTGTTCTCTTGTCCCTTTCCTTAGGGGCACCTCATCCGCACCTGTCAGAACTGGACAGCAACAACAAGGGCAATATGGGCAACCTGACCATGTTGTTCAGCAACAAGGACCAGTACTACCTCAAGAGACTATCCAAGAAGAAGTGATAGTGGAAGCAGCAGCTGGATCGCAGTATCCGGAGGTTCCACCACCACCAACAGTTCCACCTACCCCTGTAGAAGTGGACACACCGGCCCTTCTGGAGATCATGAGAGGGATGATGGCTACTCAGCAACACCAGATGTTAGCCCAATAGCGCATGCACACTCAGTTGCAAGAGCAGAACGTACTACTCAACCAAGGGTTGCAGACAGCTCTGGAAAGAGGGGCAAGGCCAGATTCAGGAGCATCAGCCAGGTTTTGTAAGTACAACCCCCGCCGTTTCGAGGGCGCAGAAGATGCCATCTCAGCAGATGCGTGGCTTAAAGATATTAGGCTATTTTGACAACAGCTAAGGTGCCGGCGGAAGAACGTGTGGATCAAGTGAAGTTGTTACTTCAAGATCTCGCACGTGATTGGTGGGAATCAGAAGAAGTCGGTATCAGACGTCCTGTTGCTTGGAACGATTTTACTGCAAGGTTCAAGACGAAGTACTATAGAGTTGTGGCGCAGTTTGAGCTGCAACAGAAGTTTATCAACCTCAAGCAGGCCGGCAAGACAGTAGATGTTTATGCAGCAGAGTTTTACAGATTGAGTAGGTTCGTCCCAGAGATGGTAGCAACGGAGAGTCAGAGGGCTATGAGGTTCCAGCAAGGGTTTCATCTTGAGCTCTTACAATTGATAGAAGGACACAACTACCAGACTTTCGATGAGATATTGACGGCAACCCGAAGGCATGAGATCACCATTCAGAGGATCACGACAAGGACTGGAGGTCAGAAGAGATCCCATAGTCAGATTGAAGGAGGAGGGGGAGTAGCGCCCCGAACAACAGTACCATCCCTTGGCATTCGCATCCACGATGTGGTAATGCAAGGGCCAGCACCACCACCAAGGCAGCAGCAATAGCAACAGAGAAAAAACCAGCAACCCCCAGCGGGCTGCACTTATTGTGGGAAGGTAGGACACACTAGAGATGTATGTCGAACATTGAACGGACAGTGTTTGATATGTGGAAATCCAGATCATCGGATTACCACCTGTCCCATGAATTCGAGTTTAGGAGGACCAGCGCAACAATTTTCTGCTCTGCCAGTACCAAGGACAGGACAGTATCGAGGACCAGCGGTAGCAGTGAGACCGTTGGCACAGCGTCCGTTCATGACACAAGCTCAGATGTTTCGGCAGCAGGAATCGTCGATGCAGCAACACCAACATAGACCACCCCAGATTCATCAAGGCAGGGGCCGGCAGCAGCACCAGGCTAGGCCGCAATATGGGAACCAATAAGGAGGTCGAGGGCAGGCATTCTGTCATACTCTTATTATTATTATTATTATGATATTAATTATTATTATTATCAATTATTATTTGCTTCAAAAAAAAAAATTTTTTAAAATAGAACTTTTCATGGCATGACACATGTCATGTATATACTAGAAGTGTGGAGAAAGTGTACACCTCACCACTCCCCATTTAATTTAATTCCACCCCAACACACAAACACACACCCCCAACACCACCAGCACCTCAACCCCCCCTCTCCATATTTATACACACACACACACACTTAAGAGAAGAAAGGAAAGAAAAAAAAATAAAAAATAAAACAAAAACACTCACACTTCCCCCCCCCCCACACTCACCCGACCCCCCTCTCCCTTGCTGCTGCCCGCTGCCGCCGCCCACTGCCGCCGCCGGCCGCCCCCCCCGGTCACCTCCTCCTCATCCACTCCATCTTCACCTCCTTCCTCCTCTACTTCAACTTCCCAAGAAGGGAAACCTAGGTGATTTTTCTTCTTCTTCCTCAATCCCTATATTTTAGTTCAATTCCAACTAGGTTAGGTCACTAACAAAGTATTTTTTTTTTTGCTATTGGGTTCTAATTAGGGTTTGTGAAGAAGTTTGGATCATTCCCAACCCAAGGCAAGTCCTCTCCTCTCCTCTTCCTCTTCTCTAATCTTTTCCATCTAGGTTAATAGGGATTATTATAAATTACATTAGATTCTGAAATTGTGTTATGATCACACAAATTTTGTCAAGTTTTGGTAATACTAGGAATCTAAAATTGTATAGGTTAACCTGTTAAAAATCTGAATTTCATGTGATATATTAATTTCTTCATCTCATAGTATTTTTAGTTTGGAATAAAGGTTAAGGAATTCTCCCTAATCATGAATTGAGCAAATTCTGAAATTCTAATAATATTTAACCCAATTTGAGATATTTTAAATGTTGCAATTTTAATTTCTAGTAAAGATTCAATTTTGATAACCATAAGCAAGACAACTAAATTCGGCACTGGAACTGGTGTTATGACTTGTCACGGGAACAAGTTGTGGACTTGAACCACTTGAACTCGAACACACAAACATATATGAACATATGGGACTCTCCAATGGTAAGTTGTCATAAAAATTTGGAACCGAACAACTGGACCGTACGCCGGAAAGGTAAAAGGGACCCTGTTTCTCTCTACTCACTATGTAGTTATTCAATTTTGTGTATATCTATAGTTAGAAATAATTCCCGTTTATCTCTTTTATTTTCCTGCTTCATGCATTTATTATGGAAGAATTTCATTTGGTTTAAATTCCGTCATACTATATATGTATACATACATATACATATATATATGTATACATATATATATATATCTACATACATATATATACATACATATACATATATATAAATATACATACATTACATATACATATATATATCTATATACATATATATACATACATGTACATATATATATATATACATATATATATATATATCTACATACATATATATATACATACATACATATATATATATCTCTTTATATATATATATATATATATCTACATATATATACATACATATATACATATACATACCTGTACACATATAGTTATATAAAGTCTTGCATAGTTGGAAAAATTTTGCTCTATGCGACAAATCGCAAAGCTAATAGCAAGCCGCAAATTGATTTGTTGCTAAAGAAAAGGTAATCAATGCTTGCTCAGGTATAAATCTCCAATTCCTTTTGTTCTTTTATTCCCTGCGTGGTTCCGGTGTTGAGAGTTGCTCCACCGAAGGGGTCGGCGAGCCCAATACTTACTTGCGTGGTTCCGGTGTTGAGAGTTGCTCCACCGAAGGGGTCGGCGAGCCCGTATTTTCTTTCATCATATATAATTGTTTCTTGAAATTTTCGGGGCTCCTAAATACAAAGGAGACTCTGCCGAAATTTTTGAGAAATTTAGGAGATAGACAAATTTCCGACTTCCGGAGATTTTTAGAAATTTCTTATCTAAGAAAGCATCTGGGAGGGGAGAACAACTGAATATCCCTAGATATCCCGTAACATAAATAACAACAAAAAGCTGATCAACAATTCGTGAATCTCGTGAATCAGTACATCTAGTTGCGACTAGGGTGTACTAGCCCAAGGGAGGCTCGTGAATCCATACTACATCTATATGACAGTAACATCAATAGATGTCCTTTTAGCCCAAGGGAGGCTCGGAAATTACAACCTGATCCCAGGTTAACGGGATTGTTCACGTGAAATATTTAGAGGATTATTCAGAGTATTGTTCTCAAACTGCATATCTTCAAGTCTTACTCCAGAAAACAACGCTGCCTATTGCAAGTAGGCAGTGTCATGAATTGCTCAAGGGAAGCAATTCCTATTAAAAGCTCAAGAGAAGCTCGAAAATCTTATTATTCATGGAGTAGGACATTGATCTTCATTCATGCGTTACTAGAATATATACATATATAGCAGTGCAATTTAGTATACCATGTCTCTTCTTTTAAAACTACATCTTCATTATTTTGTTTAACTTTTACCGTCCTTGGCCGAGGACTTGCTCGTCGTTTTCTAAACGACCTAGTATTTGTTCACTAGGTGAAGAAGAAGAAGACGCCTCCGCCGAAGTATCGCCGCATTACAACGAGGAGTAACTGCCTGGCTATCCACAAATTAGGACCAGCAGTAATCGTTGTCATTTTGCAATTCTATTTTTGTAATAACCTGTAATAGTATTGTTGGAAAAGTTCCCTGTAATATTGCTACACTATATTTTAATACCATGTAGCTCCTTGTATTTCCTATTTTGCTGATGTTTACGGGCGACAATCGCGAATTTCGGCACGTAGCCTGGGGATGTGTTATGACGTCACCCTTCCATCCGGGAAGCGGGACGTGACACATTCACTCTGTCCTTGGAAGAGGCATTAGTTTCGGGAGATGTTGTGGCAGGTAACATTCTCGTCGCCTCATATCCTGCAGTAGCATTGTTTGATTCGGGAGCATCACACTTATTTATATCCGCACAATTTGCAACACGGCTAGGATTGGAATTTGAGACATTGCCAGGGAGGTTAAATATACTCTCTGGTAATGGGCTCGTAGGAGTTAGTATAGTTATTCTAGCATGTAGCATTGTAGTTTACGGGCATTCCTTACCCGCCCGGTTGATAGAATTTTCTGTTGGAAATTTTGACGTTATTTTAGGCATGGACTGGCTGAAAGACAGTCATGCGACAATAGATTGTCGTAGAGGGAGTGTATCTTTTGATATTCCAGGCATGAAGCGGTTCACCTTAGTCAAATCAGTGGCAACTCAACAAGAGCAGGGAGTAGTGACGGAAATCGAAGAAGTTCAAGTTCCGAAGGTAGTTGAAAAGTTTCTGGACGTATTTCCCGAAGAACTTCTAGGTCTACCACCGGTTAGGGATATTGAGTTCAGCATAGAATTGGTACCTGGAACTAAACCGATATCAGATCGAGTTTACAGAATGACGGATTCGAAACAGGCCAAGGTATATCAGCACATAGAGGAACTGAAGGAGAAGAAGTTCATCCAAGCTAGCATATCACCATGGGCAGCACCAGTGGTACTTGTGGGAAAGAAGGATGGGTCATCCAGATTGTGCATCGATTACAGAAAGCTTAACGCGGCAACAGTAAAGAACAAGTACCCACTACCCAGGATCGACGACTTGTTTGATCAGTTGAGCAGAGCTAGAATTTTCTCCAAGATAGATCTTCGTTCACGGTATCATCAAGTGAGGGTTCGAAAGGAGGATATTTCCAAGACATCATTCAGGTCGAAGTATGGACATTATGAATTCTTGGTAATGCCGTTTGGTTTGACCAATGCTCCAGCAATATTTATGGATTTGATGAACCGTATCTTTATGCCATACTTAGATCAATTTATCGTTGTGTTTCTTGACGACATTCTTGTCTACTCAGCTAGTGAAAAAGAGCATGAAGGTCACCTCAGGAAAGTGTTACAGGTTCTGAGAGAGAACCAGTTGTATGCCAAGCTCAGCAAGTGTGAGTTTTGGTCGGACCATATTTTATTTTTGGGGCACATCGTATCAGGAGCTGGAGTAGCAGTGGATCCCAAGAAGGTAGAAGTAGTAGAGAGTTGGCCCATACCCAAGACCGTAGCAGATGTGCAGAGTTTCTTGGGATTGGCGAGATATTACAGGAGATTCGTAGCAGACTTTGTAAGACTTTCAGCACCCATGACCCGCTTGACACGAAAGAATGTACCATTCGTCTGGTCTGCAGAATGTCAGGAATCATTTGAGAACTTGAAGCAGAAGTTGATATCAGCACCCATTATTATATTACCAGTTGGACCCGGAGGTTTTACCGTTTATTGTGATGCGTCAGGAAGAGGACTTGGATGTGTCCTTATGCAACATAAGAAGTTGATAGCATATGCATCTAGGCAACTTCGAGACCACGAAAAGAATTATCCAACTCATGATTTGGAGTTGGCGGCAGTAGTATTTGCTTTGAAGCTATGGAGGCATTACTTATATGGTGATCGAGTGGACATGTACACAGACCACAAAAGTCTAAAGTACATCTTTACTCAGAAGGAGCTGAACATGAGATAGAGAAGATGGTTGGAGTTGATCAAAGATTACGATGTAGAGCTTCAGTATCATCCAGGTAAGGCTAATGTTGTAGCAGACGCTCTCAGCAGGAGAGGCGGCGCATTTATGTTGACAACACAAAGGCATATCTTAGAAGACTTTCAGGAAATGGACATCAAAGTTATACTTCCTAGTGATGTAGGAGTTTTAACAAGTCTACAAGTTCAATCCGACTTGGTAGACAGGATCAAGGCAGCTCAGGCACAGGACCCAAGGATTCAGAAGCTTAGGGCAGAATGTGACTCAGGACTCAGGAAGGAGATGAGAATTCATGAAGATGGTACCCTTAGGTTTGGGTCACGTTTATGTGTGCCTAGTGGAGATATCAGACATGAGATTATGACAGAAGCTCACAGTTCTCAGTATTCTATACACCCTGGAGGGACCAAGATGTACCAAGATATTAAGCAGCACTTCTGGTGGAACGGAATGAAGAGGGAGATAGCTAGATTTGTTTCCCGTTGCTTGGTATGTCAACAAGTGAAGGCAGAACAGCAGAGGCCAGCTGGATTATTACAACCGCTTTCTATTCCGGAATGAAAATGTGAACATATTGCAATGGACTTGTGACCGGTTTACCGAGATCACCAAGTGGTAAAGATGCTATTTGGGTGATAGTAGATCGGCTTACAAAGGTGGCACACTTTCTTCCTTTCAGAGTAGGACAATCTACAGAAAAGTTGGCAGAGTTGTATATGCAACAGATAGTCAGGCAGCATGGAGTCCCAGTCAGTATTGTGTTAGACAGAGATACCCATTTTACATCACATTTTTGGAAGAGCTTATATCATAGCCTGGGTACCAAGTTAAGATTTAGCACGGCTTACCATCTCCAGACAGACGGGCAATCAGAAAGAACAATTCAGACTTTGGAAGACATGTTGCGAGCTTGTACTCTGGATTTCAGAGAATCTTGGGAGAGCCACCTGCACTTAGTCGAATTCTCATACAACAACAGTTATCAAGCCAGTATCCAGATGGCATCATTTGAAGCACTATATGGTAAGAAGTGTAGGTCGCCACTGGCATGGGATGATATCGGGGATAGGAAGATGTTAGGCCCGAAAATGATTGTCCAGACAGTTGAAGTGGTCAAGGAAATTAGAGAGCGACTTTGAGTTGCGCAGGATCGACATCGTCATTGGGCGGACCAGCATCGTAGGTCGCTAGAGTTTTTCGTTGGGGACCACGTGTTCTTACGGATCTCACCTACCCGTGGGATCATTAGATTTGGCGTTCGCGGGAAGTTGAGTCCGCGGTACATGGGCCCGTTTGTTATCCTTGATCAGATAGGCGATGTTGCTTATCGTTTATCCCTTCCACCTTCATTACGAGAGGTGCATGACGTGTTCCATGTATCTCAGTTACGTACGTATGTATCGGACCCAAGCCATATCCTTGATCATTCTGAGCTGGTTGTTGGTACCAACCTGTCTTACGAGGAACAGCTTGTGTCTATTTTAGACCGAGAGAGAAGATACTCAAGAACCGAACAATTAGCCTTGTCCGGGTTACTTGGGGTCATCACACTTTAGGGGAGTCAACGTGGGAACGTGAGGATGACATCCGATCACTGTATCCGCACTTGTTTGACTCACAAGGTATATCTCTTTCTGTATACCTTGATTGTCTTAACTCCTCATGCTCGTCACCTTATGAGTAGAGTTGCTTGGTGTCATCGATAGTTAAACATAGACATGTTACTTGCTATTGATATTGTAGAATGATTGCTTACTCAATTGCTTATAGTTAGATTAGTTTAGCTCCGATGTTTCTATCCTGCTTGGATTTGAAATTCCGAGGACGAAATTTTTCTAAGAAGGGTAGAGATGTCACTTCCCGTTCCCAGAATACGTATTTTAATTCATGTACTGTTTTAATATATTTATTTAATATATATTTATCATGTATTGTTCTGTATAAATTCCTTTAATTTTCTGTTAATTAATTTTCCTGCAATTTTACTTTCAGTATTTTACTTTCTGCTTTGCTTTTGGGTTCGGCCCGAGTTGGTTTATTTTTCGGCCTTGGATGGTTCAACATGAACCCAACTTCCCACCTACCACCACCCCTTCATTTAAAGCCTCATCCCCTTTCTCTCTCTCTTCATTACTTCTTCTCATTTCTTTTCTTCTTCCTCATAACTCCCCCACCAACCTAGGAGGGCTAGGCAAGTACCAACTTGCTTCTTGATGGATTTCTATTTTTGTTGTTCCATTGCCTTCCTCTCAAGATTCTTAGACACTTTAGTACTTAGTATTTTCAATTTTTATGGCTCATTTCATGTAGATCTAAGTTTAATATATTTTTGGAATTTTTAGGTTTTGATCTAGTAACTTTGTTATTTTTCAAGTTTTGATGATTTCATGTCGTAGGAAATTTGATTCTACCAAATTTAGACTATTGGAAGTCCTGATTTTGACTTATTTTGAGTGATTTATGATCTTTTTGGTTCATGGGTTTTCATGGCCATTAGAGGCTGATTGGAGAAGATGAGCAGTACATGCTGTCCTGGCGCATGCTGTTTGTTGGAAAAAAGCTGTTGCCATGCTGTTTGCTGGCGCATGCTGTTTGTTGGTGCATGCTGTCCTGTCGCATGCTATTTTCCGTGGCGTATGCTGTTTGCTGGCAAAAAGCTGTTGCCATGCTGGTTGCTGGCGCATGCTGTTTGCTGGCGCATGCTGTCATGGCGCATGCTGTTTGCTGGAAAACCACTGTTGCCATGCTGTTTGCTGGCGCATGCTGTTTTCTGGCGCATGCTGTCCTGGCGCATGCTATTTTCTGGTGCATGCTATTTTCTGGCACATACTGTTCCCTGACACATGCTATTTTCTGGTACATGCTGTTTCCTGGTGCATGCTATTTTCTGGCGCATGTTGTTTCCTGGCACATGTTGTTTTCTGGTGTATGCTATTTTTCGTGGCCGCATGACACTTCCTGACCGCATGAGATCCTGACCACATATGCATTCTCAGCCGCATGAACTTCTATAATTTCCCGGCCGCATGAACTCTAGCCCATGATGCCCTTTGACTGATTCTTATCCCGAATTAACATTGATTGATATTGATTGTGACCTTGACTAATAATTGATCATGCGTTCCTTGTTGGAACTAAGAGACTGGCTAGTCGTCTTATTGAATTGAATGAATGAGATACGTTCATATTAATTATGAACTATTGTAATCGATTGGCCGATCCTGAATATTGGCATACAGGCATATACAGGCTTCAATTTATTTATTTTTCTACAAAGCAGCATGTGTACTTTATGGTCAAGGCATGATTTATTCCGTGGTTAGTTTTAATTGTTGCATTACGCTATGTAAGACCTACAACCTAACCGCACAGGTATCATTGTAGAGTTGGGCATATCGTACTTTGTACGAAAGTACTCATTCTGAATGACCATGATCCACGGTATGGAATTTTACTTAACATAGAGGCTACTAAGTTAAATAAAATAATGATTGCATGGAGAGAATGGATTCCCGATTTCTTACGTGGCAGTCCTCTTTGGGACTATTAGTGCCCGACAGGCCGGCTGGTTCCCACAGATACTGCAAATCTGTCACACGGGCAGGAAGCGGTATCTGCTTATATTATTTATTATATATTGATGACGGGCGTCCCGCTGGGACTCGTATAATTCATGATTGACTCAATTGATTGAATGGATAAACTAGTCTTGCTTGCACATAGTAAGAACTGAGGAATCCTTTATCGCATAATTCCAAGATAACTTGGAACCCACAATAGCAAGCCGTAGTAGTTGCATGGCCGTTTAAATTGATTTGGTTGTGTATTGTACCTACTCTGTTGACTAACTGAGATGATCAGAGTGTCGGGACATGACGGGCCAACTTCTGTCCTTGTTTGGTTGGGAGGTTGGTTCGAAGTGTCGTGATGTTATGTGAATCCCAGTAGCAAGCAGAGATATATTATTATATTCTCTTATTTACTGGTTTAATTTTTCATATCGTGCTTCCTTGCGGTACTTGCTATTAGAGGTCTAACCTCTCTGGTTTTGCATGGCCAGATTTAGAGCCGGTTCCCGAGGACTCAGCTTACTTCCACCTCCAAGAATGTCAATACTAGAGGAATGATCGCAGGAGGACTCGAGTGGGTTCCTTACTTTCCCGCTCGTTTTGTTACTTACTTTATATTTTGCCGTTTGGCACAGACATGTTAGTCAGATTGTCTTGTACTTACTTTTACATAATTGTAACTAAGTCAGGCTGCAGCTGATAAACAATTGTGTGTACCTTGCTTCGTCATCTGGCTATGTTTTTGTAAAGCCAGATATCAAGAATATTTTGACTGAGCGTTTGGGACGCCTTCCTGCTTTATCTTACATGTTTTCTATTTCTGTTTCGTGTTTGAATGATTGAGACAATAGATGTGAAGTGACCATAGTGTGACTTTTATGTAGTATGCACCCCTCGTCCTATTAGACAGCATTGATCGTATTATACGGTATTCTTCTACCCGTAATACGTAGCTGGCTGAGTCATTCTTCCGCTCTCCAGTATTCTGGTTCTGGGACGTGACATTGGCTGTTCTGAATAAAATTTGTTTCAAACTGGACTAACACCAAAACTTGGACTGTTCTGAGTAAAATGTATATGTATTACCTTATATATATAAAAAAAAACCCTGTAAGACATGTTATCAAACTTCCTTTTTTTTTTTCTGTTTCGAAATACTGGCAGTACAAGACAAAAATTGTGATAGCTCCTAACATTTTTTTAAAGAATAATTTAGTTATAAAAGATGACCATATTTTTATTAGTAATATGTGGGTTCTGTTTTTTCTGTAACACTCGGAAAGATTAGGATACTAAATTAGGTTAATGTTCATTTTGATGAATTGAAGAACATTCTTCGTGGTAACCTGATTGTGCATGTCCAGATCACCCTAACTTGTAATCGGCATTCTCTAATTCTGTTCACTACACCGAATTTTGGACTACTGTATGGTTATATCACTTCGGCGATGACGAGAAGCCTTGTGCAGAGCGTGCGGTCCGAAGCACCCACGTTCGCACGTATCAGAAATCTGATAAAAACGGCAATATTCTGAGCCACGGGAATAAATCCACTGTACTCGTGTACGTTTTCTTGCCTCGAGAGAGTGTTCGTGCAGATGCGACCGGTCCGTGAATGTGTCTCGACTCGGACAAGGGATCAGAGAAGTTACCTCGTCTTGTGCGTGCGGTCGAGTTGATGCGACCGGCCCGTGGACGTCCCTTATCTCGTGCACGATCGAGATGGTGCCAGTGTTGACAGAGGTGCAATAATAATGATGAAATACCGTGAAGACGTACGGCCACCCCACCTACGATCCCACAAAATCAAAGACCTGATGAACGTGACATAATCTGAGTCTGCACGAAAAAAAAAAAGAAAGAAAAAAAAACTATTGTTATATCACTGCAGTTTTAAGTCACTGTTACTGTTTTTTCTTCAAATAGTTTACTTTAATGGGATTAATAAACATTTACTGGCAAATCATTGATGACAGTACACTCCATCATGCATCTTCTATAATATTGTTTGTAATCCTTTTTCTTTGTGATTGCTAACTTTAAAAGTTTGAGGTTATAAGAAAATTTTCATAAGACTACTACGTCATGGTTATAGATTAGATTGTTGGATAATTAAGATATATGTCCAAAAAATTAATGTATGTACATACATTAGAAACATAAGATAAGAAATAAATATATTCGGAGGAGACATCAATTTAGGACAAGATAAAAGAAAGATGTATTAGATTGGTTTGGACATGCACAACACGAGCCAATAAGTGATTTATTCAATGACAATAATATAGTAGTTAAATGAACTATTAAGACTAAATGTAGACACAAACGAACGTGGAGGTGCTAAGATTTCATCCAAAAGTACCATACGACCTCTCCCCAAGTTTTAAACATTTTTAGGAACATCCTATATATATCACATGTTAGTAAGTTAAACTTCACATGTTAGTAAGTTAAACTTCATATGTTAGTGTCATGATTTGTCCTTAGATGCCAACATGTTGTACACATAATATTATAGTAACACTTATGTCACAGAAAATCTCTTTGCAGCAATCGAGCATGCCATTGTATAACCATGGTGTGATAATATTTTACATGTACGTAGATGCCCTCCATTTCCAAAGATTTAGTGAATCACATTGGGTTTTCTGAAACTAGTACCAACCAAGTGCTTAAATGGTGTAACGTCGAAGCAAAAATAGAACAATAAAATTTAAGTAAGGATGGAGAAATTTAGTTAATTTGTTGTTATGAGAAAGAAATTGAAAAATTTGCATATGGAGGAATAAAATGCTCTCTCCAATGTCGCATTTTGGAAAACGCTTGTAATTCTAAAAGAAGATTGAGCGCGGGGTCAGTAACCAGGCCCGCTGGAGTTGCCGTATTTAAGCTCTTCAGGTGGCGAGCGACGTCCAAACTAGTGTGTGATGGCGGAACGGATAAGTTATGTAACTGAAAGTAATGATCGATCAAGCGAGAAGCCTTGTTAAGCAAGAGCTCATGGCTATCGCCTGGATCCGGTTAAACGAAGGTCCGAGCTTCTGAGTCCTGAGAGCTACTGACATCTGCTAGTAAACAGACTCCGAAAGAACAAATATAGTGATTGATGGCCAAAGACTGATGATGTGACTCATTCGTTAGTATCTTAAGCCCTCGAAATCTATGGTCTCAAAAAAACTGACGCATACATGTTTTGGGTTGCCAGCCTACTCTTATGCAGTAGCCATTCTGAGTAGAGGAACGGGCTAAGAGAAAACGAATCAGCCCATCTTTTGTGGCGTCACTACTACAAAAATGGATAACAATGACGGCTAAATATGCTAATTGATGACATTTGTTTGACCATCATCTATGAAGGGGTCATGTTTATTATTAGTAATTAATGACAACTCAACGCACGTCATCTTTATTTATAAAAGATGACTTTTATGTATCATCTTTATTTAAAAAAGATGACTTTTATATGTCATCGTTATTTAGAAAAGATGACTTATATCGTGAGACAACAATGACAACTCGACGCACATCATCTTTATTTATAAAAGATGACTTTTATGTATCATCTTTATTTAGAAAAAATGACTTTTATATGTCATCGTTATTTACAAAAGATGACTTCTATCGTGAGAACACGTCATCTTTGTTTATGGAGATGACTTTTATGCGTCATCTTCATTTACTAACGATAACTTACATACGTCATCGTTATTTATAAAATATGACTTTTATCATGGAAAAACAATGACAACTCAACACACGTCATTATTATTTACAAACAATGACTTATATACATCATTGTTATTTACAAAAGATGACGTATATGCGTCATCTATATATATAAAAGATGACTTTTAACATTGGAAAATAATGACAGCTCAACACATTTATTATAAAAAGATAATTTTTATCGAGGGTACAATAATGATGGCTCAAAACAATGAAATGTAGATACAATATCCCATTGAAGAAAAACAAAGAAGAATAAAACTAATATGTACAACAAAAAATATTTCATTTCATAATTATTCAAAGTCATGACATTGAACTAAACAATATACTTCATTCTCACATACTTCAAAACATAAATTAATAATACTTCCAAAATTTTCTTAATACATATTGACTTCATTAACAATATCCATGATAAATTTGGCCAGCTCTCCTCTCATTAAATCAATTTCTTTGATGGAATAGTCCTTTCTCCCAGCAAACTACAAAAAATAAACACAATATCAACTATTACGTTAATGACACTGCATTAGAAAGTGAAAAATTACAGGAGCTAGTATGAATAATCAAGAAAAAATTGAAACATATATAAATTAAAACTTACATTCACACAGTTCCATGTTAGGCTTTTTCCATTTCATCCCCTTTTGGGCGAGCCATATCTTAAAAGCCCTACAATAAAAAATGTGACATATAGAGATTCCTAAATGGAAAAGAATTCTATTATATATTACCGTATATGGAATTAATAAATAAATCATAACCCTATATTATGATGGTGTATAATTCCAAAATGTTACAAATAACTCCATACATAAAAGAATCAGTCCCCATGATCTTATAAGAAAAGGGCCATAACCATCACAGACTCAATAATCTGTTACTGAAAACAATCAAACAGGCCTCCATTCTCCGAAAGATCCAGGCTTTCGTTCGCTAGCAAGTTGTCTGACATCCTTTCAGTGATATAGGTTGTGCTGAACCAAGGAAAGTATATAACGATTCTTTATGTAAATGTGATGAAAATGTAAGCAAAAACCTAATTCATCACGCAAATAAACAATCATAAAATCCAAACGCACGCGGTCGATAATCTCATGTTTACAAATATAAAATAACAATAGACAGGAAGGATCATAATGTTTAGTATTTTTATACCTGGATCTTGTCACAGTAGATGGAGGCGGCGTTGGTGTTGTACTTGAAGACGATGTCGGTCTCCTTGGGAACTCCGTACTGGGAGAGGAAGGAGTTGAGGCTACCTTGCCACCGGCCTCCATTTTTTTAAACTGGATCTCGGACCAGGAGTCCATGGTGATGGAGCGAATGAAGCCGATGTGGACGCCGAGGCGGCGGTGCTTCCCAGACCAGGAGTCCATGGTGACCTCAAGTCACGTGGGTTTGTTGATCATATGTTGTAACTGTAGCACTGCTAAGTCCCTGAATTCCATGAGAAGCCAAAAGTTGGTCTTGTTGATCATATGCACACCTATATATATGTATTAAGCAGTATTTAAGTGAGCTGTTCGAGAAATGAAAGAACTCTATAATTTGAAGGATGCCGCATCGTAGATTCATACCCAAATATAAAACTCATTGTTTGCCATGATAAGATGTATGTCGTCCTCGACAAGTACACCCAAAGATGAGCTATGGTCCGCATACTTGCATCCCTGGTTGCCTAGGGAACTTGGGTCTAAAAAATAGGGGAGGACATATGTAGAAAGGCGTTATCACAGGTTCAATCTCCCATAGTGAGACTCGTGTCCGTCGCTATGTCGCTGTTGATTCATCCCAACCCACCTAATTGACGCAGAGTTGGTGAGACAAAAAATTTTGTTGATGATATATTGGATATTGTTAATTCAAGGACCAACAAAAAGGCTTAACATTGAGGTTATAAATTTCTGGAGAAAAAAAATTAAATAAATTTCTGGAAAAAAAAAGATATCTCCAATAACCCAAGAAGTATATTGAATGATCTGGTTATCTAGGCCAAATGCCTGACAGATGCAGTTCATTAATATATAATAGAAGCTTTACCAACCTTTAAAAGTTTTTATTTATTTGGACATTGTATTCTTGTGTTTAATGCAGTAGGAAGGTGATCACAGCCCAGTGATCTGGTGACCTTCGAAAATGACCAATACAGAGTTTACAATAACCATCCAATGTTATGTGCTCTTAGGAAAAAAAAAACTAAAATTGTATGGATAATAACATGCAGTATTGAATGTCGTTGAAGTTTTTATGGAACTATCTACTTTCAGTTTTCTTTTGAGAATATTGATTTATATGTTGTTAGCCAAAGACAAGATCTCTCTCGGAAAGGGGGCAAAAACTAGGTATCCCAGGGAAAAATACTATTGATACTTCCTAGATATTGTGCATTGATGCATAATTCTACATGTTTGTCATGGCACTTAACATCTAAGTATGACACTCTTTAGTTTCTTTCTGTTACACATTTATTCACTTCTTACTCTGCCGATTAAAAAGTTCGGATAAATGAAGATTCAAACCTGAAGATTACGCCATTGTGAATGCTTCCATCGTGCAGGATCTAAATCACCAATTCCAGTCATCGTGCCCATATACCTTCGTACTCCTGAGTCCTCCGTCTCAAACATCATCCTGAATTGCATGCCAAGAGAGACTTGGGTGTACATTGCTTTCTGGTATTTAGCCAGAGGAACGACAAACTCTGTCGGGCTTGCTCTGTAGATTCATGAATAGTTCTGTTAAGGTATGTTTGTACAACAGCTGCCACTTCTAAGTTGATAGTGTACAATCAAAGAACTATAAGAATACCTGGGGTTGTAAAATACAGTAAACCGGCTGTTATTTGCAGCAGCATGTGAGCAGCAGCGAGAATCCCGATATGCATGCTATCACTTGATAATACTGAGGATGATAGAGCAGGTGGCTGTCTATCGCCACATCTTATAAAGTGTCATTACTAACTATTTTTGTAGTAGTGCGTCCCCCGAGCCGAGAACCTATAAAACGTAAGTCGAAGTTGATGCACCACAGTGGGATGCAATCAGAGTTGGCGTCCCATGTAGGAAGCGGGATGCCAACTCCTATGGCGCCCCATGGTTTATTTTTCTTTAAATAGAAATTTCTGGCAAATTCAATAACGATTTGGCAGCTAGCATGAGGATAAACATATTGTAAATACTATTGGTAGGAAATACCGGATAAGAGTTGATGATTTAGAGAGAAGAGAAAGGTGACTAATTAATATTTAGCTTTAAACAATTTTTTTGAACATGTGGTTAGATGATAATATCATGACTCACTGTGATGCATGAGCGGATCCATGTAGAGTCCAGTGGAGGGCAGTGTCCCCATTGAAATATTAATTAATTTTTTTAATCGCCAGCACTGCTGCACTCAATATTGAGAGCGTGTATGGGACGGACGCATGCGGGCCTGCAGCATGTGGTGGGTGGTGGCCCCCACTGGAAAAAAAAATGCCATTACCGAAGAAGGTGTCAGAGGAGTGGAGGAAGGAGCTATAGCTGAAGGAGATCACCGAAAATAAACTTCAAAATCAAATTATGCAAAACTTAGCTCTTTGTTTGGAGTGGTTTATATGTTCAATTTTTAATTATGTACTTTATTTCTTTATGTTCAATTTTTTGGAATGTTGTCTCCGAACCACTTATGATTGTGCCTCCAGTATAATTTCATTCTGGATCCCTACTGCCATGATGATTATGGTCCGTAGGGACGTAGCCTGTTGGGTGCACCGGGGGGTCCCGTGAGAATGGACATCCCCCTTCGACGTTGCTTGCCGGCCTGAAAAAAAGATACCTAAAAAAACGTGATGATGATGAATAGGATGATCTATTTCAAAATCAAACATATTCCATCAAATATCTTTAAGATTATATTGATGTCACTAAATCGAAGTTTGTTGCTCAGCTCTCTGATCAAACATTCTATAAGTTTATTATATCCACTCGTAATTTTTATTCCTACCATATAAAAATAAAATTAACATGACGCTAGTGGAGTTGGCGTCCCACCTCCTCTCCTACGGGGTGCCAATGGTGCCTCACTTCCCTCTCTCACTGAGGGATGCCATTGGAGTTGACATCATGCCCATGCTCCACTGGTGCACCTCATACCTCTATACGCTAATTTTTCAAAAAAATTATCTGACTGTAAATTAGTTAAATTTCTTCCACCCCACTAAAATTTGCTGCATATGTAAACTTTACGGTCCAGTTTATGATCATATTTTTAAAGTTTATTTCAGACAGGATATATATTGTTCAACTCCTGCTTGATGATCTCCTCATTGCTGTTAGAATTTCTCATTCTTTGAATCCAATTCCTCGTTCCTCCTCTCGTTGATCGTCTCCTCAGTTGTCTTGGTATCTGTAGCCCTAGAAAGTCCGGCCTGCATTGTTTTGCTCCGTCGTCTCGTCAACTATATATTCCTGTAGAATCTCCTGCTTCGTCCGTCTTCTTTCGATGGAACGTTGCTCCACGTCTCTCTGTTCTCCGTCTCCTGCCTCTTCTTGTTCACCATCTCCTTCTCCATCCTCTTCGAGGCGCCACGAAGACCTCTTGGCCGCAAGAGGTGTCTTGACGAAGCTGATCTTCCTGCTGATACCAGCGAACTTATGGGACCGAGCCATTGTTGCCTCTTTTGTATCTCCATATCTTTTGTGTTTGAAACTGTTAGGAAAGTAACCAACTGTGAATTAGGAAAGCAAGTCTGTATCACGGTCCCGAAGGTGGCCACTCAGACAACTCGGCCTCCTCTTTCACCATCATTTATCTATTCTACTATATAATATCAAAAGTAGGCTTCACCGTAGAATTTTTTTTTCAAAAATATTCTTTATTATATTTACTAATTAAATAAATTAATTAAATTAATACGGGGTATCTAGGTAAATACAATTGATATTCCTAATTACAACAACTCTTAAATGTAATCAGTATCTAAAAACGCGGCATTAAAAAATGGACTTTTTTTAATATCATTCATTCATTGAAAAAATGAACAATTTTGACTACGAGTATCATTTAATCTTCTAATAATAAATATGTGCAACACACATTCATATATGCTAGTTTTATTTAATGGAAGAAATAATAGGTTCTCCTGATTTGAATCTGGGCAGATGAGACGTATCAGCTTCGGATGTGGGTGAAGTTATAGGTGCCTATCGGACCGACTCGAGCCAGTCCGGAAAAGAAAGCGGGCCGGACTTTTAAAATAAACTTTCAAATCCAGTTCGGATGTCCGATCTAAATATTCTGGACCGAACCTGGACCTGATCCGCGTGCCGTCCAATTTAAAAAAAATAACAATATATATATATATATTAAAATATACTATGTATACCATTTCTATTTGTTTATAACACAAAATGAAATGAGTTTAGTGGTTCGCTAAATAAATGATATAGTGTTAGATTATATTTTTAATGTAAATATGGTCCATAAGTCCAAATGTAGACACTATATACATTATAACAAACCATAGCAATAAGAACAAGGCATTATTATTTTCTACATGGTATCAGAGCCTCCAGAAAAACCCTCGCCGTCGTATTCACCATCCCCTACACGCCCGCCGCGCCGATCCGACGACCCGATCCCGACGCACCGACCTCGCCGATCCCGAAGCGCCGACAGCGCCGATCCCGACGCGCCAACTCCGCGCCGGATCTTTCCCGTCCGCGCCTGACCGCGCGGCCCGATCCCGATGCGCCAACCCCGCCGATCCCGAGGCGCCGACCCCGCCGATCTCGATGCGCCGAAAGCGCCGATCTCGACGCGCCAACTCCACGCCGGATCTTCCCCGTCCGTGCCAGACCGCGCGGCACTCCCCGTCCGCGCCGGATCACCATCCGCGCCTGACCCCCGTCCACGCCGGATCTTCCCCGTCCAGCGCCTGAACGAGGACGATTCGTCGGAGTTGTACAAACTTTTGTACACTGACATCCGCTCACCCCTACGCGCCAGATTCGACACCCCTGATCGCGGCCGATTCGCCGCCGACCCCGTCCATCAGCGGCCGATTCGTCAGAGTTGTACAAAATTTTGTACACCCGACATCCGCGATGGCAGATGATGCTGCGTCCAGCTACTCCGTCGCGACTGGCGGTGGCGGTGCACACAACCCAAATTATCATAATTCGAAGGATCCATATTTTCTGAGTTCTGCTGATCAACCAGGAAATATCATTACTCCTATTATTTTCCGTGGACCGAACTATGCTGAGTGGTCTCGGTCGATACGTCTCTTCCTGATCTCTAGGCGAAAGATCACTTTTCTGGAAGGTACTGAAATCAAACCTGTTAATGATGCTAGTAAATTGCTTGATTGGAGATGTGTGCAAGCGCTATTGGTTCAATGGGTTCTTAATACCATTGATCCGTCTCTGAAGAAATCTTTGCCGTACTTTGAGGAGGTATATCCATTATGGAACTTGTTGGAGAAAAAATTTGTTATTAGCAATGGCACTCGGAAGCAACAAATTAAGGTGGCTTTGGCTGAGTGTAAACAAATGGCTTCGATGTCTGTGGAAACCTACTTTGGAAATTTACAGTCTTTGTGGGATGAACAATCTGCTTATTTTCCATTGCCTACTTGTACCTGTGGTAAACTTGCTGCAAAGCTACATGCTATGAGGGATGAAGACCACTTTCAGGACTTTATGTATGGGTTGAATGCTGAGTTGTATGGTCATACCCGATCTAATCTTCTGGCTCAGGATCCTTAGCCAAGTTTAGATCGTGCATACCAGGCAGTCCGTGAGGAGGAGGATATGCGAAAATCTTAGGTCCAATCCGCTGCGGAGGAGGTGTTGGCGCTGACTATCAAGACTTCATCTCGTCTCTCTACTACTTCTAATAGTAGAACCTCAGATTCCAGGGATAAATCAGGTATGATCTGTACACATTACAAGAAAATATGTCATGATGTTGCAACTTGCTTTGCCAAGGTTGGCTATCCAGAGTGGTGGAAGACCCGTCCTCGGCGTGAGGGCGGACGTGGTGCTGGTGGTGGTAGAGGCCCGGCACCAAAGCAGAGACGTGATGGAGGACGCGGTGCTGGTGGCGCAGGGATTGTTCATCATATCGCCGCTGCTAGTCATGGTGTCCCTGCTGGTCTTGCTGGGAGTTCGGCGGATATGATGCATGGAGGGTATCCTTCACCGCTCTCAGGTGAACAATGGCAGAAACTGATGAGCTTGCTGGGTAACGACAATCCTTCCAACCCTGGTTCTTCAAACTCTGATCGTCTGTTGGGTAAGAATTCTTCTGTCTCTTGGATATTCGATACTGGGGCTACTCTTCATGCGACAGGTTCTCGTGACTGTTTAGTTGATTGCTTTGAGGGCCCTGTCTGTCCTGTGATTTTGCCTGATGGGAGCACTATTGAGGCTGTTCTGAAAGGTAAAGTATTTTTGACTGCTTCATTGGTGTTGACGGATGTTCTTTATGTTCCGACATTGACTTACAATTTGATCTCTGTCTCACAATTGATTGGTGCCAAAAATTGTGATATGTTATTTACTCCTGATTTGTGTTTTGTTCAGGGCCGAAGTACGAGGATAGTGATTGGAGCAGGTGAACAAAGGGGTGGACTTTACTTCTTGGGGGAGGTTCCAGCTTCTTTGGCTTCGGTGATCCTGGCATGCAGAGAGAGTGATTCCGAGGTTTGGCATAGTAGACTGGACATCCTTCAGATAAAGTAATGCAGACTTTACCTTTTTTCTCTGGTAGTGGTGTGTTTTTTCATAAGGCTTATGATATTTGTCATCAAGCTAAACAGACTCGTGATGCTTTTCCTGATAGTAGTAGTCGTGCTTTGAGATGCTTTAAACTTATACACTGTGATCTGTGGGGACCATATCGTGTTCCGTCGTCTAATGGGGTACGATATTTTTTGACTTTGGTGGATGATTTTTCTAGAGCTGTTTGGGTTATTTTATTGAAGGATAAGTGTGCTGTTTATTCTATGTTTCTTAAATTTATTGCTATGGTGAAGCGTCAATTTGGGGCTGATATACGTCATGTGCGGAGTGACAATGGCACTGAATTTAATTGTTTACGAGATTATTTTTCATCTCAAGGTATATTGTTCCAAACATCCTGTGTTGGGACACCTCAACAGAATGGAAGGGTGGAAAGAAAATATTGACATATTTTAAATGTAGCCAGGGCATTGAGATTTCAGGGTTCTCTTTCCGTAGATTTTTGGAAGGAATGTGTTCTGGGTGCATATTATTTGATAAATCGAACCCCTTCTAGTATCTTGCATTTTAAGTCTCCTTATGAAGTTTTATATGGTTCGGCTCCTTCGTATGATCATCTACGTATTTTGGTTGTCTGTTCTATGCGTATGATTTAAAATCCCGACATGATAAATTTGCTAGCAGGAGCAGAAAATGTATCTTTGTTGGGTATCCACTTGATAAAAAGGGATAGAAAATGTATGATTTGGAGACTGGTGAATTTTTTTGTGTTCCGTGATGTTACTTTTTATGAAAAAGAATTTCCTGGGTGTGACTCTGCTAGCGAGATGTCTTCTGCGATACGCCATACATCTGTTGCGGTGCCGGGAGATGATATAGAGGCTTTTAGGATGGTGCCGGCTACGGTTGCTGAGGCCGGAGTGGTTGCTGGTGGCTCGGCACCGAGTGACGAGGATGCACAGATAGATGCAGAAGTATTGACAGGAAAGTCCGCTGGGGGTGATGCAGATACTAATGCTGATACAAGAGATACAGTGTTGCCAGAGGTGCCTGATGAGGTAGTATTGGGAAGAGGAATGAGAAAAAAATCACAGCCAGTGTGATTACAGAATTTTGTGACAAATGTTGTTCGAAGTAAAAGTCCTGTCACGACCCGCACCCTAGAGTAAGGAAATGAGACGTGGGTACGTCCAGCCTATGCCGCAGTATTGGCGGTAGAACGCTGTCCTAGGTCAACATCTAACAATATAAAGGTACATATACAGTATATACTCTCCGAATGGAGGTGACATAGCAGATATAGTCTCAATTACATCTAAGGCAGAATGATAAAATAGAAGATAGATAGATATTGCTGAAACGAAAAGGAATCCACATAAGTACAACCAGAGAGTCTAAGTGTCTAAAAGATATAACAAATCCACAGAATCCAAATATCATAATACAATCATCCAGAATAAAAACATAAGGAAAACATCCTAGTCTAGTGGAGTGTCGTCCACAGCTAAAGGATCTTGCTGCTGGTCCAAGTCTGTACTGTCATCTAGGGTAGGCCCATAATAAGTGGGACAGCACGCCTCGTCCTCATCCTCTGTAATATTTCAACAGGTCCAGTCAGGACAGGAGCGAGCACAATACATCTCAACAAGTCATAGCAGGAAAGGAAATATAATCATGCTAGAGAATAAAATACAGGAAACTGAAGAATAGCGTAATATAAAAGAGAGACTGTAAGTAAATATCTATGATATATAAAGAGAGACAGTGCTAGTGATTCAGAGTACAGGATAAACATGTGAATGGCTAGGGACTGATTCATGATTACACTACGGAATTGATTCATGATTACACTACTTGGAATTATCCACATTTTTATTTATACTCCCCCATCCCCAATCAATACACAAGGATCCAGTCAAGTTACGTTAAGATTCATGATTATACTACATTCTCCATAAAGGGTGATTCATGAATTGATTCGTGAAGGCTCGGTGATCATGAGAGTACATGAGTCACTAGCTGATTCCCGAAGATTCATGATAATAGAAGCATGAGATGCGTGATGTAAGTGAAACACACGAGACAAGAGTATCTAATGCTCCCGAGAGGGATAACATCTCATGAAGGGATCCATATAGTACTAATCCGTGTTACCAACGTGTCAGCATCAAGTAAGATAATCTAAAGCAGGAAATATAATCCTAAACAAGATATGAAATGATCAGAGAATGTACTCGCCTGATAACCTGAATAGCTGATAGGTATAGAGGTCCAAACTGAAGCCACAGAGTCCTATTTAGAGCAACACAGTTCAAGATGTATACGAGAGATGATAAATGAAATGTACAATACATCTGCATGCTGTCTAGGTCAAACTAGACTAAAGTCAACACTTGGTCAACTCTAGTCGACTACACTAGTCAAATTAGGTCAACTAGGTCAAGTCCTAGCCCAAACAAGTCTAACAAGTCTCACTAGGCCTAACCAAGCCTAGGCTAGCATTCACACAATCACAAGACAATGTGAACCATAACAATGCATAATATAAAATAGATAATATATATAAATACATCCCTTCCTACACACATGCATATCCACATTACATACATATATATATATATATAGGCATATGTTACATCATGCATATTTACATAGTTACATAGATATATACATTCATGCACATTTACATACATACTTTTATACATTATATATGTTAACATTCATTACAATGCATTATATTTTACTTATACCTTTGATTGATTGATTCATTCATATATAACATTCATTCATATCCCATATGCATGCATATTTCAGTTCAGGCATTATATCCATTCACATATCATTAAGTTGCATACATATACTTATTTTTATTACATGTCATTCATACATATTACATACTTACATGCATCTATACATTATATACATTGTATACAACATGTAAAAATAGAAGAGAAAAAAAGGGGGAAAAAACTGAAATGGAAAGGGAAGGGAAGGAAAATGTAAGAAAAAGGAAAAACAGTGGACATATACATGCTTGCATCATATATTCTACATTACCATACATGCTATCATTATATATTGCATTATATTATTTATATATTATGCATTCGTATCTATCATTACATGTATATCTTGCATTCATATCTAGCATTCATTATATACTTTCATGCATACATTGTATATCATTCTTTCATTCATGCATTTATGCATTGCTTACATACATTATATTAATTGCATTCCTACGTGCTTGCATTCAACCATATATATACATTAATGTAAAGAGGATATATATCATATATATATCATTTCATTCATCTAACATATCATGTATTACATACTCTATATTCATTTAATATCCATACTACATAGGCTCATAGGTTACACAAAATACATATATCGTATAGTCACTCTTCTACTTAAAATTAATACTGTACCAATTGGGCCTCTACTAAATTCTAGGATTAAAGTATGTTGTAGCCCTTCGTGTTAGCTTTTCGAAACTTTAAACGGATCATATTTTCGTGTCCGAAAGCTCCCGAAATCGCAAAAATACCGAAACACGTTCGTCTTTCGTACAGCTGACACTCAAATAATTCTACAGAAAGTTACAGAAGGAATTTGGCTTAATAAAATATATATTTGGAAATCTAACTTCGATACGGTTCTTTTAAAAAAAACAGAAGATAAATTGGAGTTCTAAGCTAAAAGTTATGATATTTCTAAGTTGCTTTGGTTAATAAAAACGTGGATGAATATTATGACGAATTTGAGTTGTTTTGGACAAAAGAACACATATAGGCCAAGGTACTTGGATACAAACATAGGTATCCAAATGAAACTCATTCTAACCATCCTAACTAAGATCAATCCACTCTCTAACCATTCTAAAACTGAATTTAAATATCTATTTAAACTATTATCATACATACATACACATGGGGTGTCCTAATTTGGGATCTATCAAGTAGGACACAAGACACATATCTAAAATCCTCAAGAGAGCTCCAGATGGCCTCAAATTTGAATCTAAATGGGACACATACATGAGGATAGATCCTACGGATTCAAAACTAATTTATATGCAAAGAAAATCGATTTAGAGGATGGGTTTTACCTATTGGGAGTGGAATCCCAATGAAATCCTTTAGGACACGGCTCCGATACGAAGATCCCTCAAAGTGGACACTCCTCCTTGCACTCCTCTTCCAATCCTTGGTAGCACCCTTCCCTTGGAGAATGTGAATGATTGAGGGAAGGTTTGGTGAAGGAATGATTTGATTTGGAGATCAAATCAATGGAAAGGCTCTCTAAAATTAGGGAAGAACAAAAGGTAAATAAAAGAGGCAAGATTGTAATGAATGAAATGAATCATTCTCTCCTAAAGGTGGCTGCCATAAAGATTCCATTAGGGCTAATGGAAAATGTCCTAATTTCCCCTCTCTAGTCTCATATGGTTAAGTCTAGACTAGGTTCAAGTTTGAGGTCAAAATGATCTAGTTTTGAGTCTCTAACTTAACCATTCTAACATGATAAAAATTAGTTTAATTAACCAACTTAAATATTTGGTTTTGTGAGCCATGCTTAACTTAATATTGGGTCCCATCTAGAGTTTAAGCTACCCGGGTCACAATACAAGTCGGAACGAGACGAAACTCAAATCCGACTAAACAAATCCAATAAAATAATATTAAAAATATAAAATTTTCCTAAAATATTAAAATATAAAAAATGACCAAAATCATAATACATCAATTTAAATATTTTTAAAATAATCTAAAATTTACCAATTAATCAAAATCCTAAATAATTCAAAAGTCACAAAATGACCAAAATATTCTTAGCCTAAAAAGTTGTAAATAGTCATTCTAATCACATGGTTAGGTCCCCATGGTCATGGTTAGTCTCTAGGCTCGACAGTTCTAGAGTTCACTAGCTAACACATCAAAATTATAATTCACCAATTTTAAATAGTATTAAATTAATTAAAAATTTCCATAAATCATAAATCCTATTATTAAATAATAAACTTTTACAAAAGTTCAAAATTATCCTCTTTTTTAGAAAAGTGGGTGTTACAAGTCCCCCCTTCATCACAGTTCATCTGTTTCCGTCACTTCCTCAGGTACTTCGTATCCTCTAACACAATTTCTAAGTTATGACATATTTACTGCTGGACCCAGAAATTTTTTTGCAGCTATCACTGCAGGTGTTGAGCCTACTTCATATCGCCAGGCCTCGGGAGATTCAGGCTGGTGCGCGGCTATGCAAACTGAAATACAGGCTCTGAAAGATAATGGGACATGGAGTCTTTTCGATTTGCCTCCTGGAAAGAAAGCATTGGGAAGTAGATGGGTATACAAAATAAAGTACAAATCCGACGGCAGTGTTGAGGGCTTAAAGGCACGGCTGGTTGTGTTCGGTAATCATCAGGTTGAGGGGATCGACTATTCAGAGACATTTGTCCCGGTAGCTAAGATGCCTACAGTTCGGACGTTCTTGGCTGTTGCGGCTGTGAGAGGATGGACTTTGCACCAGATGGATGTGCACAATGCTTTTCTTCATGGAGATCTGACAGAAGAAGTGTATATGAAGTTGCCGCCAGGTTTTTTGCATAGTGAACCCAACAAAGTGTGTCGCCTGCGTAAGTCTCTATATGGATTGAAACAGGCACCACGTTGTTGGTTTGCTAAGCTTGCTGCTTCTCTGATATCCTATGGATTTATTCAATCTCATTCCGATTATTCCCTTTTCTCTCTTGTTAAAGGGAAGGTAGAGTTGCATGTTTTGATCTATGTGGATGATATAATTGTGTCTGGTAATGACATAGGTGCTTTAGATGCTTTCAAAAAGTACCTTAGTTCTTGCTTTCACATGAAGGACCTTGGTGTGTTGAAGTACTTCCTTGGCATAGAGGTTGCTCGGAGTGCAGAAGGAATTTTCTTGTGTCAAAGGAAGTATGCTTTGGACATCATTTCAGAATGCGGCTTGATGGGGTCTCGACCTGCTGGCTTTCCCATGGAGCCCAATCACAAGCTGGCAGAATCGACTAGTCCAAAGATGGCGGATGCAGAGTCTTATCGGAGGCTGGTTGGGAGGTTGATTTATCTATCGTTTACTCGCCCTGACTTAGCCTATGCTGTGCATATCTTGTCTCAATTCTTACAGGAGCCTCGACAAGATCATTGGCATGCTGCTTTGAGAGTTGTCAGATGTCTCAAACATGCACCGGGACAGGGTATTCTTTTGAAAGCTGATTGTGATCTTCGTCTTTCTGGTTGGTGTGATTTCGACTGGGCCAGTTGTTCCTTGACTCGCCACTCTGTTACAGGCTGGTTGGTGTTTCTGGGAGGGTCTCCTATTTCTTGGAAGACCAAGAAGCAATCAACTGTTTTCCGATCTTCCGCTGAAGTTGAATACCGATCTCTTGCTGCGCTTGTTTGTGAGTTGAAATGGTTGAAGGAGTTATTGGTGTGTTTGGACGTTCGCAAGGAGTCTGCTATGTCGATGTATTGTGACAGTCAGTCTGCCCTGCACCTGGTTCAGAACCCGGTATTTCATGAGCGCAGTAAGCATATTGAGGTGGATTTGCATTTGTTCGCGATGCTATTCGTGATGGCACCGTAATAGCCTCGCATGTTCCTACTTCTTCTCAACTGGCTGACATCTTCACCAAGCCCCTTGGAAAGCATGTGTTTGATTCTTTCCTTCCCAAGTTGGACATTTGTGACTTGCATGCTCCAACTTGAGGGGGGGGGGGGGGGGGGGAGGGGGGGGGGGGGGGGGGGTGTTAGATTATATTTGTAAATGTAAATATGGCCCATAAGCCCAAATGTAGACACTAATATATATTGTAACAAATCCTAGCAATGAGAACAAGACATTATTATTTCCTACATATAGTTCAAGGGGATCATGTGTTTGATTTCCCCCATCTCCTCTTACATTTTTTTATTGTATATTATTTGAGCGTGGAGGGAATGGGGTAATCAGGTTCACCCGGACCAGTACCGGGCCAGTTCGAGCCGGGTCGATCGCTTTTTTCTAGCTGAACTGGTTCAGATCGAATTTTTTTTACGGTCCAAACTTTCGGCCAACATTTCAGATTCAATCCGAATCCGAATCGCCTGCGGGCCGGATCGGGTCAATCCGTTGACCGGACCAGAACGACCCAGACCAGATTTGATCGAACCGGATTGCGGGCCTCCCGGCCAGTTAACACCTTGAGGGGAACTAGAGGTGATTATTGTTATTGCTATTTGAAACATACATAATTGTATGTGCAACGGATTTATGGGGCCCGGAGAAAGAAAATAACACCTCAAAAAAATAATAATAATATGTGGAATAGTTCTTCTAATAACCGTACATGAAAATCCATGTAATGGAGGTTGCAATATCTCGCTACAATGGCGTAACAAGGAACTTATTTAAAAGAAAAAGAAAAAGAAAAAGAAAAAGAAAAAGAAAACACAAAGGGGATTACACATGAACCACACAGTCATCGTCCACAGCCGCGGCCGCCCGGCCCTCCTTGCGCGTGTACCACCGCGCAGCCAGCAAGTACGCCCCCAAGTTCAGCAAGCACAGGGCCGCGAGCAGCAAGTAGAAGTCGTACAGCTTCCCGCGGTTCAAGTCGTCCGCGAGCCACGCCCCGCCGCCCCGCCCCGTGGTCCTGTGCACGACGGTCACCAGCGCCGAGCTGACGAAGAACCCCAGCGACAGCGTGCTCAGGAACAGCCCCGTGCTCATCGTCTTCATCCCCTTCGGGCACTGCCTCAGGAAGAAGTCCAGCTGTCCCACGTACGTGAACGCCTCCCCGCTCCCCACCAGGAAGAACTGCGGCACCAGCCAGAACACGCTTATCGGCACCCCCGTCTCGTTCGTCTCGCTGAGCCGCTTCATCTCCACGAGGGCTGCGATCACCATGGCGATGACGGACAGGGATAGGCCGACGGCGATGCGCTTCAGCGGAGTGAGGCCGTTTGGGTTCTTGAACAAGGGGACGATCAGACGGTCGTAGACGGGGACGGTCAGGAGGATCGAGCCGACGAAGAAGACCGTCAGGGACCCCGAGGGGATCTCGAAGGAGGGGCCGACGTGGCGGTCCATGGTGGTGGCCTGCGAGACCGAGAAGGTGGTCATCTGCGCGTACACCGTCCAGAACATGATCGTCGTGGCCCATATAGGGATCATCCTGACGACCGTCTTCACCTCCTCGACGTCGGTCACGGTCGACAGCTGCCACTTGCTCTGGCTTGCGGAGGAGTCGACGCATATGGCAGCGTGGTCCAGGAACCGGAACTGCTTCGTGTGCTGCAGCCTCTCCTTCCCTCTGCTCGCCCAGCTGTTCTTCTCCCCCTCCCCGCCCGCGCCTCCGCCTTCCTCCGGATCGTGCAGCGACGAAGGATCGCCCGGCAGCCGTAGCCTCCTCTTCCTCCAGGCGGCCGCGACGACCGCTGCGATCTGCGTCAGCGGGCTCCCCACCAGCTTCTTGTACCGGTACCTCCTCGTGCCCGACAGGAACACCGCCAGCCCCACCAAGATGCAGGCGGCGCACCCGCCGTACCCCCACTGCCGGCCCACGTTGTCCTGCACGTAGACCAGCACCGTGACCGCCAGCAGGGAGCCGAGGCTGATGAAGAAGAAGAACCAGTTGAAGAACTTGGTCATCTGCATCTTCTCCTCCTGGTCGCTCTCGTCGAACTGGTCGGACCCGAACCCCGACACGCTCGACTTCAGGCCCCCTGTTCCAAGCGCCGTCGTGTACAGGGCCAGGTGCAGCACTGCTAGCTGTCCGGCTGTCGCTGGCTCGTGGTCGGCGGGGCGGAGCCCCGGTGCTACAGTTGATACTGTCAGTATTATTACGCCCTGCGAGTGAGCGTTTTATGGATCATAATTTGATAATATGCCTCTAGAATCGAATGGAAAGTAAGAATCTGAACGGTGCAGTAGTACTAATGGACCTGTAAATTTGTATTTAGCATCATAAGTTTAATAATTATGATCGTTTAGAGCATCCACAATAGTCCATATCATACTCTATTTTTTTAAAAATAGTATAAATTATTACTTTGAGAGTGTTATCTTCTTATTTTCACACTATTCTACCCTCCAAATTAACCTTCTCTTTTCCTCCCTTGTTTTCTATTTATTTTTCCTTCCTTTTCTCTCTTGTTGGGTCCAGTTGAGTTACGGTTCACGTTTATGAGCTATCACATGTTCCAAATTTGAAAAGCCTCTTGACTTGCTAGGATTTTCAAGTGTGAATAAGAGTTCACTGCACTCCAATGTGCAATAAATTTTCACTAAAGAAAAAAATATAGTACTTCAAACCGCTCTCACTGTGGATGCTCCTAGGACCTTTTCTTTCTTTCATATGTTGTATTTTTGTACAGGATTTTCCAACATGCAATGTTGTGACAACCGAGTGACTTTTGAGATAATGGGTTCTGTATGAACATTTCTTGGCTGATCACAGAAAGTAATAAGAGTTTCAATCTAATCCACAGGAGAATACCACAAGTATTAGTTAAGCTACAGGAGCCTACCAGAATTGGCAAGCCCGGTCAGTGCACAACTTGATTACCATCCCTGACAACGTGCGAGATTTTTTTTTTTTTTTTTTTAGATGTCTGACGATACGCATGCATGCCTGGTGGATCCACTGTCTCCTAAACTTTTACCAAATAAATGGAAGAAATAACACGTCCCTGTGGCTCGATCCACTTATATTTCGCCACCCAGCCAGGATCTTGTACCTCTCCTCGGTAACCATAAGAGCCACTCAAGTTCGGTAATGTGCGCGAAATTCAAACGAGAAGTATATAAGCGTTTGGTTTATTCGTTATCAACCAAACCAAAATAATCAAAACACGGAAAGGAAATCGAACCAAAAATCGACTCGATTTATTCGGTTTGCTCAGTTAGACTACTTTTATTGATTAATGGATCGGACCCAAAATTTGTGTTCTGGTTAAATTAAATTTAAAAAATGTAGTTTTTATACATACTTTTGTTGTATTTCAAAGATGGGTCCAAAGTTGAACTAGTTGTTGTTAAATTATCGAAGTTGAATTTTAAAACACACATATAATAGTTATTTTTAAATTATACATAAAAAATATATACATTTTTAATTGTAAAATAAGCATAAAATTAAGATTATTAACATAACTGCCTGATTCTTATTTTGTTTTCGTTTTTTTGGGTTGAAACCTGAAATCGAAATCGATTTTTTTTAGTATTTTTAAAATTGAAATCGAACAAAATTTTGTTCAAACCGTTAGTTTCGGTTTGGTTGCATTCGGTTCTCCGTCCAAAACCGATTAATGCTCACTTAAACATATGAGTTTAATATGTACATATCTAACGTACACAGTGAGCTAGAGGTTTCAAAAACCCAGCACCTTGTATGCAAGGCCCTCGATGTTCTGATGATGTTTCAGAACCAGGTTCAGAGACATACTGTTAGTTGAGAAACCAGCTGATTTCGAGGTGGAAGTTATGTTTTCAAAACCCAACATTTTGGGGGTATTTGGTACGTACTATGTTGCAGGAAACACGGATACTGGTACTGGTACAGGTACGGACATGATACAAATACATGATATGGACATCAGATGCAAAAGTGGTTACCTGTGTCGCATGATTACGGGGCACAGACACGTCACACGAGATATGAATACATATACCATTTGTCGTAACCGTGCAACATAACGTACATAAAACCCAATGAAAACTTGTGTTATTTTCCCCCATCATGTTCAGTGTTTTTTTTTTTTTTTTTCTCTCTCCAAATTTTATTAAACCAAAGAGTGCAGCTTGAATTTCAAAAGAGAAGTTCATATAAATAATAAGTCCAACGGAATTGTAGTCAAGTGTGTACTTACAAAGGCTTGGATGGCGGTGAAGATGGCCACCGTGAGGTACCTGCAGGTAGAGGGAGCGGCGGCGAGAAAGAAAGGACAACTGAGAGATCAGAGAAGAACCGACGGAATATATATGATCTCAAGAACCCGACGGACTGACCTGCCAATGAACGTGTCGGCGATGAAGCCGCCAAGGAGGCAGAGCATGAAGGAGGTGCCCATGAAGTTGGTGACGGTGTTGGCGGCCACAGCATTGCCGAGGTGCATCGTCCCAGTGATGTAGGTCACCAGGTTCACCGCTATGCCCAACGTGGTAAGCCTCTCGCAGAGTTCAACCCCTATATGTTTGATAAAGTTTGGTGCATCAAGAATCTTTCAATTCAAGAAGAGGCAAAAACCTCATGTCCAAAGTTTTGATGCTTGTACATGATTCATGTACTATATAGGTGAAAACATTTTGCAGAGAGTGACATAGTAGATAGACTAGTTGCAACATGTCAAGTTGCAAATGTTTCAAAATTTACGTCGAGAGATGCATAGGTACCTAGGATCATGGAGGCACAGGTCCAACCGCCGGTTCCCGAATGGACGGCGGGGCGGCCCTTGTAGTCCCAGGCGTCCGATAAAATCTTTTCCGATAGCCCTACCATTCCTGGTTTTTTTTAGAGCCCAATTATGTGTGTGTTTGGGTATTTGTAGGAGATGAGGGCTTCATATATAGGGATATATCAGTAAAGGGACAGTTTACTCTATACGTTTGTGAACATTGTTATGTGGCAATTTGGAGGGTTCCCATCAAACCAGTGGAAAGATTCTGATTTCACATATTGTTTTTTTGGGTACCAAAGGTTGCTACATATCTTTCTTTCTTTCTTTCTTGAGAAGCACCGAATGCCTTATTTGGTACTGTCATAACAAATTATCAGGGAAACTTCAGAAACCTTAACAAAACCGTATGAAGAAGGAATTTAGTCAAGTGGGTCAGACTGAGATTTATGTAGATCTAAGCTTTTGCGTAAGGATAAAAACAATTTGAGCTTCTTTACCTAGTTGGGAATGGACGGATTTGTTGGTGTTGGATGAGATTTCCAACCTATATGGAGAACATCCCGTAGTGAGACGAACGTCATCCGTACCTTGTAGAAGCTCAGTAAGTCGAAGGCGACGAAGGAGGCTCGATTGTCAGACTTTTGAAAAAAATTGTATCAGTGCAGGTGGTGTACTACAAGCATACCGCTGTTGATATACCTCCAGTACATTGGTGAAACACATTTTTGTTCTAGAACCGTTTTACCTCATAGTGCCCATTTAGCGGTATACCGCTGGTATACGGTATCAGGACATGGGGTAAGTTTTGGGTATTTTATTAACATCATTGGATCGTGATCAACGGTCCAGATATTTTCCAAGTTGGGTACTTTAAATAGGTGTTTCCTAACCCTAAACTCTATGCATTACAATCTAATGAGAGAGTTTTTTCATTGGTGCAATTCTTCAACAAGACGAATAGAGTTTCGGAGTTTTAGAGATTGATTTGAAAAGAGATCGTGTTGGGAAGTTCTACATTGGTTCTTCCTCATCCTCTCGTCTTTGATAATCTTTCACTCTTGTGATCCGTTTCCATTGTACTTGCAGAGTTATAGCGATCGTGTAGATCGATTGAGGAGTTTTTAAAGGAGTTAGTGTATTTCTTTTTATTCCATTAGTAGATGTTTTTTCGGGTTGGACTCCAATCGTCCCATGTTCTCTTTCCGTCAGGATTTTTCATATAAAATTGTTATGTTTTGGATTGTGCTCTTGTGTGGTTTTTTTTTGCCGCAATTGGTTTGTGTTTCGATTTGGAGAACGGTAAGGATAACAAAAATTTTTCTTCAGCCAACAGTTACAATTAAATTTGATATCTAAAGTATGAATCAGTAGGCATGTTGTAGTGTCGGGTATACTCAAACCGAAAGGAAGCTAAGTAATCATTGTTAGGATGATCATCTTGATTGGCATATCAATCTTTCTTTGCACACAGTTACTCACAATCTTCTTCCTATCTCACATGTTTCGATAATATGAGAGACTTTTATCGTACTTAATAACTTTGCCAATTGTGTTAACAATCCTTTTTATGTAACATAATCACATATTATGATAATTGCAGACTTTTATTACACTTAATTCCCTTGCCCAAATATCTTTAAAAAAATAATAATAATAAAATAAAATATTCCGAGAAGAATTAGGCAATAGTTGGACCACTGTAATTTGGCAATTTGAAGGGTTCCAATAAACCAGTGGAGAGATTCTGATGTCACATAAATACTGGGTCCAATTTCATTTTCAGGTACCAAGGATTCCCATTTGCTTTTTCTTACAAAAAGCAAATTCCTACATGCATCGATACTTGGACAGCGAAAATTATCGTTGCATCTTAAGAACCTTTGCTAAATACATGTGGAAGGGATGTAACTCAAGTGGGTCAAGCTGAGATTTATGAAGACCCTAACCTTCAAAGTTCTGAGACAGTCCAAACCCTTGTTGCTTGGTTGACGGAAATGTTTGCTTAGATCGATAGCGGAATTAGCATGAATCACTAGCGTGATATATATAGTGTAATAATTTTTAGTAATAGGGTCTCACATAGCATTACTTGATAGCGTCTGAGTACACTCTAAAAGAGGCAAAGGGAGAGTCCAAAGCACGATAAAGATCAAAAGACTGTGGATCGGGGTTGAACCATATCCTTTTTATGTTGATAAACCAAATTGTGTATAAAATTTCCCTATTGATGTGAGACGAGGTAGTCTAGGATAAAGCCAGATAAGATATATCGAATTTACAAAAAAAGAAAAAGGGCAAGCAACAATAATCAGTGATTCTCCCTTTCCTTCTACTACTAAACCACTTCCGTCTTATCCATTGAAGGAATATATCGCACCACTATTCTCCTCTCGTATTCGTTTTTCGTCCTCTTTCTTTCTATTTCATCTTACTACATGGACGCGTTGTATTCGATACTTCTGCTATGTTGACTATTCTTTAAGGTGCGTAGTGACGTTGAATATTGCTTACTTAACCTTCTATTACCTGCCTAACGATCACCTCCTTTCGATCGCCTCACTGCGTTCGTCTTACTTTGCTGTATTTGCTCACTTCACTCGTCTTTCCTCTCAGAATCCTAGTCCTATTCCAACTACGCATCGTCAAAATTGGCCGAAAACCCCTTTCCTTTTAGAAAGATAATGTTCGGGTCTACCTCGATTCAAGGTGTCTGGAAGGACAATATGGACATCGGAGTGTCATCATGAGAGTATGTCACGTCCAGTACCGCAGAGCCGATCTCCTCGATAGGACGTGATGCTGCATGAGTCTAGGTTGTGTTCGCACAAGACGAATACCTGAAACGATCAATTAGAAGCTAGGCGACTGAGTCACACAAAAATCAGCATCGAAAAAAGTTGAACAACACAAATACAAGAAGTAAAATTATATCTTTATTGATATACAGCGAAATTACAAAGGCACGAGGCTAAGATTACGATCACTCCAACGCACACTCTTACTGAATACAATCACTCAGCTCTGTCACGACCCGATCCCAAATAATTGGGTCGAACCGGAACATGTCCAGCCTGCACCGTTGTTGAGGCGTCGGCAGTAAGCTGTATCCACTATTGCAGGTAATCACAACAACATCTAAATATTTGTCACAACTCAATATTCGGAAATTTAAAACTTTATTCAACATTTGAAAAGTACAACTGGAATTAGAAAGACTGAAATAAAATGCTGAATTCGAAATATCCAAAATTCTAAAACAACCAATCTGGAAACAGAAAATCTAGCTAAGCGTTCGGCTCATCGGCCTCAGGTCCTGCGTCCTCCAAAGGGGACTCTGGCAACACCACAGGGTACAGAACCGGGTCATAATAACTGTTGTATAACAGCTCAGCATCATCAATAGAACCTAAAAATGTTATCTCCAGTCAGGAGGGAGCAAAGTACAATTCATGATAATCTAACAATTAAAATAATAATAGAACCATGCACTTTTAAACAATTTGAAAATAAACAGTTCTCCAGCAGTTAAAACAGTGTGATGTGAATAGGCAATGAATATGACCGGCTTGGGTTGTACAATTGTATCCTATTGATACGATATGGCTTATCCCCGTGTGTATGAGGGGTAAGCTAATACAGTTCTAAGTTATTACTTTGGATGTGGTCATAATCATTACACTATTCCCCCAGTACCCAACAGTCAATCAGCCAGTGCTCTCAGAGAGAGTTCCGTGTTGCATCGTGGTTTAAACTTACAATAAAACGATTATTAAATAATTGTAAACTAACACAAAATGTACTTGCCTTGGTTTGGCTGGATTTGAAAGGTCGAAGACTTCGATGTGGAAATTAGACTCGTCCTCGAAATCCTACATTCGAGAAGTTTGACTCAGATTCCAGAGTTACCATGCTAACTATGCTAGTTGCAATCTCTAAGTTTGTCCTAATCAATTTTAATCTTGATTACGCTATCACAACGAATCTCGATTATCGGGTGCGTTGTAATTAATTACGAGGGAAAGATCAATTTAACTTTTTATTTTGGAAAAACTCGTAGTTACCAATTTAATTGGTTAAAACTTTGTATTTTCGTAATTATACATATAAAACTAAATTTCTTGTTTAATGAGAAAACATGATCTTTGTTTAAATATTACAAACTTGTAAATTTTAATGTGAGAAAAACCTCATTAATTTTTCTATATCAAAATAATATTTGTTTTAGTTTTACGCGTCTACGCTAAAAAATCAGCAAAACCAGAAAATGAAAGAAAAACTACGCTACAATAATTACAGGCCACAGAGAAAGGAAAATAGAAAAGCTGGGCTTATGCCTTTACAAATTATTGAATTTAAATAAGAAATAGACCTGGGTTAGTCCTGAAATCTCTCCTACAATTTAATTATAAATAAAACTAACAATTAAAATAAATTTAATAGTGAGTCTCAGATATTGGTCCAATCGTCATATAGGCTAATGCCTCAACGTCCGGGCGAAGCCGGTTTCGTTTGCACTAAGCCAGGGCCTATTGACCAATACGGTCGTCGTCCAAAAATCCAACATAATATTCTTTTCCGAAAAACTATTTTAAAATTATATTATAAAATTTATAAAAATTTGGGCAGCATTCCCTTTATATTCGGGACAACCCAAAACTGGAAAATGCGCCAACAATTCCAACAAATATCCCAAACCAGGGAGAACCCATTTTTATAGAAAATATAATCACATAAATCATTCCCGAAGCCTAATCAGAAAACCCGAATTAAATCGGAAATCCTGAAATCCGAAATCCAAAAACCATTCCACAGAAACGTCCAAAATAAAATCCAGGATGTTTCCGAAGAAGGTTCGGAAAATCCCGAAATAATCCCAACCATCAGAACTCTTTCCGAAGAGTTCTCGGGGAAAACCCGAAATCAACAGCAACTAAAACCACAGAACAAAAATATCAAGAATGGTTCCGAAATTCCCGGAAACCATAACATAACAGAAAACCGAATTCCCGAAGGGAATTCGAGGACCAAATTATCATCACAGACACGTTGGGAGGGATGAACTACTGTGATTATCCAGAAATTACCCAAATCGATGGAATCCGAAGGGTTGCCTCGGACTCGGGACACGCCTCGCCGGGGTACGGCTGCGTAAACGTAACCGAAACTCGGGATCGGGCAACGGGTCGCGCACGGAAGCTTGCCGGAGACGGGCGCCGGCATGGGGGAAACTGGCGGGCTGCTGGCCGGAAAGGGACGGAAGGGTTCGGGGCGGCCGGCGTGGGCGGCCCAGGGCGCGCGCGGGGAGGCGCTGCCGGCTGGTCGGGGTCAGCATTGGAGTGCGGGCCGAGAGGGGTGGCCGCCGGGCGGAAGGAGGTGGCGGTCTGTACGGTGGGGCGCGACCGGACAGGCCGGCGGGATGCCGGAGGTGGGCAGAGCCGCGGGCGGAGGGGGTGGAGCACCGTGGAACGGCGTTGGAGCTCGGGGTTGGGGAAGGGTGCTATGGAGTTGGGGAAGGGTGCTCTGGAGTTGAGGTGGGAAGTGGTTTGGTTTGGAAGGGGGAGAGAAGACTTGTGTGCTGGTAATGGTTATGGGGAAGTGGTGGAGGTGTTGTGTGAAGAGTGGGGTTAAGTACGTGGAGGGGGTTTTCCCATGTGTGGAGGAGAGGACATAACATGCTGGAAATTAGGAGAGGAGGCCTGGTCGTGGGGAGACCAGGCCATGGGCTTACTTTTTTTTAATAAGAATAATTAATAGAATTTAAATATATAATCAGAAATTAAAAGGAAAAGAATGGGTTAGGAAATCGGGATCAGGGTGCGGGTTCGAACTGGTCCAGGCTCGGGTCCCACAAGCAAAAATTCGAGTTATTCTTTTGTAAATAATTTCGAACTCATAATATTATAATAATAAATAGTAATAATAATTTAATAATATATATTAATAATAATAATAAATAACTAAACTATTATTACGCTATAAAACCAGTAATCTAAAATCTGGATTTCACAAGCTCTCTCTCATCTCTCAATACAAATTGATCATACAGAGGCTTACAACTTGCGGATGCTTCAGAAGACAATGTCCATATATTATGTCCCGTATAGGTGAAGACATCAATGCGGCCGCACATCTTGAAACGTCCAGGAACTCCATGCCTCAGAGTGTCCAAGCGAGCTCCGCCCCGAACGAGTAAGTACCTAAACCTGCATATGCAAATTGGTGGGGTGTCAGTATACAACCGTACTGGTGAGTGAGTCGCTCGTCCACCCATACAAAACTAACACGTTCATTTAGTGAGTGCACACTACCAAAATACATTGAAATAGCGACGGTCTTAGCGACGTTATTTTCTGACGTCGCTATAATCTATGAACTTAGCGACGTCGTAAAAGAATGTCGCAGGACGTCGCTATTACACTACCAAAATACAGTAAAATAGTGACGACTATTTAGCGATGGATGTATTCCGTCGCTAATTGCGACGAACACCCGACTAAATGGCGACGGCTAGCCGTCGAATTGCTGCCAATAATTTTTTCAATTTTAAGGATAAAACTCGGTCGCAAATTCGTCGCTATATCGTCGGAAATGTAGCGACGGACAAACAAGCCGTCGCTACGTCGTCACCCAGTTGTCAATAATTGGCAAAAAATGTTGAAAAATTGGCACAAAATTTGACGACCACATAGCGACGGATTATCCGTTGGCAACCTAACGGGGGTATGGCGATGGATATATCCGTCGCTAAAGACTGTGCCTTAACTTAAAACGAACCGACGGGAGGGGGGAAGGGAATTTTTCTTTCCCCCCAAAAGTTTCTCTCACCTCTCTCTCTCTCTCTTGGTGGTCGGGGGCGGGGGAGGCCGCGAGGGGGGGGGGTATCGGCGGGGGTGGGGGTGGGGGTCGTGGGGGAGGGGGGTAGGAGAGCGGAGGGGGGCCGGGGTGGGGGTCAGCGGGTGGGGAGGTCGCGGAGGGGGGGTAGGGGAGCGGAGGGGGGCGGAGGGGTCTTGCTACTCGGGGGGGGGGGGGAGGGGGAGGAGCGGGGGGGGGAGGGGGAAGGGCAAGGGTTGGGGGGGTCTTGGGGGTGGGGGGGTGGGAGGGGAGTGGGGTTGGGGGTGGGGTTCGGCGGGTGGGTAGGTCGCGGGGGGAGGGGGGGTGGGGGAGAGGAGGTAGGGGAGCGGAGGGGGGCCATGGGAATACATCATGACACTGTAATTCATATTTTTTAGTTAATAGTATGAATTTTAACAAATAAGCTATATATTCATCCTGCATTATGAAAGGGAAGGAAAAAACAATATGATTCACATTGTGATAGTGCATACGGAGAATATATGATAATCATCAATTTTCAATTGTTCAATTACGTAAACGGGTGTAAGTCATTGTACTTCGTTACTATTATGATGTGATTTGTGCTTGCTAGTTTGATTAGTACTTATTGTTATTTGTTGTCGATCTAACAACTTGATGTGTTTACTTCGGTATCGGTATCGGACTATTTCTATGAGTATCAGTATCGGATCGGTATCAGACTATTTCTATGAGTATCGGTATCAGACTATATCTATGAGTATCGGTATCTAAACCCTAACCCAAAAACCCTAACCCTAACCCTAACCCTAAAACCTTAGAATCGGTATCGGTATCAGACTATTAATCCTATGAGTTTAAGAATCGGTATCGGTATCAGACTATTTCTATGAGTATCGGTATCGGTATCGAACTATTTCTATGAGTATCGGTATCGGTATCAGACTATTTCTATGAGTATCGGTATCGAACTAATTCTGTTTAGTTTGTCTTACGATACAGACTTTCACATCCAATCTGCGATGGATTGTTACTTCGTTGATCGTACATGGATGTACAAACGGCAACACGAGCACAAAATAAGTGTGAGTGATGATTTTCAGGCAGGCGTTGAAGTGTTTCTTAAGTATGCCATGAGCAAAGCTCAGTACATGGACGGTAACAAAATCAAGTGTCCATGTGGTAATTGACGCAATAGACGTTACGAAGAAGTAGTGTTTGTGAGAGATCATTTAACCAGTAAGAATTTTGTACGTGCTTATGGTCCGTGGTCATCGCAAGGTAAAATATATGCGGAAAGACAAGCTGCGAAAGCTGCTACTTATGCTTTTGATGATAATGCTGCAATGGATTTTGTCATCGAAGACGACGGATGCTCTGTTGATTATGGAGACCTGCAGAACCTTGTACGAGATATGGTGTACGATGCGGTAGGGCCTAATTTTGATCCGGAGGATCCTAATCCCGAGGCGAAGGAGTTCTATGATATATTTTAGGATGCAGATACTCCTCTATATCCTGGTTGTGAGACTCATTTCGTACTGTCAGTGACGATACGGTTGTTTAACATAAAGTCTAATTTTAACTTGCCATAAGCTTGCTATGATCGGATCACACAACTAATCAAGGAGGTGTTACCGAAGGAATCAAAAGAGCTCCCAAAAAACTTTTACAAGTCAAAGATGATGGTCCGACAACTGGCACTGGGCTACGCGAAGATAGATTATTGTCACAATGGATGCATGTTGTACTACAAGGAGAACGAGGACATAGAAAGTTGCAGCTCCTGTAATGCGGATCGTTACAAGCCAGTGCAGAAAAAAAAAGTCAACTAGAAAACGACATCCTTAGAAGTATATGCATTACTTGTCGATCACGAAGCACTTGCAGAGGATGTATATGTCTCTGAATACAGCAGAACACATGATGTGGCACAACGAAGAACGCACAAAGGACGATGGAGAATTGTCATATCCTTCGGATGGAGAGGCGTAGAAATATTTTGATTTGTGTCATCCAGATTTTGCTGCAGAGCCTAGAAATGTACGTCTGGTGCTATGTTCTGATGGCTTCGCCCCTTTCGGGCAGTCGAGATCTCAATACTCCTGTTGGCCGGTCATTCTTACCCCTTACAATCTGCCACCATGGATGTGTATGATGACTCCTTATATGTTCTTGACGGCTATCATATCCGGTCCCAAAAATTCGACGAATAACATCGATATATATTTACAGCCGTTGGTGGATGAGCTTAAATAGCTGTGGGAGATCAGCGTCGCGACCTATGATATTTCCAGGAAACAGAACTTTTAGATGAGAGCGTCACTAATGTGGACAATCAATGATTTTCCAGCATACGGTATGCTGTCGAGATGGAGTACTCACGGCACCATGTCTTGTCCGATATGTATGGAAAATAGTAAGGCATTCCGCCTTAAGCATGGAGAAAAAACTTCTTTCTTTGACTGTTACCGTCAATTTCTGCCCGCTAGTCATCCTTGGAGAAAGGACAAGGACGCGTTCAGAGCTGAAAAACAAAAATTTTCTCATCCACCTGCCAGATTGTCGGGATACGATATTTGGGAAGATGTAAAGAATTTGCCCACCGTAATGGAAGATCCATCGAACAATCGTGTCGAGGGGTTCGGACAAAGCCATAACTGGACCAAATGGAGTATCTTTTGGGACTTGCCTTATTGGAAAGATAATATTATAAGGCATAATCCTGATGTCACGCATATCGAAAAGAATGTGTTCGATAATGTCTTTAATACCGTCATGGATATTAAAAGAAAGACGAAGGACAATCCAAAAGCAAGACAAGATATAGTTGAGATATGCAAGCGTTTTTATCTAAACTTGATACAAAGGGGAGCTGGTGGACAATTAACTAAGTCGATAGCGCAATACACATTGAGCAAGGAAGATAGATTAATAATCTGCAAGTGGATATCTAGTTTAAGATTTCCCGACGGCTATGTGTCGAATTTTTCTAGATGCGTTAATCTCAATGAACGCAAGCTAACGAAAATAAAGAGTCACGACTGCCACGTATTTATGGAAAGATTACTGCCCATTGCTTTGAGAGAGTTGTTGCCTTCTGCTGTATGGGTTCCGTTGGCCGAGCTATCTACATTCTTCAGGGATATTTGTTCAACTAAGTTGACAGTGCAACATATGGTTGAACTTGAGGAGAAGATTGTCTTAACAATTTGCAAGTTAGAGAAAATATTTACACTGGACTTCTTCGATAGCATGGAGCATCTACCGATTAATCTAGCATACGAAGCCCGTGTCGGTGCATTTGTTCATTATCGATGGATGTACCCATTTGAAAGGTAAATAAAAATCGATATAATTTAAGTGGATTTTATAATTCATTGTTAATTCTCTAGATAATTTATCTCTCTAGGTACCTACACCATCTAAAGAAGAAAGTTGGCAACAAGGCTTATATAGAGGCTTCGATATGCGAAGCATATCTTATCGAGGATGTATCAAACTTCTACTCCATTTATTTTGATACTCATGTCCAGACAAATCGAAATAGACCTCAAAAGAATGACGAAGACGTTGAGGATGGAGGTATATTCAATGTAAGGAAAAAGCCTATTGGGGCTAGTAAGAAACGGTGGTTGACTGACGATGAGTATGATGCCGCTCACCGATATGTCTTGTTAAATTGTGACATACAAGAAGTAAAAGATTTGGAGAAGTAAGTGACTACACTTGCACTCGTTATAATCTCTAATTTGGTGAAGTAAGTGACTACACTTATTTTTATTCTCTCTAACAGTGTATTTAGAGATGAAGTCAAAATGAGGACACCCGATATTACCAATGAGGGACTTCAAAGAGAGGTTGATTGTACCTTTCCGTTCTGGTTTCGCAAATACGTAAGTAACTGAGATAATATGTTATGCGGCTACCATTAAAATATATGCAGCTAAAATATTTAAATTATCAATATTTGTTTACAGATTTTATTGCCTGAAACAATACTCACAAATGAGAGCATTCGTTATTTGGCATTGGGACCGAAGAAGCATGCAAAGATTTGGCCAGGCTATGTCGTTAATGGCTTCAAGTTTAAGGCAATTAAGAATGCTATAAATGCCAAATTTTTTAATGACGGCTTCAGCACCAAGGATTCTGGTGTTTGTATATGAGGCACCATCTATGATGACGAGCCGGACTTTGACTATTATGGAGTACTTCGGAATATTGTAGATTTACAATATACTGCCCTATATGATATGCATATTTTGATATTGAAATGTGAGTGGTTCGATACGACACCAAATATCGGTGGAAGAATCGATAAATAATTTGGATTCGTCGATATAAATCATCGCAGGAGGTATAGACGGTCCGACACGTTTGCGATAGCAAGTCAGGCTGTTCAAGTCTACTATACAAGCTACCCAAGGCATCGTAGAGATCAATTTAACTGGTGGGCAGTATGCAAGATAAAATCTAGAAATATATTCAACGTTGGAGACCCAGCATACCAAGAAAACCAGATCGAAAAGGCCCAATACTTGGGACAACAGTCGGATACCATGAATGTTGAAGATATTGTTTAAGAAAATAGAGGGGAGGAAGAGTTTGATACATAAGACTTAGTTGTCAACCAGGGGAGAAAGAGGCGTCTTGTCCCAATTATTGAGGCTGAAGAAGAAGAAGAAGAAGAAGAAGAAGAAGAAGAAGAAGAATAACTTGATAAGGATGAGGATACAGATGAAGTCGACGATGAGGCCGAGGATGAGGACGAAGACGATGACGAGGATGAGGACGAAGACGATGAAGATGATTAGATTAAATATCGATTTAAACTTCTGTATTCTTATTTCAGTTTATGCTTTTGTCGTTCGATTATCTACTTATTGTATGATTTTCTTTATGCAGATGGTACTCCTAGTCCTTTTCGTCGAGGTGGCACACGTCGCCCTATTGGTGGTATATATATTTTAGTTTAGTTTTATATTCATTTATATTTCTATATTGTTAATTGTGTTTATGTGTTCTATTTACAGGTCATGGTGGCTAGCACTCGTCGTGGTGGTGGTGCTGGTTGTGGTGCTGGTGGTGCTGGTGCTGGTGCTAGTACTGGTGGTCCTGGTCGTGGGCGTGGTAGTGGTGGTGGTGCTGGTGGTAGCGGTCGTGGTCGCCTTCAGCATTCTCGGGATGTGACCCCATCTAGCGATCCCGACCCAGAGAGTACCCCGGGCACAGACTCAACCCGCCGTCGATCTACCCCGGGGCTATCGACACCTTCGTCGAGGCCTGCGACTCCATCCGCTGGCGGATTCACCAGCGGATCCACCAGTTAATTTACGGTGGGCCTCGGAGTACCCCCGAACTCGGTTACACCCGGTTACTGGTAAGTACATACGCGAAGCCGCGGATCCTCCGACGCCACCAAAGAGGCCGATGGGCGAGTTCTGACGAGAGCTATGGCCCGCGGGTGAATCGTAAGTAAATTTATTTAATTTGTTTCATTTATTCAAGTTAATAATCCAGTCGTTGCTTCTTTGTAGGTTTTTTCTGTGGGATGCTGCCATGATTCTAGGGCGCATTATCCGGGATAACTACCATGGACCCTATCTTAATTTTTCTGAGGTGCCCCTGGACTTGCAGTACATCTGGCTCGACGAGATGAGGATATATATATATATATATATATATATATATATATATATATATATATATATATATATATATATATATATCTTGTAGTTATTTATTAATTACTCTTTAATCTACCATTTTTTAATTACGTCATAACTGAATTTGTATGTCAGAGGACGTTCTGGTGGCCCCCCCATCGCGAGAAGGCGATCCGCAGGACCTACAGAAACGTCGTCGGTAAGAAGATACGGGACGCGGTGTATGACCTTCGCTCGGCGCATTCGAAGAAGGATTGGATCCGGGAGGAGTTTTATGACCAGATCTTGGAGAAGATGGATACTTCTGTGTACAAGCAGAAATCAGAGAAAACGAAGGCGAATCGACGGGCCGCGGGTCTGCATACGGGGGGATGAAGGCCCCACGTAGTGACGCGTGCAAGTCTGGTGAGATACCGCAAATTTATTCCACTATCTAATTCGGTACTATTAATATACGAAGTTAATTTAATTCTATGAATATTTTGTATGCAGATCCAATAGGTGGTAAAGGAGGAAAAAGAGGCAGAATCGGTCACCATGCATGATGTATTCCAGTATATGCACAAGAGGCGGTCGGACAGAAGCTTCGTCGACTAGAGGGCCTGAGAGACTGATGTAAATACTTACGTTTATGAGATTTATGTTAGAATTATAAGTATTGTTAACTTAATTAGATAAACTTAGAATTCAGACTATAACTTAGGGAAACATAGGATTTAGATTATAACTTAGAAAAACTTATAGTATAGATATATTCATTGGATATGCTGCGTATCATGAGGCCCTTAGACGGGTCAGCCCCTACTGCCAAGGATGTCGGCGAAACGATGCCCGCCCAGACGTCCACTTCTATGGCCGCTCGCTACGACGACATATTTGTAGATACCGTCGGCGGCTTTATAAAAGGGCGCCTCTATAGATGCGGCTTCCTGGTATCGTTGTAGGCGTCGTTTCTGAGATTTCCACCGCCCCCCGCCTCCTTCTGTGACCCCGGCAGGCGATAATGTGAAGATACAGCTTGCGAATCTGACCGAAGCGGTGTCGTCCTTGCGGGAGCATATGACCACGTACTATCCTCGTCCTTCTACTGCTCATGGTTCTTCTGCTCCCGGTCCGTCTGCTCCCGGTTCTTCTGCTCCCGGTCCGTCTACTGCTGCTCTCGGTGCTTCGGATATTCCCGGTCCTACTTCCGTCGGGCGTTTTTCTTTTGACCATGCTGCCCCTCTGGGACCGCCTCCTGCTGTGACGACACTCCTTGACATGATATCGCCAGAGCAGCTATGCCAACTTCCAGACCATGTCTTTGATACCCTATCAGCATACATGGTGGATGAGTATTCTCGTCGGGCACAGCAGGGAGTACCACCAGCGGACGACCCACCTCCTCCTTCTCATTGATGTATTGTATTTGAATGTTTTAGAATGTCTTGAAATGTTGAATATTTATGAATTTTGGATATTATCACGTGGATATTAGTTTTTGATGGATGTTTTGGATAATGGTGAACGTTTGGATATTAGTTTGTGATGGATATTTGTATATTGGTGTATGATATATGTTAGTTTGTGTGATGTATTTGTGATAGATATTTGTATATTGGTGTGTGATGTATATTGGTTTGTTGGGTTGTGTGACGTGTGATGCAAATTATGATGTTTTGATGTTTCGGATGTTGTATGAACATGGAATGCTCTGTTTTATGTAATATTTTTTTCAAAAATTTTCTATATAACGGCGGACTAGCTACTACAGAGCAAAAGCTAAGCGACATAATTTTCGTCGCTAACCGAGGAATTTTCAGTTAGCGACGGATGGCGACTACCAAGCGACGGATTATCCGTCGACAAGGTTCTGGAAATATAAAATATTCCAGCACCTAAGCGAGGGATTATCCACCACAATTTCGTCGCTAGTAGCCGGTAACCACTTTCCGACAGATTATTCGTCACCAATACCGCGACTAATTGGCGACAACAATGACGGATTAGCGACGGATTATTCGTCGCTTAGGTTCTGGAACCATGAAAGATTTCCAGAACCTAAGCGACGGATATTCCATTGCTAATCCGTCGCACATTAGCGACGGATTTGGGACGAATTTTGTGTATCAGAACCTCTCTGATACGCGTTTACCGACATATTACCGACGGACTTGTCCGTCGGCTAACCGTCGCCAAATATACGAATCTTGCTTATACTTGAATTGACGAAAGTCCGTCGGCTAACCGTCGCTAAATATACGAATCATGCTGACGGTAATCCGTCGCTAAGTTGTCGAATGGCGACAACTTAACGACGGATATGTTTAGCGATGGGGTATTTTCCGACGGATTTTTTTAGCCAAAATCCACCGGTAGTCCGTCGCTAAATCTATTTGCCGATGGATTAGCGACGGATACGGTCGTCGCTAATCCATTAAATTTTGGTAGTGTTAGCGACTATCCGTGACGCTTAGCGACTACATATAATATAACGAAAGTCTATGTTACCGTATGACGTAAAACGTCGCTATCCACTAAAATATTAGCGACGTACTTACGTCGCAATAGCGACCAATAGCGACATTTTTTGTGTTAGCGATCACGAAATACACGACAAAAGATTTGCGTCGCTAAATTCGTTGCTACTTTTGAATAGCGATGTTTTTATACACTTTAACGACGTTTTTAGGTGTCGCTAAAGTGTCTTATTTTGGTAATGGCAACTATTCCTTTTGTTTGTTGTCCTTCTAATCTTGCTTTAGGATCAGTTTTATGACATAATACTACAAGCCTATATGCGCGTTACAACATTGAGACCGTGCCATAAAACCCATTTATATAACAGTATTGTAGTCGTGCCTTGCAACATAGTGTAAACTTACCCATACTTACCTTCCAACCTTTCCTGTTCACCAATATCACGACACATATTGTAACATAACGACTCAGTGTCAAACTACTAACTATAGTGCCACACATCGTGCCGAAGCACATGTCAAACTTCCTTGAAGCCAATGCTACAAATCGTGCGCAAGCATACGACTCTATTGGGGCCAAATCTTAGGCTCAATAATTGTGATGCAAACCGCGCACACATCCTTGACTCATTTGTACTGTGTATATACATCTCGACTCAATCCTACGCACTACTAAAATACATCGAATTAGCGACGGCCATATCCGTCGCTAATCCGTCGGCAAATCGACTTAGTGACGGATAATCGACGAAATTTGGCTGAAAAAATTCGTCAGAAAATAGTCCATCGCTAAACAAGTCCGTCGCTAGGTTGTTGCCATTCGACTGCTTAGCGACGGATTACCGTCATCAAGAATCGTACATTTAGCGACGGCTAGCCGACGGATTTCCGTCAAATCAAGTATCAGGAAGTTTCCGATACTACTTTTTAGCGACGGACAAGGCCATAGGTAATATGTCGATAACTGCGTATCAGAGAGTTTCTGATATGCAAAATCCGTCGTTACTTCATCGCTAGCCGTCGCTAATACTCGACGGGAGAACGACGGATTAGCGGCGGAACATCCGTCGCTTAGGTTCTGAAAATCTTTATATTTCCAGAACCTTGGCGACGGATAATCCGTCGCTAATCCGTCAACATCCGTCGCCAACTGAAAATTCTCCAGTTTGCGATAGAATATTCTGTCGCTCAGCCGTCACCTTTCGTCGCTATGTAGTCGCAAGTCCGCCGCTAACTGGAAAATTTTTGAAAAAAATTACATAAAACATAGCATTCCCTGTCCGTACAACATCCGAAACATCAAAACATCACAATATGCTTCACACCTCACACAAAACAACAAACCAATATACATCACACAACCATATACAAATATCTATCATAAATACATCACACAAACCAACATACATCAATGAGACCTGGAGAAACCCTCCGTTGAATTTCTATATAATAAAAGTCTAGGTAATAACATCCAAAAATATCCAAGTCTATAAAATAACCATGTCTAGAAAATAAAAAATATCAAGAGTTGTAAAATCATCTAAGTAAAACCCAGAAATAAGTCTACCAGAAACAAATCCGATCAAAAATCATATCATATATATGTAGAACCCTAGAGGGGGGTGAATAGGGAAATTAAAATTAAACTATAACAAATGATGCAATAAAAGCAATTAAGAGTAAAGAGTAGAAAGATCAAGCGCAAACACAAGGATGTATCCTGGTATCCTCTTTTGAGGCAATCCAGTCCCGGAACTCTCTCCGGCTTTAATCCACTATTATGCAAATAGTACACACGAGTTTGGATCCGAAGAACTCGCCAACTTCAACACGAGTTTGGATCCGAAGAACTCGCCAACTTCTACACACGAGTTTTCTTACGAAGGCTCGCCAACTTCAAAGAAAAGGAAAGGATGCTTTGATCTTCTAAACACTTGAAGATCGAAAGTAAAAGCTCTTGAGACACTCTAGCACTTTGGGTTAGATGACAATTGAAGATTAGGTAGAGTAGTAATGGTGAAGCTCTTTGGTGGTTGAGAAAATTTAAAGCTTGGAAGAGATGGCCTTTAAGAGGAGAGACAAAGCCTCTTTTATACAAATCCAACATCATAAAGGCAATACAGCCATCGAGCGGATTATCCGTCGGATTTCTGCGAAAATCCGTCGGATTATCCGTTCAACAGTAACGGTCATAAAAAGAGCCGTTGGATGCATTAAATGCATTTGTCAGATGCCGTTGGATTTGAATTTCAAGTTTGCAAAAAGGTCAGGCGGATTATCCGTCGGATTTCAGCGGAATTCCGGCGGATGATCCGAACTGTGGTCTCACAAACTTGCTGTGAGGGGTTCGGATGATCCGCCGGATTTCCGTGGATTTCCGTCGGATTATCCGAACTTTTTCTCACATACTTGCTGTGAGGGTTTCGGATGATCCGTCGGATTTTCGTGGATTTCCGTCGGATTATCCGAACTTCTCCTCACATACTTGCTGTGAGTGGTCGGATAATCCGGCGAATTTATCCGGAAGTCCGTCGGATTTTTCGTCTCCTCTGAATGACTTCTTCACCATTTCTATCTTTATAAATGTCATCTTAGCAAAGTACGTACATGGATTCCTAGTAGAATACAGACTCTAAAAGAGCAGGAAGCGCCATCTTCTATGTAGACTGTAAGCAGGCTTCATAGTCTTTGGCAAAGCTGATAAAGGAGATATCCAGAGCTCCATGGTCTTTGATTAACTTCATTGAAAGGAGAACCCTTCCTTCTATTCTTTCCTGAGAGAAAAATAAACTAACGACGTACAAGGGTTATTGTGAACAATTAATCAAAATCGATGTGCCAACAAACTCCCCCATTTTGATAATTGACAAATAATAAGAATGTTAATAGCTCCCCCGTAATAAAGGAATCTCCCCCTCAATACCTCAATATGATTTCTCCCCCTTTGTCAGTTAATCAAAGATGGAGAGAGAAACAGAAAAAAAACATGTAATTGAACATTAAAACATACTAAAACTTCATTTCATAAGAGAAGAAACAGGGGTACAAACAACGAGGCTATAAAAGCCCAACAGAGCACATAACTAAAAGCAGATTTTTAAAAGCCCCGTAGGACCACACAAAACACAAACTCAAAGTCCCCGAAGGACCACACAAGATAACACTAAAAAGCAGGGGCATCATCAACTGTCAGGCGCCTGAGACGGGCCGGCCTCCTGATCCTCTTCATCCCCGGTAGCAGAGGTGAAGGCGCCATAAGGATCGACGCCATCCGGGTACATAAAGCCATACACGTTCGGATCAGTGAAGCGAGGCCCCGGAAAGTCGGGATGAGGAGTATTAGGGTTGAGAAAGGGAGTGTGCTCCTCAAATATACGCTGTATGTAGTACGCCTGGTCCATGAAGCCATGGTGGATAAGAGTGCCAAGTCCCCAAGTGTTGGCCTGAAGACGCTCATGGGTAGAGAGAGAGAGATCGGCAAACTTGCGATCAATGTAGTGGCGCACGTCATGAGTGAGGATAGTCGCCGGAGGAGATGCAGGGCAACCAGCAACAGCAGCAGGAGCAGGAGTAGGGGCAACAGCAGGAGCCGCACGACCACGTCCCTTGGATTTTGCAAGAGGGGTGGGACGAGGATCGCCAACCGGACAATGAGTCAAGTCGACACCATTTGCTTCAAGGATCATGGTGATGTACATACCGAAGAGTAGGGAACGATGAGGGGATTCCCTAATAAGCATCATGGTGTAGATGATGGACTTGGATAGTGAAAAAGGTTGGCGTGCCACCAGATAATACATGCAGATAAGCTCCTCAGCGGTCAGGCTGTCCATATTCCCAGACTTCGGGGTGAGAGTATGGCACAGGATACGATACATGTCATGGAAGAAGGGACTCAGATCCTTGTCCTCCGGTCGCTGAACGAGGGATCCGCCACAGATGTTAAAAAGGAACTCTTCATAACTCATGTCGGGAGAGAAGGAGATGTGGTCGATGGTACCGGGAAGGGAGCGATGGACCTTGCGTTCATCGAGACCAAGGATGGTGGCCAAGGAAGCGGCAGTGACAGTGATCTTTATGCCACCAACCTTTGTCTCGAACTCCGGACCTTCCTTGGCGGGAACGAGATTGCAGTAGAACATACGGATAGCATGGGGATAGAAGTCGACCTGACGCTCAAGGAGGGCGTCGATGCGAGAGAAGCGGAAGTAGTCGCGGTGGTCCTTGAAGTTGAGCCAAGAAATAGGTTTCCCGGAGCAGACAGGAGCTTTGTGGTAGAACGAAAACCATTCCCGGGAGTGGGAAGCAGATTTGAAGATGAGAGGGTTGTGGCCTTGCGTGGGAGGAGGAACAAACATAGCGAGGGTAGGAGGCTGAGTGGAGGAGGAGCTTCCGTCATGGCGTTGTCGTTTGGTGTGAGAAGCCATGGAGGAAGAGAGAGTGAGTTAGAGATGTTTGGAGAAGAATGGAGGAAAGGAAAGAGAGGGGATGAAGTTTATAATGGGTGGAGAGGTGTTAAAGAAGGGGTGTAATGGTTGGGAACGGATAGAGAGGAATGGGATCGGATAAAGAGGAAGGGAGGTGAAGAGAAAGCAGCGGACGCTTCGGTTACTGGGCCTGTACCGAGAAACCGGAAAATCCGACAGATTTTAACGGAAATCCGGCAGAAAATCCGGATGAAGATAAGAACGAATTCAAAGCGGGTAGGTGAAGGGTCATGTCTAATAAATGCCACAGCCGGGTTTGGCGGAGAACCATAAATGCAAAAAATCCGCCGAATTTCTGCAGGAATCCGTCGGATTTCCCAAACTTGTGCAAGAAAAGCTGCTGGAAATGAACGGAAAATCCGGCAGATTTGAGCGAAAATCCTCCGGAAAATCCGAGAAAGACAGAAAATTTTCAAATAGAGATATCGAGGAGTCCGATTTCTCGACAAATAAAAGTGAAACGATCTTCAGAGAGAGGTTTGGTAAAAATATCAGCAACTTGATGAGTGGTGTCAATGAATTCAAGACAAATGTCACCCTTCAGTTGATGATCCCGTAGAAAGTGATGTCTTATCTCAATGTGTTTAGTGCGAGAGTGGCAAATAGGATTCTTCGTGAGATTAATGGAGCTAGTATTATCACATTTAATAGGGATGCATGAGGAAGAAATACCATAATCTACTAGTGTTTGTGTCATCCAAAGAATTTGTGCACAACAACACCCTGCCGCTATGTATTCAGCTTCGGTGGTAGAAAGAGCGACAGAGTTTTATTTCTTACTAAACCATGATATCAAGGATTTTTCCAAGAAGTGACATGTGCCGCTAGTGCTTTTTCGGTCAAGTTTGCACCCGGCAAAATTCGCATCCGAGAAACCGCGAAGCTCAAAGGATGAGGATTTTGGATACCATAGCCCCAAGTTAATGGTGCCCTTGAGATACCGAAAAATGCGTTTTACGGCACATAAGTGAGACTCTTTGGGATTTGCTTGATATCGAGCACAAAGACAAACACTAAACATAATGTCGGGACAGCTAGCAGTAAGATAAAGTAAACTACCGATCATACCTCGATACTTACGAATGTCAACGGATGTGCCATCTTCATCGTTGTCAAGCTTTGTCGTTGTTGCCATAGGAGTCCTCATTGATTTGGATGAGTCAAGTTCAAAGCGTTTGAGGAGATCCTTTGTGTATTTTGCTTGATTGATGAATGTCCCTTTGGGTCCTTGCTTGATTTGTAAGCCCAAAAAGAATGAAAGTTCACCCATCATGCTCATTTCAAATTCTTCCTGCATAACTTTAGCAAATTCTACGCAAAGTGTATTGTTAGTAGAACCAAAAATAATGTCATCGACATAAATTTGAACCAATAAAAGTGTGCCATTATGGGATTTGATAAAAAGTGTTGTGTCGACTTCCCCTTTTGAAAAATTGTGAGAAATAAGAAAGGAGCTTAGGCGCTCATACCAAGCACGAGGAGCTTGTTTGAGGCCATAAAGAGCTTTGTGAAGTTTGAACACGTGATTAGGAAATTGAAAATCTTCAAAGCCGGGAGGTTGTTTAACATAAACTTCCTCTTTAATAATACCATTTAGAAAAGCACTCTTAACATCCATTTGAAAGAGCTTAAAGTCATTAAAACAAGCAAAAGCGCAAAGCATACGAATGGACTCAAGACGTGCAACCGGAGCATAGGTTTCGTCGTAGTCAATGCCTTCCTCTTGGTTATAGCCTTGAGCAACCAATCGGGCTTTGTTACGAGTCACTAGCCCATCTTCATTAAGCTTGTTGCGAAACACCCATTTAGTTCCAATAATGGGATGATTGCTAGGTTTTGGGACAAGTTCCCAAACCTTGCTTCGCTCAAATTGATTTAGCTCCTCTTGCATAGCCATCATCTAAAATTCATCAAGAAAAGTATCATTAACATTTTTAGGCTCTATTTGAGAGATAAAAGCCACATTGGCACAAAGATCACGAGTGGCGGATCTTGTGCTAACACTGGAGGAAGGATCCCCAATGATAAGCTCCTTAGGATGATTGGTGACAAATCTCCATTCTCTTGGGAGATCCTTTTGAGGAGGCTCGAGAGGAGGAGACTCTTTTGATGGGGTCACAACTTCATTGTTAGATGAAGAAGGACGGTCCTCAATAGAGGAGTTCTCCAATCCAAACGAGATGTCATCAATATCCTCGGAAGAGGAGAATGTAGAAGAGTTGAGTTCATTAAAAGGGACATTGATTGACTCTTCGACAACAAGACTCCTTTTGTTGAAAACACGAAAACCTTTACTATGAGTAGAGTAACCAAGGAATATTCCTTCATAGGCTTTTTCTTCAAATTTGCCTAGGTTATCCTTGGTATTCAAAATAAAACAATTGCAACCAAAAATTTTGAAATATTCAATAGAAGGAATTTTGTTGAACCAAAGCTCATACGGAGTCTTCTTAGTAATAGGTCTAATTAAGACCCTATTAATAACATGACATACCGTATTAACGGCTTCCGCCCAAAAATATTGGGGGAGCTTATATTGATTTAACATCACCCGGGCCATATCGCCAAGGGTTCGATTCTTTCTCTCCACAACACCATTTTGTTGAGGAGTACGGGGACAAGCAAAATCATATCCAAAACCACTCTTTTCACAAAATCTTTTGAAATCAACATTATCAAATTCTCCTCCATGATCAATCCTAATTTTGTTGATAGAAAAACCTTTCTCATTTTGAACACGTTTACAAAAAGCAACAAATTCACGAAAAGTATCACTTTTACAAGCAAGAAAAATAACCCAAGTAAATCTCGAAAAATCATCAACTAAAACAAAAGCATAAAGTTTGCCACCAAGGCTAGCAACTCTACTAGGCCCAAAGAGATCCATATGAATAAGTTGGAGGGGTCTAGTGGTACTCACAGAGTTGATGGATTTGAAAGAAGACTTGGTCAACTTACTTTTCTCACATTCTTCACATACCATATCCTTTTTGAAAGGGATACTAGGAAGTCCTCGTACAAGCTTCTTGGTGGCGAGGCGAGAGATGGTATCCATGTTGGCGTGTCCAAGCCTCATGTGCCAAAGCCAACTCTCATCGTTCTTTGCAACTAGGCACCTGTCATTGTTAGTACCTTCAACAAGATAGAGAACATAAATATTGTTTTCCCTAATGCCTTCATATACAATAGTTCCATTGGAGCTATCGGTAATGTAGCATTTGAGTTTAACAAACTTGATATCATAGCCATTATCAGTAAGATGGCTAATACTAAGAAGATTATGCTTGAGATTAGTAACAAGACATACATTATTAATACAAGGATAAGGAGGAGAACCGATATTACCATTTCCAATAATATACCCTTTTAGATTGTTACCGAAGGAGACATGTCCTTCTTTCTTCATCGATAGCGTTGTAAAAAGTGAAGTATCACCGGTCATGTGCCGAGAACAACCGCTATCGAGAATCCACTTGCTTCTAGCATGAGAAGGATTCGTCACCTACAACATAAGTTGAAGATGAACATTTTGGTACCCATGATCTTATGGGTCCATGAGTGTTAGTCTTAGGAACCCACTTAAGAACTCTCATGTCAACTTGTTTTCTTGTATAACAAAAGTTTGAGGTGTGACCGACCAAACCACAATAATTGCACATCAAAGAAGATTTAGAAGAAGAAGTGTGAGTGTTGTGCATATGTGAGTTTCTAGTGTGAGAAGTTCTACCATGGGTGTTATGATGATAGTAAAAAGCATAATGAGAGGTGTTCTTCTTAACAAAAGGTCCTTTTCTTGTGTTAGAAAAGGAGTTGTGTGTAGTGTTCATATAATGGTTATGCTTAGCAATGTGATGAGTGTGAGGGTGTCTTGGAGCATGCATGTGAGTGGTATTCTTATTACTTAAAACCTTACTCCGTGTAAGAAGATCATTGTACTTAATAGAAGTGGAATATTCTCTTCTATTAGCATCTTGACATTTGCGCATGGCAAATTCATACGAGCTTCTCATGGATTGAATCTCATCATCCTTTTTCTTGATGGTGTCAAGAGATTCTTGAAACTTGAGTCGCAAAGACTCCATTTCATTCGTATCGGAAATAGAAGATTTTCCCTTCACATCAATAATGATGTTTGAGAGCCTCTCTACTTCAAGTTGAAGAGCCTCAACCTCCTTAAGAGATTTCTTGTATTTATTCCGAACACCTTTGTGTTCTTCATGTAACTCAAGAATGGCTTTTTCCAAATCATCATAGGTAAGAGTGTTTAAGGAGAAGTCATCAATTACCTCATCGGTTGCCATGAGACAGACGTTGGCATTGTGTTTGCACTCCTTGTCGTTGTCGGAGTCGCTCGCGTCGCTTTCACACCAAATGCTAGTGTTGGCGAACTTTCTGGAGGACAAGCTTCCCTTGCTAGGTTTCTCGTACTTGCTTGAGTCTTTTCGCACCATCGGACAATCCCTCTTGATGTGTCCAGGTCTTCTGCATTGATAGCATGCCGGGTCTTCTTCATTGTCCCGTCTAGAGCGGTTGGCCTTGTTGAACTTTAAGAACTTCCAGAAGTGCTTAGCTGTGAGAGCTATTTCTTCATCATCGTCCGACTCATTGTCGTCGGAGCTATCCTTGGAGTAAGACCTTGATGCTTTGAGAGAAAGGGTCTTCTCCTTTTCTTTGGTCTTCTCATTCTCTTGAATGGAGGATTCCTCTTGATCCTTCATGTCAAGCTCGTGAGTCATTAGCTTACCCATGAGGGTCTCTAGGTTAATGACGGTTAGACCGTTCCCCTCAATGATTGTGGTAGCTTTAGGACTCCAAGCTTTCGTTAATCCTCTAATAATCTTCCTTATCTTTTCATGAGCGGGATATTCCTTTCCAAGAGAAGAGAGAGGGTTAATAATGTCACCAAAACGAGTAAACATGCTAGCAATAGATTCATCATGCTTCATTTTAAAAGACTCATATTCTTGCGTGAGTCTACTGATCTTAGATTCTTTCACTTGTGAGGTTCCCTCGTGTGTGACTTCAAGTAACTTCCAAATCTTATTGGAAGTCTTGCAAGTAGAGATGCGGTTGAATTCACTACTGTCGAGAGCACAGTAAAGAGCATTCATTGCCTTGGCATTTTGACAAGCAAGCTTCTTAATGTTTTCGGCAAGTGTTTCCCGAAGGGTGTCAGAAGCAATATCCTCAATAGCTCTGGAAGGAGTAGGAAGGCCATTTATCATGCAATCCTATAAGTTGAAATCTATGGACTTTAGATAAATGTCCATCCTAATCTTCCAGTAGTTATAGTTGGTACCATCAAATAGGGGGGGCCTATTTGTGGAGTGTCCCTCATTGTGAAACGTGTTGATGCTAGGGTTAGAGGCCATGGATCACTCAAGGAAGTAAATCCAAATCAAGAGAACAAAGCTCTGATACCAATTATAGAACCCTAGAGGGGGGGGGGGGGTGAATAGGGAAATTAAAATTAAACTATAACAAATGATGCAATAAAAACAATTAAGAGTAAAGAGTAGAAAGATCAAGCGCAAACACAAGGATGTATCCTGGTATCCTCTTTTGAGGCAATCCAGTCCCGGAACTCTCTCCGGCTTTAATCCACTATTATGCAAATAGTACATACGAGTTTGGATCCAAAGAACTCGCCAACTTCAATACGAGTTTGGATCCGAAGAACTCGCCAACTTCTACACACGAGTTTTCTTACGAAGGCTCGCCAACTTCAAAGAAAAGGAAAGGATGCTTTGATCTTCTAAACACTTGAAGATCGAAAGTAAAAGCTCTTGAGACACTCTAGCACTTTGGGTTAGATGACAATTGAAGATTAGGTAGAGTAGTAATGGTGAAGCTCTTTGGTGGTTGAGAAAATTTAAAGCTTGGAAGAGATGGCCTTTAAGAGGAGAGACAAAGCCTCTTTTATACAAATCCAATATCATAAAGACAATACAGCCGTCGAGCGGATTATCCGCCGGATTTCCGTGGAAATCCGTCGGATTATCCGTTCAACAGTAACGGTCATAAAAAGAGCCGTTGGATGCATTAAATACATTTGTCAGATGCCGTTGGATTTGAATTTCAAGTTTGCAAAAAGGTCAGGCGGATTATCCGTCGAATTTCAGCGGAATTCCGGCGGATGATCCGAACTGTGGTCTCACAAACTTGCTGTGAGGGGTTCGGATGATTCGCCGGATTTTCGCGGATTTCCGTCGGATTATTCGAACTTCTCCTCACATACTTGCTGTGAGGGTTTCGGATGATCCGTCGGATTTCCGCAGATTTTCGTCGGATTATCCGAACTTCTCCTCACATACTTGCTGTGAGTGGTCGGATAATCCGGCGGATTTATCCGGAAATCCGTCGAATTTTCCGTCTCCTCTGAATGACTTCTTCACCATTTCTATCTTTATAAATGTCATCTTAGCAAAGTACGTACATGGATTCCTAGTAGAATACAGACTCTAAAAGAGCAATAAGCGCCATCTTCTATGTAGACTGTAAGCAGGCTTCATAGTCTTTGGCAAAGCTGATAAAGGAGATATCCAGAGCTCCATGGTCTTTGATTAACTTTATTGAAAGGAGAACCCTTCCTTCTATTCTTTCCTGAGAGAAAAACAAACTAACGACGTACAAGGGTTATTGTGAACAATTAATCAAAATCGATGTGCCAACAATATATATCTATTGTCCTCTACGTAAGCGCAGAGAGATCTCCCTCCTCAGCCACTGCGCATAAGTAGGATCCATGCCAGCGAGATCAATATCCAGAGAAGATGGATGACTGGAACTCCCGGTGCAACTGCCCTCTGGTGCCATCTCCTCCTTCACAGCTATCTCGGCTTTAGGAATCACTTCCTCCTTAATAGTAGGAGAAAATTCTTCCTTGACCTCCTCAGCAGCAGGAGGCACCACTATCTCCTCAGCAGCAGGAGGTATCACTACCTCCTCAGCAGCCATCTGTGCCTCTCTCAAGCAAGATCCTCGGGTCTTGGGTGCCATCTAGTAAGACCAATAAATATCAATGAGAGCACGTATAGGTTGACGATTTAATTTTGCACAGTCTCGAGTATTGAATTATCCATAAAAACACACTTTAAAAACAATTTAGATTCGGGAACACAAGAAGAATCTTAATCCAGACCATAAATACGAAATTTGTACCTATCACATACAAACCTACTTCCAAATTGTATCGCATATACTAAGTACATACGGTTGATACTAAGTACATACGGTCGAGGAGGTGGATGTTGTATCTCATAAATAATTGTGCTAACCAAATCAAAAGAGCTAGACTGCAATTCACTAGACATGTAAGAATTTTAGAGTGTAAGGTACACTCATAATTATACTTTTCTCCAAGAAGAAATCAATGAATCTTCAAACATAGGAAAAACATCTATGTACATAGGATAAAAGATGTCACTACGCTTATTCAGTTACCAAATCCTGAATAAAGGCTTAACACTTGACACCGTCTGGTATAAATAGTCCAACCTATGGTAAAACATTTGTAGGAGTATGTCGTACTAGATAACAACACATAGTAATGATGGGCACACCACCAAATCCTGAATAAAAGCTCAACATTTGACACCATCTCATATAAATAGGCCAACATGTGGTAAAACCTCTCTAGGAGTATTTGTCTTGCTAGATTACAATAGATAGTAATGATGGATTAAGATACAATTCTAGACTAAATACTGCAAATCATGTCGAATACGTGTCAAATACGTCAGTCACAAATTTGGACACGGGTACACTCCTCTCTAGGAATATTTGTCTAACCTAGCGAATTAGTAAGAAACAAATAGTAAGATACATAGCATTCTTAAAATGTAGACTCCTTTCTAGGAAGATAATTAGTAAGAAAAATCTGAGTATTTAACCCTTGTAATTATTTTTAATTAGTGTCATTTGTCATTTATCATTTGGAGACCTTTACATACGATTTTTGTGTCATTCTTAGAAAAATCCGAGAATGAACACCAAGTATTTATTATTAGATGACCTAATTAGATTTGTTAGAGTGTTGTGAGGCTAGCAATGTGTCCACAATTGGATACGATAGGACACGGGGTCAATTTGGGGGTTTTTGAGCCTCATACATATGTTGTGTCCACGCTCCATTTCACATGGCACTTGACACTAGCATAGTGGCTCACTAATTAGGTGTGTCTACCTATTTTAGACTTATCTATGAAATTTGGTAGGATTCAGACAAGGTTTGATAGAGTATCTTAGGCGTATCGTATGTTTGAGCACCAAGTGTTCGATACATGCCCCCAAAGGAATTTTTGTGTCCATTTTGAGTTGAGATTTTGGGTGTGTATCCTAAATAGGATACGTGGCAAGGTGTCATGATATCTCATGAAATGCACGGTTATATTTGAGTTTACATGTGTGTGTGGCCTATATATGTGCCTATGTATATATAAACCTATACTTATATATGTTTGTGTGCATTTAGAGGGATCTTTTGAGTGTGTCCTCTACATATATGTACTGTAACAGGTTTTTGAATATTGCATGAATACATAATTAGAGAGCTTGATATATATATATATATATATATATATATATATATATATATATATATATATATATATATATATATATATATATATATATATATATATACATACTACCATCATTGAATGTAACTTCAATAGTTACTTTGAGAAGTTTTGTAGGATTACAGTTGTGGTAGAATATGGGGCCACATTTTTAAGTCCAAGGATTCCATTAATGGCCTAGGCAAGCATGCCATAACAACAACATAGAGGAGAGGGAAGGAAACAAATTCATGTGAAGGGGACTGCCTCTGCATAAGGGTGTAATGCCCAGATCTCGTATTACGTATTTGGAATACGTATACGTATTTTGACACGCATTGCACGTCTCCATGCTTGATTTATTTTGGTATTTTATTGATTGGTTTATCTTGGTTCGGTTCGGTTTGTTTCGCTTGGTTCGGTTTTGCTTGATTTTATGTGAACCAAACCACTCCCACCTACCACCACTCCCACCATAAATATCAATTCCACTCTCTCTCTTCCATTATTACTCATTACTTATTTCTTCTTCTCCATCTTTACTCTTCACCTACCAGAGAGAGAGGGAGAGCTTAGGCAAGTGCATCTTGCTTCATGGAGGAAGTCCATTTTTATTGTTCCAATGTCTTCCTCATGTGTTTCTAACCCACTTTAGTACTTAGCATTTTTCATTTCTGTGGTTAATATCTTATAGATCTAGTTTTGTGGTATTTCCGGTTTCCATGAATTTTGATCTATCAAACTTGCATATCTTTGCTAGTTGATGGTTCCATGTTGTAGAGAATTCTATTTTGTCCAAATTTGACCTACGGGAGTCTGGATTTCGGTTCCTATTGTTGTTTGGAGGAGCATGGAGGCCATGGTATTTTTTATGGACATGTTCTCTGTGGGAGCCATTAATTTCACTTATGGCCGCATAAAGCATTTTTGCTTCTGACCGCATGAGCATAATTGCCTGAGCCGCATGGCCTTAACAATTATTTTCGGCCGCATAAGCTATTAATAATTGCTTGGCCATTCTGTTAGCTGACCATTTTGAGTTATGGCCGCATTGTGAGCACCCTGAAATTTGGGTTGAATTTTTATTTTATTTTCTGATTGTTTAGTTTCATCAAATAATTAATTTTGTTATTTTTCCCTTAAGTGTACTTTTCATGCCATTGATATTTGGAGTATCAGGGATGTTCAACTCTGGAAATCTTCTTCACGAGTTTTGGAGTGGACACGATTACCTTCATGACGGTATATGGTGTCCCACCCAAACTTGTTTCCTTGTACTCTTTCTGCTTCGCTGAACTTCGGGTTGAATTAGACCGTTCGATCAGTAATTGATTTTTCCACTCTTTTCCTTGATCATTTTCAGCGCGTTACCATGGCTTTTAAATTGGGAGCGCCAGACCAGTTATTTTCTTGAAACCAACTCCTCATTGATGATCTACTCGAGACGTTCGTCACCCATGACCTTCGTTTCCCCCTCAGACACGTCATTTTGTGCTCCATTTGATTCGCACAACTTTCCCGACGCGTGACCCGATTTTATTTCACGCCACGGCGTCACATTCATTTTCCAACTTGATTTGTGGGTCCCCTGTCGACCAAAACCTGTCAGCCCCAACTATGGACATGGCCCACTTTGAGCCTACTATCCGTCCGCCACTTGTGTCCCATTATTTGGAATCCCCATGTGCAACTTATTTACTCATGATCATCAACATCTAATTTTAATTCGATTTTTGCACAATGTCCAGTTTTGATCCAATCCGGCTCCACCGAGTCCAGTCCAGCTCCATGTTGCCCTCCATCGGGACACCTCATATTTATTGCCCGAAAATATCAATTTCTTATTTTACCTATTTCTAAAATTTAATGGAAAATTTTTCATTGATTTATTTTCCTTGGGATAACCTATTTCTCTATTTATTTCTAGCCATTGATTTCCTCAACTAATCCTCACCATCAATTTTCCTACATTCTTTTCCAACCCCTAGCAGCCACATATGGCCGACCCTAGCAAATTTGGAAAGAATCTCTCTCTCTCTCTCGCTCTCTCTCTTATCCTCTCATTTATTCACTCAATATTATCCATTCTCTCTCTATCCTCCCTATCCTTTCTTTTCAAACGAACCACAACAAAGACAACAGCAGCTCCTTATAACACCAGCTCTCTCCCCGACCTCCCCCTCCTCCACAGCTCCGGCCACCCCCGGCCATCCTCGCCGTCGACCTCCACAATAGCCCATCTTCTCTTCCTTCCTCCTCCTTCATAATACCAACCGGCCACCACCATCATTTTCACCACAACCACCACCTCCAACAACCTAAACCGCCACCACCACCAACACTTCAACTCTGTGCACCGGCCGAGCCACCACCGGCGTCGCCGTCGTGCCCCGCCGCCCTCGCCACCGCAGTGGCCGCGCCGCCCCGCGCGTGCAGTGGACGGCAGCAAGCGCAGCAGCAGCTGCTGCACCACCATGCAACAGGCGCGCACGCACGCGCGCGCGTGGGCCGCCGTCGTGCGCCGCCACGTCGCCGTGCGGGCCGCCGTGGGCCCCTGGCCATGCGTGCGAACTCCGGCGATCAGTCCCTGACGGCCACCGTCCTTCGGGATGCGTCGTCGAGGCGATTCGTGCGTTTTGAACGAGATCCCGTCGGCGCGCGCGAGTTTGGAACTCAGATTTGGCGCTCCGTCGCAGCGACTTCGCACGCATTTTTTCGGAGATCCGACTGTTGGATCGGCGATTTCTTCACTCCGTCGCAATCTCGGTATATCCACCTTCATCCCTGTCAATTTTCGTCCGTTAATTTTATCGTTTGATACATGAAAACCGGCCACCAAGTTGACCGTTTAAATTGTATTAAATTTGGACAGTTTCGTGGGGCCAATTTCGTCAGCTTGTATCTCCTCCACCGCAGCTCCGTTTGGCGTGCTACTAGTTCCTTGCGAAGCTGGTATAACCCTCTTGCTACCCCTCCAGTTTCGTTTCATTGTGAGCTTGTTTGATTGGTTGAATTCGACGCCAAAATTGGTCGTCCGAATTCGTAATTTCCAATTTGTAAAATTCCATTTTTGAGCACGGGACTCCAGATTTCATTTCTGACACCACCATTAGACTTGTGGCGTCGTTCTGGCATATTTTCATATAAAATTTGTTAGATTTGGAGAACGTGGGCCCGGACACGTTTTTCGGTGCAAAGCGGATCCCACTTTCTGGGTCAACGGGTCATTTTGAGATCGGCTCATCGGAATCCAATTTTGGAGATACCGTTGAGTTCGTATCATCATTCTGGACTCGTTGATAGGTAGTTTGCTGAGTTTTGAGAACTTTGGCTCCGGCACGTATTTTCGTGCAAACCGGAATTTCAAGTTCTGGTCAACGGGCCAAATTGAGATCGGGTCAACGGAATCCAATTCTGGAGATACCGTTGGGTTCGTATCGACATTCTGGTTGCGTGGACATATAATTTGTTATATTTTATAGACTTGTTTTCTTGCACGTTTTTCGGTGCAAAACGGCTCCGACACGGACACCGTTTTGACCCGAAATTACCTTTTTGCCCTTGTGTCCAAATTGGACCGTTGGATAGGCTATCCTAGCTATTTTGACCATTCTGGACACGTTGGCGATGTTCATTTCATCGTCCGACAATGTTTGTTGATAATTTCTCTAAGTTTAACCTTTTTATAATTAATTAATAATTAATTCATATAATGTTCATATTTCGGGATTAGTACAACGAAACTGAGATCAGCCAATTCCAGTGATCTCACATCGCTGAAATTGACAAGTTGGATACGTGGATCACTATAATAAGATTATCAACCTTACCGATAATCTTCTTATCTCGATTTGCGTGCCGTAAGTTTCGACGTACAAATAACGAAGTACACTTTATATTAGACTAGAATTGACCCTGTTTGACCAGAGTTGACCAGTTGACCCAAAGTCAACTATAAGTCAACACTTGACCTAGTTTGACTAGATTATTGACCGGAGTCGACCTAGAGTTGTTTTGACTTAGAAGAACCTAGAATAATATAGATTGCCTGTAGGAATTTATTTATTTTCAACTTGAACACCTTGTAACCTGTGTTGCTTTAAATAGGACTCTGTGGCTTCAGTGGGACCTCCTATATTTATCAGCTGTTCAGGTTATCGAGGCGAGTACATTCTCTGATCATTTCATATCCTGCTTAGAATTATATTCCTGCTTTAAGTTACTATACTTGATGCTGTCACGACATTATCACGGATTAGTACTATACGGATCTCTTCATACGATGTTATCCCCCTCGGAAGCATCGGGTACATTATGTCATGTGCGTTTCACTTTCATCATGTACTCCTGTGCTTTCACCATACATGTACACTCTTGTGAATCATGTACTCTCATGTTCACAGAGCCTTCATGTATACTATCATGTACACCCTTTTTAGGGCCCCATGTGATATCATGTACAATAATATAACCTGCTTAGATCCTTGTGTACTGATTGGGGAAAAGGGGGGAGTGCTAGTAGTCATGTGAACAATTCTTTAGTAGTGTAGATCATGTACAACTCTTTAGTGTAGATCATGTACCAATCTGTTCCGTTCACATGTGCTATCCTGTACTCTACATCACTAGCCACTGTTAGTTCTCTACTTATAGTAGATATTTCTATTACAGTTCTCTCTCTCTGTTTACATACTGTATTCTTCAGCACTTGTATCTTACTTTACTGCATGTTTATATTTTTCTAACCTGCTATGAACTGTTGAGATATAATGTGCTCGTTCCATTCCTGACTGGACCTGTTGATAAATTTTACAGATAGCCTGGAGGTGCCTGCTAGCCTAGAGGAGACACATTAGAGGTTGTTTAGGTAGTTATTTCATTTTGTCTGGAGTTGTATTTACTTTGTGGATTACTGTATCTTTATTGAGTTTTGAGATGTATTTCTGGGTTCATGTACCTTAGACACTTAGACTTCTATCTCCTGTATCTCTTTTGGATATTATATTTTATCTATTCTTATCATGCTCTACCTTAGATGTGATTGAGTTGTATCTGCTATGTCACCCCCATTCGGGGAGTATAAACTGTTTAGTCTTATACTGTTAGATGCATTGAGACCTAGGACAGCGTTCTACCGCCGACACTGCGGCGTAGGCTGGGCGTTGTTACGTTCTCATGCCCTAACTCTAGGGTGCGAGTCGTGACACGTTTTTAGTGGTGGCCCATGCAGGTCGAGACTAAAGTGTAGTGGTATTCGAACTAGAATACCACTACAGCCTGCAGTAGGATTAGGATATATTTTGAAGGTACTCAATCACAGATAGGAACCCTTGAGAGATTTCCGGGACGACCCTGGAGAATCTTATTTAACTTCGATTTGAAAACTTTTTTTTTCCTTGAATTCTTTTATCTTTATTTTCTGTTGTTGAATTTGATTTTTATGGATTATTATTGAATTTGAGTTTGTATTTATTTTGATGGATGATTTTTGAATTTCGAATTTTGATGATAGCTGTTGCATTCGAGTTTGTATTTTGATGGATTTTGTTCATTTTTGAATTTTGATGTTCGTTAATAAATTTGATTTGATTTTTTTTTTGAGTATTCATTATTGATTTAATTTAATTTTTGGCAAGATGAAATTATATGGGCTAGGTCATCTAAGTTATGGAAATCTAGTCTTTTATAGTCACATTAGCCAGCATGGTGAGGACATATAGTCTGGCTCTGGATATATTTCTCGGGTGTAGAAATTTAAGGTTTTCGCAGCCAAGCATGCGGCACCGCGAAAATGTTAAATACCATGATTTTAGAAATATGTGCATAAGTCAAGGGCTCTGTGATTATCGTAGCCTTGCTTACTAGTATGACGAGGATTTAGAGTACCATGATTTTGGATAGACGCATATGATTATCAGATTGTGCTTAAAATATTTTGAACATGTTTTCTTACTTTTTCTCAGTCATTCAAAAAAAAAGAATTATTGTTTGTTGTTTTGCCTAGTTTCTTGTTATTTAACTTAAGAGTATGTTAGTTATTTTCATAAACCTTGGTGTAACTTCTTGCTAGGAGTTTTCATAATACAATGAATCGATGATTTTGCTAGATTTTATCTTGGATTTGATAATTTAGCTCTGGATTTCAGAACGGTTCCTTCTTTAAACAGATAAGCAAAACAGATTTTATCATTATTCTTTTTTGCCATTTTTCTTGTATTAGATAATAATAAAACTGTCTTGATTTTGTCAATCACCTGCTTGCAATCTTGGTAGGAATCTAAATGTTAGTCTTAACGTAGAATTAATTTTATTGGGACATGAGAATATGTATATGAATATATATAGCAGACACTTGCCTAACACGTATGCATGCTACACTTGATTTTTCCACATATCTAGATACATGTTGATATGTTGTTGATGTCCAAATTTTTCATAACCAATATTTCTGCTTCTCTTCTTTTCCATGTTTAAATTCGTAATTTAAATATAAATTTCATGTTATTAGTTTTGTCCACATAACTGCACCTGTATGTTATACATAGAGTTTCAATTCAAAAAATTGGTTAAGTTATGTTAAATTTGTAAAATCTAAGACTGTGTGCATATTGACCTTTAATGCTGAATTTCCAAATGTTAGTTCAAATTGCTGTTTTATTTTCTTAAATGTAATATTGAGCTACCTTGTGGGAAGTAGGATATAAATTTAAGTTTCATATTCTTACATGCTAGTTTGTGATAAACATTGAGTTGGGTTTTAATGTTCAAGTTCTCCAAAATTCTGAAAACTAGTTACATGTTAACATTTTTACATTGATTTCCATATTTAGTTAAATTTCAGATTTAATATGTAATATTGAACTGTATGCGTAGATAAATGTATTGGTAATATGATTAGGGTTCATTTCTATCATGATAGGATGTATTGGGAGCATTGAGATAGTTGTGATGTTCAAACTCCTAAATTTTGAATTTGTATTATGTTAATATTACACTGGTTAAAGGTTAGCTTATTTTAGATATTTTTTGTGTGTGTGTAAATGCTGAACTAAAATTGGATTTAACATTTCAATACTAAGTCATAACCCTGTACAAGGACACACACACACACTCTAACTTAGTATACCCTGTCATGTAACCTAATCTTCCTCTCTATGTTATGATCATGTATCTATATAGATATATATAGCGTTTATACATCCATGTTATAATTTGTATAGATACATAACTAAATCTCTACCTTTTTATAGATGTATATGGTTAGCCATGCATGTTATGATTAAATAGGTTGCGTATTGTGGATTGTTTAACCATATGCCATGAGTAATGTAACTGGATAGCTATTGTTTGAAACCCAAATCCTCGTATACACTTTCATGTATATTCACGTACACACACGCCTACTATCTAACCATATGAACCTGTTCACATACACCATACACACACAAACCACCTAATATTACATAATGCTAGTTTTTCCTCTCTAACGCTCTCTCTGTATATATATATTGTGATTGGATTTCAATGCAAGTGACTTTCGATTCTTTAACTTGTGATTTTGATTTTCTTGGGATAGTATTTTTTTTTCAAATGATTGGTAGTTACCTTTCTTTATTTTTTGATGAGTACCAGTTTTCACATGGGATGGTAGACTTTCTTACAGTTTTGATGATTTGATATTTCTGCATCTTTCTCGTTTAGCACCCTGGATTTGCTTGTGTGTTTGATACCCTATGACCGATTCAGTTAGCATGACTAGTATACCTAGATGAGACTTCACTACCACCGTATGCCATGACCCTGTATGCCGTTCTTTCATTTGATGGTATGTTTTATTTAAGTTCTGGAACTCTTATTGTGGGGGTTTGACCTAGAGGGAGTAGGGACATTTTAATTTCGAGGACGAAATTTTTATAAGGTGGGTAGGATGTGAGCACCCTGAATTTCGGGTTGAATTTTTATTTTATTTTATTTTATTTTCTGATTATTTAGTTTCATCAAATAATTAATTTTGTTATTTTTTCCTTAAGTGTACTTTTCATGCCATTGATATTTGGAGTATCAGGGATGTTCAACTCTGGAAATCTTCTTCACGAGTTTTGGAGTGGACACGATTACCTTCATGACGGTATATGGTGTCCCACCCAAACTTGTTCCCTTGTACTCTTTCTGCTTCGCTGAACTTCGGGTCGAATTAGACCGTTCGATCAGTAATTGATTTTTCCACTCTTTTCCTTGATCATTTTCAGTGCGTTACCATGGCTTTTAAATTGGGAGCGCCAGACCAGTTATTTTCTTGAAACCAACTCCTCATTGATGATCTACTCGAGACGTTCGTCACCCATGACCTTCGTTTTCCCCTCAGACACGTCATTTTGTGCTCCATTTGATTCGCACAACTTTCCCGACGCGTGACCCGATTTTATTTCACGCCACGGCGTCACATTCATTTTCCAACTTGATTTGTGGGTCCCCTGTCGACCAAAACCTGTCAGCCCCAACTATGGACATGGCCCACTTTGAGCCTACTATCCGTCCGTCACTTGTGTCCCATTATTTGGAATCCCCATGTGCAACTTATTTACTCATGATCATCAACATCTAATTTTAATTCGATTTTTGCACAATGTCCAGTTTTGATCCAATCCGGCTCCACCGAGTCCAGTCCAGCTCCATGTTGCCCTCCATCGGGACACCTCATATTTATTGCCCGAAAATATCAATTTCTTATTTTACCTATTTCTAAAATTTAATGGAAAATTTTCCATTGATTTATTTTCCTTGGGATAACCTATTTCTCTATTTATTTCTAGCCATTGATTTCCTCAACTAATCCTCACCATCAATTTTCCTACATTCTTTTCCAACCCCTAGCAGCCACATATGGCCGGCCCTAGCAAATTTGGAAAGAATCTCTCTCTCTCTCTCTCTCTCTCTCTCTTATCCTCTCATTTATTCACTCAATATTATCCATTCTCTCTCTCTCCTCCCTATCCTTTCTTTTCAAACAAACCACAACAAAGACAACAGCAGCTCCTTATAACACCAGCTCTCTCCCCGACCTCCCTCTCCTCCACAGCTCCGGCCACCCCAGGCCATCCTCGCCGTCGACCTCCACAATAGCCCATCTTCTCTTCCTTCCTCCTCCTTCATAATACCAACCGGCCACCACCATCATTTTCACCACAACCACCACCTCCAACAACCTAAACCGCCACCACCACCAACACTTCAACTCTGTGCACCGGCCGAGCCACCACCGGCGTCGCCGTCGTGCCCCGTCGTCCTCGCCACCGCAGTGGCCGCGCCGCCCCATGCGTGCAGTGGACGGCAGCAAGCGCAGCAGCAGCTGCTGCACCACCATACAACAGGTGCGCATGCACGCGCGCGCGTGGGCCGCCGTCGTGCGCCGCCACGCCGCCGTGCGGGCCGCCGTGGGCCCCTGGCCATGCGCGCAAACTCCGGCGATCAGTCCCTGACAGCCACCGTCCTCCGGGATGCGTCGTCGAGACGATTCGTGCGTTTTGAACGAGATCCCGTCGGCGCGCGCGAGTTTGGAACTCATATTTGGCGCTCCGTCGCAGCAACTTCGTACACGTTTTTCCGGAGATCCGACCGTTGGATCAGCGATTTCTTCGCTCCGTCGCAATCTCGGTATATCCACCTTCATCCCTGTCAATTTTCGTCCGTTAATTTTATCGTTTGATACATGAAAACCGGCCACCAAGTTGACCGTTTAAATTGTATTAAATTTGGACAGTTTCGTGGGGCCAATTTCGTCAGCTTGTATCTCCTCCACCGCAGCTCCGTTTGGCGTGCTACTAGTTCCGTTGCGAAGCTGGTATAACCCTCTTGCTACCCCTCCAGTTTCGTTTCATTGTGAGCTTGTTTGATTGGTTGAATTCGACGCCAAAATTGGTCGTCCGAATTCGTAATTTCCAACTTGTAAAATTCCATTTTTGAGCACGGGACTCCAGATTTTATTTATGACACCACCATTAGACTTGTGGCGTCGTTCTGGCATGTTTTCATATAAAATTTGTTAGATTTGGAGAACGTGGGCCTGGGCTCATTTTTCGGTACAAAGCGGGTCCCACTTTCTGGGTCAACGGGTAATTTTGAGATCAGCTCATCGGAATCCAATTCCGGAGATACCGTTGAGTTCGTATCATCATTCTAGACTCGTTGACAGGTAGTTTGCTGAGTTTTGAGAACTTTGGCTCCAGCACGTATTTTCGTGCAAACCGGAATTCCAAGTTCTGGTCAACGGGCCAAATTGAGATCGGGTCAACGAAATTCAATTCTGGAGATACCGTTGGGTTCGTATTGACATTCTGGTTGCGTGGACATATAATTTGTTATATTTTATAGACTTATTTTCTTGCACGTTTTTCGGTGCAAAACGGCTCCGATACGGACACCGTTTTGACCCGAAATTACCTTTTTGCCCTTGTGTCCAAATTGGACCGTTGGGTAGGCTATCCTAGCTATTTTGACCATTCTGGACACGTTGGCGATGTTCATTTCATCGTCCGACAATGTTTGTTGATAATTTCTCTAAGTTTAACCTTTTTATAATTAATTAATAATTAATTCATATAATGTTCATATTTCGGAATTAGTACAACGAAACTGAGATCAGCCAATTCCAGTGATCTCACATCGCTGAAATTGATAAGTTGGATACGTGGATCACTATAATAAGATTATCAACCTTACCGATAATCTTCTTATCTCGATTTGCGTGCCGTAAGTTTCGACGTACAAATAACGAAGTACACTTTATATTAGACTAGAATTGACCCTGTTTAACCAGAGTTGACCAGTTGATCCAAAGTCAACTATAAGTCAACACTTGACCTAGTTTGACTAGATTATTGACCGGAGTCGACCTAGAGTTGTTTTGACTTAGAAGAACCTAGAATAATATAGATTGCCTGTAGGGATTTATTTATTTTCAACTTGAATACCTTGTAACCTGTGTTGCTTTAAATAGGACTCTGTGGCTTCAGTGGGACCTCCTATACTTATCAGCTGTTCAGGTTATCGAGGCGAGTACATTCTCTGATCATTTCATATCCTGCTTAGAATTATATTCCTGCTTTAAGTTACTATACTTGATGCTGTCACGACATTATCACGGATTAGTACTATACGGATCTCTTCATGCGATGTTATCCCCCTCGGAATTATCGGGTACATTATGTCATGTGCGTTTCACTTTCATCATGTACTCCTGTGCTTTCACCATACATGTACACTCTTGTGAATCATGTACTCTCACGTTCACAGAGCCTTCATATATACTATCATGTGCACCCTTTTTAGGGCCCCATGTGATATCATGTACAATAACATAACCTGCTTAGATCCTTGTGTACTGATTGGGGAAAACGGGGGAGTGCTAGTAGTCATGTGAACAATTCTTTAGTAGTGTAGATCATGTACAACTCTTTAGTGTAGATCATGTACCAATCTGTTCCGTTCACATGTGCTATCCTGTACTCTACATCACTAGCCACTGTTAGTTCTCTACTTATAGTAGATATTTCTATTACAGTTCTCTCTCTCTGTTTACATACTGTATTCTTCAGCACTTGTATCTTACTTTACTACATGTTTATATTTTTCTAACCTGCTATGAACTGTTGAGATGTAATGTGCTCGTTCCAGTCCTGACTGGACCTGTTGATAAATTTTACAGATAGCCTGGAGGTGCCTGCTAGCCTAGAGGAGACACATTAGAGGTTGTTTAGGTAGTTATTTCATTTTGTCTGGAGTTATATTTACTTTGTGGATTACTGTATCTTTATTGAGTTTTGAGATATATTTCTGGGTTCATGTACCTTAGACACTTAGACTTCTATCTCCTGTATCTCTTTTGGATTTTATGTTTTATCTATTCTTATCATGCTCTACCTTAGATGTGATTGAGTTGTATCTGCTATGTCACCCCCATTCGGGGAGTATAAACTGTTTAGTCTTATACTGTTAGATGCATTGAGACCTAGGACAGTGTTCTACCGCCGACACTGCGGCGTAGGCTGGACGTTGTTACGTTCTCGTGCCCTAACTCTAGGGTGCTGGTCGTGACACGCATGGACCATCCACTTTGCATTAGCCTTGCACGTGCTTGCATTGCATGGTCCTTGCATTAGTTTAGCATTGTGCTTGCATTTGCATTTTTGTATTAGCCTTGTATACTTGTAAGACATTGTAGCCGCATGGATACTTACATGGCCGTATAAGCTATGTTTAAAGCTATTAATAAAGTTGCTAGGAATATCGACCGCATAGGCCATAGGATGAAAGCTGGGCCGCATAGGCCATAGGATGAAAGCTGGAGCCGCATAGGCCATAGGATGAAAGCTGGAGCCGCATAGGCATTTGTATTATATAATGCATGGTTGCTTGTATTAAATAGGCATTTGTATTATATAATGCAGCCGCATGGTTGCTTGTATTAAATAAGGCAATTGTAGCATGCATTCTTTAATGCAAGTTCACGTATAGGCTTAAATATGCATGTAGTTGCATTATATAATGCATGGTTGCATGCATTATTTAAGATAATTGTTAGTGGCATGCATATATATTATATTATATATTACATCATTAGCCTACATTATGTGCTTTGGTACATGCGGCTCAAGTTGGCCATTGAGCCGCATATGGCTTGCTAATATATTATATGTATTATATATGCTCTAGCCTATATTTAATGTATACGGTTAATCACCTGCTCCCTTGGCCGCATGTATTGTTTTGAGTAGCCACGTGCCATATTTTGCCGCATACACCATGGTGTGCTGGCCTCATTAGTATGAAGCATTAATTGTAGTGGGGTCCCACAGGTTTGTATCCATGTAATTTAGGCCACATGGCCCCAGTACTTGAGTAGCCACGTGTCCTTTTCTTTTGCTTGAGTGGTAGCTTGCATTTAATTGCGGGTTCCTCTCTCCTTATCTTTTCTGGTTGCATAAATATTTCTTGCTGGCCGCATGGCCCCCTCCAGTTATTTTTTGGCCGCATAAGCTTTGGCTGACCGCATGGGTGGTCTCCCACTCTCTTTGGCCGCATGTATATTCTCCCACTTTTGGGCCGCATGGGGTCCACTTTGATTGTTTAAATGTTTTATTTGCCTGAATTGTGGTCAGAATTTCTTCCCACTTCCAACATAAAAGTTGTAGAGTTTCTCCTTGGCTTCAAGAATATATATATATTATAAATATATTATTATTTAATTGTGCAAGTTTCTTCCCTCCTTGATAAATGACATGACTTGATAGTGACCCGCCGTGGTGCACTCCTGACAAGATAACTTGACCTGACAATTTGACATGATATATATATATATATATATATATATATATATATATATATATATATATATATATATATATATATATATATATATATATATATATATCCCGTATGCTGTTGCGACGGCTAACATGACACGACAAGATTGAATGGTCTGGATACCGTGGACGATTGTGCTTGTACAAATAAACCCGTCTTGTCTTACATCATGTCTAGGACAGGGACCCCTGAGTACCACGGTCAGGGGTACCCACTAAAATTTACTAAGGCTAATAACTAGAATAATCCAGTAGTCATGAGAGATTTCTCCAGTTACAAGCAATCCCATTATTTCGGCCACAATTGTTGGACTTGTAGCCTGCCGACGAGTAGGGCACAAGTCTAGACTCACTGATATGTGGAGTAGAACGAGGCATTGCTTAATAAATCCAAGTCGCCTGGATAACCTGAATTAGCTGCAGGGCTTGTGGCTGAAGGAACATCTCACTGCATCTTGCTAGTAACTAGGCCTGTGATAACCCTAGTTAGTTAAAGTATCAAGCCGTACTTATTGCCTGGCCGTGATTGTTGGATGAGGTATAATCTGTCTAGTCTTGTCTTAATCCTGTACAAGATTGTTACATGTCCTGATTTTTTATTTTATCTTGCCGATAAATGGTGGGAGAAACCAAGTTCTGTTCAGACGAAGGGTTACAACCCCGGTCCTTGTTTGGTTTACAGGTTGTAACCTGGTTATCTGAATAGTCCCATGGTTATCTCATCGTATATCACCCGCCATGCTTTTCCTTAATTACTGTCTTTTATTATATAATTATATTCTTGTGCTAATTTGCTGGTTTTAGTTCCTAAGTGAAGCCTCCTTTGTGGTACTTGCTCTTTCTGGGGTCTGACCCAGCTGGTTTTGTATGTCCAGATACTGGAGCAGCTCCAGAGAATCTACCGACCTTCCAGCCAGATGGTGACCACTAGAAGGAATCCTGGCAACGAGTGGGTTTATTTTGGCTCTCTCACTCTATTGTAAAATTATTCTTTTGAGGCGTTTAGCCGCCGAGCAAGTGTTAGCTCATGTATATTTTACTTACTGTCTGCCTACGGGCTGTAACATGATTGGCAACCTGGGGTTGATCATGTATGACTAAAACTCTTGCTAGTCCTCACATTTTGTAACGAATAGCTTCATGATAAGCTGAATATGTAATGTTTGGGATGCCTTATTATTGTATATTTAGTGATCTTACATCTTGTAATATTTACTTACTTGCTTGTGATTGAGACACTAGGCTTGTTATTGACCATAAGAGACTGATGGCTTGTAGATAAACCCTCATATATCTAGACAGCCGTGGCCGTATAGTGGAGTGGATCTCATTTCATTATACGTAGCTGGCTATGTCTGTCCCCGCTCTCCAGTGTTCTGGTTCTGGGGCGTGACAAAGGGGAATTTCAAGTGCAGTGGAAGGCTTGGGGTCTTAAGCCACAGGTCTATACAGTTGTTGCCCAGAGGAGGCTTGTGGCATCAGTATACAGGGACATGAGTTAAGTGTCAATCATAGTTTGTTTAAAGATGGATTCCCCAGTGCATCAGTGCACAGCACTGGCAGCATGATAGTGAATTGATAGAGAGTGAAGGAAAACCCAGTCAATAGAAGCAATAACTAAGTGTGCATGTATATTGGAAATTCAAGTATCAGTGAGTCTTTTGTGGTATCAGAGTCTCTATTGTAGATAAGGAATTGTGTAGACCATGTTATAAACATTTATATATATATTAGAAATTTTGGTATTGACATATTGATACTACTTTTATTTCGTGGGTATCAGTATTGGATATTACAGAGCATAGGCAGCTAGGGGGAGAAGAAGGGTTCAGTCGAGCCAAACATAAGGGGACTGAACCCAGGGATTCGAATGTATCTATATGTATTCGTATTTATGCTAAAGAGTTTATGTGAATATATTATTGTCTGTACTAGGCACCTACATATAATAGCTATATGTGTAATGTTACATATGGATATGGGTGTAATGCCTGTGGTTCGTATTGCGTATCTTGGTATACGTATACGTAATTTGACCCGTATTGTATGTCTCCCTGCTTGATTTATTCTAGTATTTCATTGATTGGTTTATTCTTGGGTTAGTTCGGCTTGGCTTGGTTTGCTTTGGTTCATCATGAACCAAAGGTGAACCCTCCCACCTACCACCATCATCCTCATATATATATTTCCACCTAATACTCTCTCTCTTCATTACTACTTCTCCACCATTACTTCTTCAACCACCAGGAGGGAGAGAGAGAAGGAGAGCTTAGGCAAGTGCAAACTTGCTTCATGATGGATCTCATGTTTTATTGTTCCATTCTCTTCCTTACTAGATTCTAAGCCTCTTTAGAACTGGAAGTTTTCGGTTTTGATGGTTATATTTTTGTAGATCTAAGTTTTAAGTTCCTTCTTGTTTAGTTTTTTTGGTTTTGATCTCTAAAAACTTGGTATTTCTAAAAACTAGTGGTTCCATGTTGTAGAGAATTTAATTTCATACAGTTTTGGCTTTTGTTTCGCTTGATTTCGATTTCGGATGAGTAAGTTATGGCCATTACAAGTTTTCAGAACTTTCATGGCTGAACTTGCTGTTTGGGGACGATAAACCCCATGCGCCGGGAACCCCATGCGCCCGGAAGGCCATGCGTCGGGAGGCCATGCGCCATGAAGTCCCGGCAACGCATCCCTTAACTACGAGCGTGTCATGCGCGTAGGTTTCCTACGCGTATGTACTGAAGACGCAACGTGAGTTTCCCATGCGCCGATTGGTGCAGAAATCCCATGCGCCGATGGTGCAGGAATCCCATGCGTCGATTGGTGCAGGAATCCCATGCGCCGATGGTGCAGAAATCCCATGCGCCGATTGGTGCAGGAATCCCATGCGCCGATTGTGCAGGAATCCCATGCGCCGATGGTGCAGGAATCCCATACGCTGATTGGTAAAGGAATCCCATGCGTCGATTGGTGCAAGAATCCCATGCGCCGATGGTGCAGGAATCCCATGCGCCGATTGTGCAGGAATCCCATGTGCCGATGGTGCAGGAATCCCATGCGCCGATTGTGCAGGAATCCCATGCGCCGATTTGCGCAAGAATCCCATGCGCCGATTGCGCAGGAATCCCATGCGCCGATTTATGCAGGAATCCCATGCGCCGATTGTGCAGGAATCCCATGCGTCGGAATTGCTCTATTTCGCTGTTTTTGCCTATTTAAGTTATTTTGTAGCTAGAATCTCGAAAAACTCAAAACATGAAAGTTGTAGATCTTTTCCTTGGCTTCAAGAATATGACACTAGTTGTTTTATGTAAGTTGCTCTCATTCATGATCAGGTAAGAATAGAACACGATAGTGGCTCGCCGTGGTGCACTCTTAACAAGTAAACTGACATGATGTATCTCGACAAGCTGTTACGATAGCTAGCCTGACATGATAAGTAGAAATGACCTGGATACCGTGGACGATTGTATTTATACAAATAAACCAGTACTATCTTGCATCATGTCTAGGATAGGCATCCCTGAGTACCACGGTCAGGGATACCTACTGCAATTGACTAAGGCTAATAAACTAGAATAATTCAGTAGTCATGAAGAGATTTTCCAACTACAGGCAATCCCGTTATCTGGGCGCATTCAGTGGACTTGTAGCCTACCGACGAGTAGGGCACATTTCCAGTACACTGTCACGTGTTGCATCCTTCATAAACGGACATTCGACTTGGATAACCTAGATGGTCTGCAGGGCTTGTGGCTGTTGGAATAATCTCATTGCATCTTGCTAGTAACTAGGTGATAATCCTAGTTAGTTAAAAGTATCAAGCCATACTCTTGATTGGCCGTGATTGATTGGGTGAAGTTTATTCCAGCTTAGTCTTATCCTGATCCTGTACAAGATTGTAACATGACATGATTTCTTGTACCGATAAATGATGGGATACCAAGTTCTGTTCAGATGAAGGGTTACAACCCCGGTCCTTGTTTGGTTTAAGGGTTGTAACTTGGCTATCTGAATAGTTCCATGGTTATCTTATCATATATCGTCCTGCTTATTGTGCCTGCCTTAACAATAAAGATCAGGGGTCCAGTTCTGTTCAGGCGAAGGGTTACAACCCCGGTCCTTGTTTGGTTTAAGGGTTGTAACCTGGCTCCCGGAGCAGTTCTGTGCCCTCTCTTCCTTTATTATCTTATTACACCCCTGCCATGCTTGTCATGTTTTATCTTACCTCAGTAACAGGATTATTTATACTGGCCTTAACAATAAAGATCAGGGGTCCAGTTCTGTTCAGGTGAAGGGTTACAACCTCGGTCCTTATTTGGTTTAAGGGTTGTAACCTGGCTCCCGGAGTAGTTCTGTGTCCTCTCTTCGTTTATTGTCTTGTTACTGTACCAATAGTATTGAGACGGGTTTCTATTCAGGTGAAGGGTTACAACCCCGGTCCTTGTTTGGTTTAAGGGTTGTGACCTGGCTACTTGAATGGTTTCCTCGTACTCATTTTACTATTGTTATCTCTATTATTATCAGTTCTTTATTTATTATCCTTAATATTCTATTGTGATATGCTGGTTTTAGTTCCTAAGTGAAGCCTCCTTTGTGGCACTTGCTCTTTCTGGGGTCTGACCCAGCTGGTTTTGTATGGCCAGATATCGGAGCAGCTCCAAAGGATCTACCTACCTTCCAGCCAGATGGTGACCACCAGGTGCAACCCTGGCAACGAGTGGATTTCTTTTTGTCCTCCCACTTTATTGTAAAATTATTCTTTTGAGGCGTTTAGCCGACGAGCACGTGTTAGCTCGATTGCACCTTACTTATTGTCTGCCTACGGGCTGTAACATGATTGACAGATCCTGGGGTTGATCATGTATGACTGAAACTCTTGCTAGTCCTGACATTTTATACGACTAGCTTCATGATCATCCGAATATATAATATATGGGACGCCTTGCTATTATATATTTGGTGCTCTGACATCTTGTATACTGTTACTACTTGCTTGAGATTGAGACAATAGGCTTGTTCATGACCATAGACGACCGTGGCTTGTAGTTAAACCCTTATGTATCTAGACAGCCGTGACCGTATAGTGAGGTGGATTCTACTTCAATATACGTAGCTGGCTATGTCTGCCCTCGCTCTCCAGTATTCTGGTTCTGGGGCGTGACATGGTTTAAGTGGTAGCCCATGCAGGTCTTGTAAATCAAGATATGTGAGGGTTTACCGAATAGATGTCTCAATCAGTACTCGACCTTAATCTCCGCTCGTATCTTCTGAATCCCTGTAATTTTGACCTGATCACATGCTTGTATCATTGATCTGTCATGGTCCTTCCTTATTGTTCCCTATGTCGTCTTCTTCAGCGGTATTGTTCCTGGACCTGCCGATCAGCAAGGCGGATTACCTCCCGCAGACCAGCAGCAACCTGGAGATCAAGTCCAGCATTCAGGAGTAGCCTCTAGAGTCATGCCTACTGAAGGAGAGCCACCAGTTCAGCCCGTCCAGCCAGCAGATCCTGATGATGGCACTTTGGTGGGTCTCGTCAGGTCACTATTAGCCTTCCAGGATCGTCGAGGAGATGCCTTGCACCAGGCGGTGGCAGACGCTTTGACCAGAGGAGGTCATCAGGGTAATAGCGCGGCCAACAGCTTCAAGCGCTTGAACCCTCCCTTCATCGACGACAGTGAAGATACGATCGCTGCAGATGCATGGCTTCAGGACACAGAGGTGATTCTAGAAGCAGCCAGGACTCCAGAAGTCGAGAAGGTGGCCGTAGTACGCCTGCAGTTACTAGATCTTGCCCGCAGCTGGTGGGCAGCGCAGGCCGATGGATTAGTGGCCCCTATTTCATGGGCAGTATTCAGAGAGAGATTCCAGACCAAGTATTTCGATGCTGTAGCTCGATACGATCTACAGACGAGATTCACCAATCTGAAGCAGATGGGCAGGACGGTCGACGGATATGCGGCCGAGTTTTCGAGACTTAGTCGGTTTGCTCCCACCTTGGTAGCAACAGAGTTTGATAGAGCCCAGCGGTTCCAGCAGGGCTTCATCTGGAGATTCTATTGGCAGTGGAGCAGTTTGAGTATTAGACTTTTGATGTAGTATTGAGAGCAGCTCGGAGGCACGAGTATACCTCCCAGAGGATCATGGATAGGACCGGAGGTCGAAAGCGATCTCACGGCCAAATGAATCAGTCATCAGCACCAGCCTCGGCAGCCAGGGCCTTGACCATTGGAGCTCCGAGGCGGGCGGCCTCAGTGACGTCGGTTCAGCATTCAACCCCGACGCACCCTCAACAGCAGAAGCAGAAGCAATCTTCCGCATTGGGATGTTCACACAGCAGAAAACTGAGGCATGTGGTATCAGAGTGTCGCAGAGCACAGGGTTTGTGCTTGGTTTGTGGTGCCCCGAAACACAGGGTTGGGAACTGCCCGAACATGGGGAGTTCATCGGCCTTCTCTAGTCCTTCAGTTAGAGGACCAGCACCAGTCCAACAGCAGCAGCAGCTGCAGTACCCGTTCCCGAGGCCATTGCCGACGCAGGCCCAGGCGTTCCAGCAGCAGAGACCGCAGCAGTATGTCCAAGCCCAAGCCTTGATCCAGAGCAGACAGAGGAATTTTCAGCATAGGGGACCCGCACCCAGAGGGCATGGTCAAGTGCTGGCTTTGACCATGGAAGAAGAAGGAATAGCACCAGGGAAGGTAGTGGCAGGTACTATTCTCGTCAACACCTTTCCAGCTTCAGTATTATTTGATTCTCGTGCCTCGTATTCATTTATGTCTGCACGATTCGTGACACGGATAGGATTGGAGCCCGAGTCATTAATAGTAAGGCTCAATATACTTACTGGTAACGGACTTGTGGGAGTAGATAGAGTGTTTTTCTCGTGTCGGATCGTAGTTAGTGGTAGGGAATTCCCCGCTAGATTGATATAGTTCCCGATGGCCGATTATGATGTGGTCTTAGGGATGGATTGGTTGAGGGACCAGTATGCTAGGATAGACTGCCACATTGGCAGGGTTATTTTTAGCATTCCAGGTGAGCCAGAGTTTTTCTTTTCCCGAGGCGAAGTTGAACCTTCTCCTCCAGTGTTACGGATGGCAGTAGCAGCAGTGCAGTTACCTCGGATAGTTGAAGAGTTTCCAGATATTTTCCCAGAAGAGCTTCCAGGGATGCCGCCAGAGCGAGAGATCGAGTTTACCATCGACTTGATTCCCGGGACAGCCCCAGTGTCAGAGAGAGTCTACAGGATGGCACCGTCAGAGTTGGAGATATTGTACAAGATGATTGAAGAACTCAGAACCAAGGGATTCATTCGTGCTAGTGGATCGCCTTGGGGAGCCCCGATGATACTTGTGAAAAAGAAGGATGGTACGTCCAGATTATGTGTAGATTATCGTACCTTGAACTCAGTGACAATCAAGAACAGATACCCTCTCCCGAGGATAGATAACTTGTTTGATCAACTCAAGGGGGCAGCAGTATTCTCGAAGATCGACTTGCGGTCAGGATACCATCAGATCAGAGTCAGAGAGCAGGACATCCTGAAGACTGCTTTCAGATCTAGGTATGGGCATTGGGAGTTCCTTGTGATGCCATTTGGAGCAACCAATGCGCCGGCTGTATTCATGGACCTCATGAATCGCATTTTCATGCCTTATTTGGATCAGTTCGTGATTGTGTTCCTAGATGACATCCTGTTCTACAGCAAAAGTGAAGTAGAGCATGAGCAGCAACTCAGAGTTATTCTTCAGATTCTTAGAGAGCACCAGTTGTACGCCAAGTTCAGTAATTGCGAGTTCTGGCTCGATGGCATTTCGTACTTGGGTCATATCATCACCAAAGGAGGAGTGGAAGTGGATTCCCAGAAGATTGTGGCCATTGAAACATGGCCAGTGCCTAGCACGGTTGCAGAGGTCCGTAGTTTTCTTGGATTGGCCGGCTACTACCGGCGATTTGTTTCGGACTTTGCTCGAATTTCAGCGCCACAGACCCAGTTGACCCGCAATGATGTGCAGTTTTCTTGGACATCAGAATGTCAGGATTCTTTTGAGAGGTTGAAGCGAGGCTTGATGACCGCACCTATTCTCACGCTTCCAGATGGAACCGGAGGATTCTCAGTGTATTGTGATGCTTCAGGCAGAGACTTAGGATGTGTTCTAATGCAGCATGGTAAGGTAATAGCTTATGCGTCACGACAACTTCGTGATCATGAGAGGAATTACCCAACCCATGATTTGGAGCTGGCAGCAGTAGTATTTACACTTAAGTTGTGGAGGCACTACCTATATGGAGATAGGGTGGAGATTTTCACCGACCACAAGAGCCTGAAGTATGTTTTCACCCAGAAGGATCTCAACATGCGTCAGAGGAGGTGGCTGGAGCTACTTGTGGATTATGATGTCAACCTGCAGTATCATCCTGGGAAGGCCAACGTTATTGCAGATGCATTGAGCAGGAGAGCCGGAGTTTATTTCCTAACAGCGCAACCAGAGCTATTAGCCGATCTTCAGAAGATGGGTATAGAAGTTGTCCTTCCTACCAGTGTGGCATTGATGGCCAGCATGCAAGTCCAGTCCACTATAGTCGAGAGGATCCGGATGGCGCAATCAGCAGATTCCAAGCTTCAGCGACTCAGAGCAGAGTGTGAAGCAGGACGAAGACCAGAGTTATGTATCCATGAAGACGATACACTTCGACATGGGAAGCGTCTTTGTGTACCCAGTGGAGATATCAGACAGAAGATCATGACGGAGGCTCACAGTTCGCAGTATTCCATTCATCCCGGCGGTATGAAGATGTACCGTGATATTCGTCAGCACTTTTGGTGGAATGGCATGAAGAGGGAGATAGCCCGGTTTGTCTCTCGATGTTTGGTTTGCCAACAAGTTAAGGCTGAACATCAGAGGCCAGCTGGACTACTTCAGCCCTTGCCAATTCCAGAATGGAAGTAGAAGCATATAACCATGGATTTTGTGACTGGATTGCCTAGATCCCTGGCTGGCAGAGTCGCTATTTGGGTTGTCATAGACAGGCTCACGAAAGTGGCTCACTTTCTCCCGTTCAGAGTTGGTCAGTCGATGGCTCAGCTAGCGGACATGTATCTCCGACAGATTGTCAGATTGCACGGTGTACCAGTCTGTATCACCTCGAACAGAGATTCCAGATTTACGTCGCACTTTTGGCACAGCTTTCAAGAGAGTTTGGGGACTCGCCTCCAGTTCAGCTCAGCGTATCATCCACAAACAGATTGTCAGTCGGAACGCACGATCCAGACACTTGAAGATATGTTGCGGTCATGTACACTCGACTTCGGTAGTTCGTGGGAAGATCACCTGCACCTGGTGGAGTTCTCGTACAACAACAGTTTCCAGGCCAGTATCCAGATGGCACCGTTCGAGGTACTGTATGGTAGGAAGTGCCGATCCCCGCTAGCATGGGACGATATCGGAGAGAGACAGATGCTCGGTCCGGAAATGATTACTCAGAACGTTGAAGTGGTCAGAAGAGTCAGAGATCATCTTCGAGTTGCCCAAGATCGCCAGCGTCATTGGGCCGATTCTCATCGGCGCCCTCTTGAGTTTTCTGTCGGCGACCATGTATTCCTGAGGATTTTGCCTAACCGTGGCGTCATTCATTTCGGCGTACGAGAAAAGCTTAGTCCTAGGTATATAGGACCGTTCGACATTCTGGAGCGAGTATGTGATGTATCCTATCGTCTCGCTCTTCCACCGTCGCTACGTGAGGTACATGACGTGTTCCATGTATCCCAACTGCGACGGTATATCCCAGACCCGAGCCACATCCTAGATCATTCGGAATTGGTTATTGGTACCAACCTTTCGTATGAGGAGAGGCCCGTGTCTATATTGGACCGAAGGGAGAAGATACTCAAGAACAAGACTATCAAGTTAGTCCGAGTTGCTTGGGGTCATCACTCTTTGGGTGAGTCAACGTGGGAGCGTGAGGATGATATCCGATCACGATATCCCGACCTGTTTGACTCGTGAGGTATAATGTCCTCCTTGTACCTCATGCCTTCGATTTCTTACTAGCATGATTAATTGATTGCCTAGTATAGCTTGCTTGTGATTATTATAGCTTGTTCATGCCCCTCTAGCCTCTTAATTAAATTCCGAGGACGGAATTCTTTTAAGGTGGGTAGAGTTGTAATGCCTGTGGTTCGTATTGCGTATCTTGGTATACGTATACGTAATTTGACCCGTATTACATGTCTCCCTGCTTGATTTATTCTAGCATTTCATTGATTGGTTTATTCTTGGGTTGGTTCGGCTTGGCTTGGTTTGCTTTGGTTCATCATGAACGAAAGGTGAACCCTCCCACCTACCACCATCATCCTCATATATATATTTCTACCTAACACTCTCTCTCTTCATTACTACTTCTCCACCATTACTTCTTCAACCACCAGGAGGGAGAGAGAAGGAGAGCTTAGGCAAGTGCAAACTTGCTTCATGATGGATCTCATGTTTTATTGTTCCATTCTCTTCCTTACTAGATTCTAAGCCTCTTTAGAACTGGAAGTTTTCGGTTTTGATGGTTATATTTTTGTAGATCTAAGTTTTAAGTTCCTTCTTATTTAGTTTTTTTGGTTTTGATCTCTAAAAACTTGATATTTCTAAAAACTAGTAGTTCTATGTTGTAGAGAATTCAATTTCATATAGTTTTGGCTTTTATTTCGCTTGATTTCGATTTCGGATGAGTAAGTTATGGCCATTACAAGTTTTCAGAACTTTCATGGCTGAACTTGCTGTTTGGGGACGATGAACCCCATGCGCCGGGAACCCCATGCGCCCGGGAGGCCATGCGCCGGGAGGCCATGCGCCGTGAAGTCCCGACGACGTATCCCTTAACTCCGAGCGTGTCATGTGCGTAGGTTTCCTACGCGTATGTACTGAAGAAGCAACGTGAGTTTCCCATGCGCCGATTGGTGCAGGAATCCTATGCGCCGATGGTGCAGGAATCCCATGCGCCGATTGGTGCAGGAATCCCATGCGCCGATGGTGCAGAAATCCTATGCACTGATTGGTGCAGGAATCTCATGCGCCGATTGTGCAGGAATCCCATGCGCCGATGGTGCAGGAATCCCATGCGCCGATTGGTGCAGGAATCCCATGCGCCGATTGTGCAGGAATCCTATGCGCCGATTGTGCAGGAATCCCACGCGCTGATGGTGCAGGAATCCCATGCGCCGATTGTGCAGGAATCTCATGCGCCAATTTGCGCAGGAATCCCATACGCCGATTGTGCAGGAATCCCATGCGCCGATTGTACAGGAATTCCATGCGCTGGAATTGCTCTATTTTGCTGTTTTTGCCTATTTAAGTTGTTTTGTAGCTAGAATCTGAAAAAACTCAAAACATGAAAGTTGTAGATCTTTTCCTTGGCTTCAAGAATATGTCACTAGTTGTTTTATGCAAGTTGCTCTCATTCATGATCAGGTAAGAATAGAACACGATAGTGGTCCGCCGTGGCGCACTCTTAACAAGTAAACTGACATGATGTATCTCGACAAGCTGTTACGACAGCTAGCCTGACATGACAAGTAGGAATGACCTGGACACCGTGGGCGATTGTATTTGTACAAATAAACCAGTACTGTCTTGCATCATGTCTAGGATAGGGATCCCTGAGTACCACGGTCAGGGATACCTACTGCAATTGACTAAGGCTAATAAACTAGAATAATTCAGTAGTCATGAAGAGATTTCCCAGCTACAGGTAATCCCGTTATCTGGGCGCATTCAGTGGACTTGTAGCCTACCGACGAGTAGGGCACATTTCCAGTACACTGTCACGTGTTGCATCCTTCATAAACGGACATTCGACTTGGATAACCTGGATGGTCTGCAGGGTTTGTGGCTGTTGGAATAATCCCATTGCATCTTGCTAGTAACTAGGCATGTGATAACCCTAGTTAGTTAAAAGTATCAAGCCGTACTCTTGATTGGCCGTGATTGATTGGGTGAAGTTTATTCCAGCTTAGTGTTATCCTGATCCTGTACAAGATTGTAACATGACATGATTTCTTGTACCGATAAATGATGGGATACCAAGTTCTGTTCAGATGAAGGGTTACAACCCCGGTCCTTATTTGGTTTAAGGGTTGTAACTTGGCTATCTGAATAGTTCCATGGTTATCTTATCATATATCGTCCTGCTTATTGTGCCTGCCTTAACAATAAAGATCAGGGGTCCAGTTCTGTTCAGGCGAAGGATTACAACCCCGGTCCTTGTTTGGTTTAAGGATTATAACCTGGCTCCCAGAGCAGTTCTGTGCCCTCTCTTCGTTTATTATCTTATTGCACCCCTGCCATGCTTGTCATGTTTTATCTTACCTCAGTAACAAGATTATTTATACTGGCCTTAACAATAAAGATCAGGGGTCCAGTTCTGTTCAGGTGAAGGGTTACAACCCCGGTCCTTATTTGGTTTAAGGGTTGTAACCTGGCTTCCGGAGTAGTTCTGTGTCCTCTCTTCGTTTATTGTCTTGTTACTGTACCAATAGTATTGAGACGGGTTTCTATTCAGGTGAAGGGTTACAACCCCGATCCTTGTTTGGTTTAAAGGTTGTGACCTGGCTACTTGAATATTTTCCTCGTACTCATTTTACTGTTGTTATCCCTATTATTATCAGTTCTTTATTTATTATCATTAATATTCTATTGTGATATGCTGGTTTTAGTTCCTAAGTGAAGCCTCCTTTGTGGCACTTGCTCTTTCTGGGGTCTGATCCAGCTGGTTTTGTATGGCCAGATATCGGAGTAGCTCCAGAGGATCTACCTACCTTCCAGCCAGATGGTGACCACCAGGCGTAACCCTGGCAACGAGTGGGATTCTTTTTGTCCTCCCACTTTATTGTAGAATTATTCTTTTGAGGCGTTTAGCCGACGAGCACGTGTTAGCTCGATTGCACCTTACTTATTGTCTGCCTACGGGCTGTAACATGATTGACAGATCCTAGGGTTGAACATGTATGACTGAAACTCTTGCTAGTCCTGACATTTTGTACGACTAGCTTCATGATCATCTGAATATGTAATGTATGGGACGCCTTGCTATTATATATTTGGTGCTCTGACATCTTGTAAACTGTTACTACTTGCTTGAGATTGAGACAATAGGCTTGTTCATGACCATAGACGACTGAGGCTTGTAGTTAAACCCTCATGTATCTAGACAGCCGTGACCGTATAGTGAGGTGGATTCCACTTCAATATACGTGGCTGGCTATGTCTGCCCCCGCTCTCCAGTATTCTGGTTCTGGGGCGTGACAATGGGGGCGAAGGTGAGTCATGAGAGCCTATAATACTAGAGTGTGTTGTGTGTTAGAGTCGAGTGAAAAGAAGTGGGAAGTTCAGTGTTCAACCTTGAAATGAACAGATGGACTAATTTTAGTCATAGGAATATATAGAGGATTGGGGAAATTGAAATTTCAGTTAAGCCAGGACTGAACTAAAGGAGAATGTCGATTTCAGTTGGCTATGCCTTGGCTTGGCTGCCTGTGCAAGCAAGGAATTAGCTTTCTATTAGGACATAGCAGGGGAAGGGAGTAGGTATACCCTGGGATGCTAGGAAGATGTGCAGAGGGATGGGTTCATGAGGAGAAGGATTTACATGTACATGTATTAAAGGGGAAAACAATGAGGAGTGTAACCACAGTTAAGTGAAGGGAGGTTACCAAGTGTAGGAGAGGGAATGCAGCAGTGAGCAACATTAGAGTGTAGGTAATGTATACTAAAAGCTAGGCTATAGGTAACTTCAAGAGAGGTAACTGGAAACTTGGCATGGGTAAGCCTAGATACCCTATAGGTTAAAGTACTAAATACCTAGAAATAGTGTATGAGTCGAGCATGAAGGGGATATGGGTACTTATAGTAATAGTTATAGGGTATATAGGTTATTGGTAAATATTCCTAGAGAGGAGTGTACCCGTGTCCAAATGATAAATGACATATGACAAATGACACTAATTAAAAATAATTTGGACACAAGTACACTACTCTCTAGGAATATTTGTCCCACCTGCACCACCCCCGGCCCACCTCCGATCCCCCAACCCCCCCGCGACCCCCACCCCCACTACCGTCGAACCCCACTAACGTCAAACCCCACCGACCGCTATCCCCCCACCACCGTCAAACCCCACCCGCACCACCCCGGCCCACCTCCGTTCCCCTAACACCCCCCCCCCCGCGACCCCCACCCCCACCACCGCCGAACCCCATCGACTGCCACCCCCCCACTACCGCTGAACCCCACCGACCACCACCACCCCCACCGCCGGCCCGACGCTGCCCTACACCCCCCACCCGCGACCCCCCCACCACCGCCGACCACCACCCCCACCACCGCGGCCTCCCCCGTCGCCCCCAACCACCAAGAGAGAGAGAGGGGTGTACCTGAGAGAGAGTCTGTCCCGTGCGCACGCAAGAGAGAGAGAGAGAGAGAGGTGAGAGAAATTTTTGGGGGGAATGAAAAATTCCCCCCGTCGGTTCAATTTAAGCTAGGGCTGGGAACTTAGCGACGGATAAAATCCTCCGCCCGACCGTCGCTAATTTCATTTAGCTTGCCGACGGAATATCCGTCGCTACGTGGCCGTGAATTTTGGCACAAATTTTTCTACCATTTTTCTGCCAACTTTTGACAACTTAGCGACGACATAGCGATGGCTAATGTTTCCGTCGTTAGATCGCCGACGATATGGCGACGAATTGGCGACCGATTGTCGCCATTAAAATTAAAAAAATTTATTGCCTGCCATTCGACGGAAAACCGTTGAAATGTAGTCCGGCGTCCGTCGCTATTAGCGACGGTTGAAATCCGTCGCTAAATGTCTGTCGCCAATTCACTGTATTTTGGTAGTGACGGCATGCACGCAGATTGCGGCAAATATGTTGACTCAATCTATATGAAAGGTCACTAGCTTGACAAGCTATCCGTGGATATATAGCCTGGCATAGATGAGGTCGATCGACGCGGGTAGCGAGCCGCATCGAAAGCCTCGAATCACATGAGCGGTACAATCTAGCTCAACTATCACGACATCCTTGTCACGACCTGCACCCATTTTTTTCTTTTCTTTTTCAGATGCGAGTGCGTGTGCAAGCCAGCCTACGCCGCAATGTCGATGGTAGAATGCTGTCCATGCCACAATAAAACAAAATGCTCATAACACAATTATTATTTCTCATTCATAACATCTAAGTTATTTTACAACATTTCAACGTTTACCTTTAATCCAAGTACAATGTCTCATAGAAGAAAATAAAACCACTAATCTATCTAACTAATCTTCTAGGTTGACCTCAGCATACCCATACCTCCCGAATGCTAAGAGTTGTCGTGACTAACTTGAAAAATATTAGTTTCCAGTCAGGAATGGAACGAGTACGTTCCAACAGTAGTTCCAATAATTGACAAAGTCTATAAAACTGTAAATAATAATGAAATACATGATGAACAGACAAGCATGGAATCATGGAACTGAATGAGCATTGTAACAAATGACAAGTGAGTACTAAAACTGATAAGACATGTGGCTAGCAATGTATAAAGTAGAACCAGAAACTGCACCTAACTAGTGAACTGAAATACACTTTCGACATGTAAATGGCTAAGGATAAATCCGGCACCCACACGTGAAGTGTGCGACTGCTATCAGACACAAATAGACAAATGAAATATTTTTAGTATATTTACATGTTTACTAAGATATTTCTCCACCCGATTAGTACTCATGGATTCAAATAAGTCACGAACACGATAATACATTGGTCACGAACAACATGTAAAGAATCCATAACTACTACCTCGTATAACCATCGTGTCGAGAATCAACAGAAAATCAATGTGAGACAATACTATGTACACGAATCATAAAGTTATCAAATATGAAAACTATTAGAAAATTTACTCGTCTGGGGTTATTTGCTGGTGAAACTGTTAATACCAACCACTCAGTGAGCCACAAAAGTCAAACTCGTGCAACAATCTCCGGATGCTGAAACAGACATTACTAATATGTTTTTTCTAAAAGAAATATCTAAAAACACTTACCCAAAAGTTTAATTCTGGACACGGGAGCAAAATCGTAATTTTGGGCCAAAACAGTATCTGCCGTTGGACCCGCTTTGTACCAAAAAACGTGCAGTACCTACGATCTCTAAAGTCATCAAACAATATATCTATGGTCCGGTTTGACGATACGAACCCAACCGTATGCCCAAAATGGGATTCCGGTGGACATTGCACAAATTCATCCGTTGGATCGGGTCGCGGGCCCGTTAAAATAGCCTTTCGGTCAACCTTCTCAGAATCAGATCAAATTTGGCATACAAGACCAGAAAAATGACACAGTCCTGTTGGCACAAGTTTCGTCTCGAGGTGACGAGCGTGCATGAACTTATGTGTTAGTTTACAAAAGGGCCGATACAGGGTATCTCGACGGATACGCCTCGATTTCTTCGCGCACACACAACGAAATCGAGTTTCGTTGAATTCCACACGTCGACAACATCCATACGCGTCTTTCGATGCTCATGAATTGCAACCATGTTTTCCGGTTTGTCCGCGCGTACGCCGTATCAGTGATTTTTTATGTTTTTCAAAATAGATTTTATAGTTTTTCCTTATTTTCCTACTGATTTCTGTAATGATATACTCGACTAGAATTAAAACTAATAACAAGGTTTTAATCCTGTTTGTGTTCTCTACATTACTGTATTAATGGATTTTGAAAATTTGCTCGGGATTGGCGATAATTCGCCTTCCAAACTAGGGTCGGAAAATAATGTTCTGTTTTGTTTCGAAACAGTTTCTCGCCAATTTTGGCGTCAAATTTTTGGGCAATCTAGAACATATGAATTTAAACTAATTAAAGGGGATGGAAGACGTATAGGTTGTGAACATACCAGAAAAATCGGTTCAAACATTGGTCGAGCGTACGAGGCCGATTCCTCGCTGCGAAGTCGGCCTCGCAGGGGCCTACTGCCAGCGAGCTGCTGCTGCTCTTGCTGTCGCACGCGACCTTGCCGGCCATTGGACGGCGCTCCGGTGCGGTGGTCGACGACGTGCGGCCGTCACAGGATCATGCTAGAAATGGGTCATGCGTTTGTGAAAGGAGATTAGGGTTTTATAACCTCCCTCATCCTCTCTATCGATATATATATAGGGGTTCTATGGTCTGTACCCCTTTGGGCTCTGGTGAGGGTTCAGTGAACAATAGTAATTTCTTATTTTTTTTCTCTTTCTATTCATGAATATAAGTGAATCAGTCAATCTATTATTGATCAACATAGTTATTCAAGGATAGTTCAAAATAATATTCAAGCTAATTACATAATATTAAAATACATTCATAAATTAAATGTAGCCTTATAGATATAAATTAGTATTTTATATCATCCAAATATTTCTATAAATTCTAAATAAAATATTTGGTAAAATCCTTCTTTTAAAAGTATTTATAATATACTTTAAAAAATAAAATTTGTTATCTAATTAGAGAAATATTTAAAAATACAACTAAAATAAATAAATAATTTTTTTTTGAAAACTCGGGAAGTGGGCTTACAATCCTCCTAGGCTGGATCGATCATGTGGCCCCAGGTTGCCGTCCGCGGAAGCGAAACCCTTGTGCACAAGTTGTCAAATGACTATGCAAGACTCGACTCAACTTACCATCCTGCACAATCTTACTCTTTTCAGTGTTACCATCTTTTTCGTACTACGTTGGAGGCTCCCAGACGAGGGACAACCTTGGCGACTAACGGTCGCGTGAACTTCCTATATTACCTTTGAAATCCAGGAACGACTAATGCATAGTCTTTCTGCTTAACTTGAATAAAACGTGTTCCATAATGTGCCAATAGATCGTGTCATACTCTATATGATAAACTGTGAGACCGTGTGGACATATAACTAAAATTAGTCGTGAAACCGTGGTAATATGACGATGAAACCGTGGGAACATGCCTGCTATGACATCAAGTCGATAGTCCATGGCGTTACTTTGCTTAACTAAATACGTGCGGTCGAAAGACCGAGTGGCACTTTGAAAACCATCGTAGATTGATATTTAGACAGCAAGCTAACACTTCCAAGTTCTATACACATCTGACACAATGGGATTATTCCCTTAGTCATGTGGATCCATCTATTTTATTATCAAGTCTATTCAGTGCAATGAAAACTTCCATTTATTAGTATGAAGGCCAATCAGAGACAAGTTTATTGAAGCCACCCACCTAAGCGAGGAGTTGCTCGACCGAGCGCGACTTCGAGCAAGCCGTTGCATAGCCAAGTTCAAACGCCGTTGCGTTTTGATTTATTCGGTTGAACTGAGAGAAACGAGGCATTGCAGCGTAGGCAGAAGTTCTGTAGATAATGAATTCGGTCAGACCGAGTTTGGTTCGAACTATGTCAAACTCTAACAGAACTCACTGGCCTCAACCTAACTGAATTCGGTCCAAATTTCGTCAGTGTCGGCCTGTCGGCGAGCAACACTAGTGTGGGCCCCAAATCTGCATCCAATGATCATGTGATAATATTTGGACGTCCAGGATTAATGTTGCGCTATTTTAGGGTTTTCCTAAAACCTATATAGGTTTCTCAACGTATATATATGGGTTGAGGGTGGTTGGAATGATAAGCACAAGACGGGAGATTCAGTGTGCAAGTCCAAAGAAAATCTAAGAGAAAGTTCATACTTTGCTCCTAGGGCTTGTCGTTTGAGACGGTTGGAATAGGAGATCTGCTCGGAGAATCGTCTTCTTCGTTCATAAAAATTACTACGGGGTTGAACGAGTGATTTCATTGTAAAATTTTTCTTTCTTCTTGAGTTCAATGAGAGGGTTGAACCTTTGGACAAAGAGTTCAAAATATTTGTATTCAATCTTGTATCTTTCGAAAAGTTATAAATATTGGGATTTGTCCAGCCTCCAGGTGACATAGTCACTGATCCATATACTGTATTTGAGCAGTCATGGTAATGTTAGACGTTGGTTCGTTATCTTCAGGCGAGTTGGTATCGCTTCCGCGACCGCACTTCTGTGAACAACAGATTATCCTAGCATTACTAAGATAGCGTCTGAGTATACTCTATAAGAAAGGAAGCTAAGTAATCATGGTTAAGAAATTCTTCTTGGTTGGCATATCATTCTTTGTTTGCAACACAGTTGGTCACAATCTTTTTTCCTTACTTGCATGCTATAGTAACAATGGGGACTCTTACCACACTTAATAACTTTGTCCAACTGTTTTAATGATTTATTTTCATTATAGTTACTCATAATAATAGCTGGACACTTTTATTATATTTAATAACCCTGTCCAAATGACTTCGATATTCCGAAAAGAAGGCAACACTTGGACCGCTGCTTTCATGACACTGGTTCCTTGTTTCACAATTTATTGTGATTTCCGCATCTCCTAATTTAGGTGCTTAAATCATAACTTTCCGACCAAATATTATGCTATTTCTGACCAAATGGAATGAATACTATTTAGAATTTGTACTAATGTTCTAATAACAGTTTGTTTAAGAATCTACTTTGATCAAAAGATTTTTAAGAATCTTTTTTTTTGATCTAAATTATTCGTAGTTAGGCTGAAGAGCAATATAAAACAGTTTAAAGAACCTCGATGACCCTACTTAAACTGGAATTTTTTTTTTTTTTGAAAGGGACTTAAACTGGAAATGATTGGACATGCAAAATCATTTATAAGGACTTGCAATCAAAAAGTTTTAAAATTTTAAGAAGTAAATTAGTGAAGTGAAAATGAGATACTTCTCTTTTTTCTTTGTTTTTTCTTTGTTATTTTATTTATTTATTATTTATTTTAGAGACAGAAGAAATTAGATACTTCTTTGTACCAATTATTAACCACAAAGCCAAAAAAAAGCAGCGTCCTTCATATTTCTTTCTATTATTTTCCTTGTACCTATGGTGATTCTCACCTGGAAAGTAAGCAACTCATCATCAACACACTCAGAACAACTTTCCTCAGCAAGTTTATATTTGTAATTATAATACCTTTTTTCCTCCCCTATGCTGAACGAATAAGGATATGGATATGGGTACTGAATATTGATATTTTTCAAAACATTACAGTTTAGCAAATATGTTGCTTGAATACGGATACGAAAACAGATAGATCATAAGACGACACAATACGGCTACGAAAACAGGGCCTGACAGCCCATATCTTTTTTGAGAGTTAACCTTGCATAGCTATCATGTCTTGCTGATCCAGTCATAGATAACTTGATACAACATGATCTTCGTTTCTCTCGATACCGTAGTTTGCAGTATCTGTCGATACCGATCCGATATGGCCGATATCGATATGATTTGGCATGTTTCGATCCGATACCAACCGATATCGATATTGACCGATACTGACATCAGGCCGGGGTCTCCTTTTCAGTCAATTCGGCAAGAAAATTAACGAAAAAGACCGATCTGCAAGGGTGTAAAAACATAGTAATGTTTTAAAAGCATGTAAAAGAATAAATTTTATTTATACATGTAGGTAAACAAATCGACAAAGGTGACTACTATTTTATTTCATTCCAAAATTACTAAAAAAAAACACATGAGATACTTCTCTAAATATATAAAATATTTATTTTCTAAAATTTTAATAATTTATTAATATTTATTTGTTTTTCGATACCAAAAAAATCTGATACTCCGATCCGAAACTATCAATACTGTCGATACCGCTGTTCCCGATAGTCATAGGAAGAGTCTGATACCGATTTAGATACCGATACTACAAATCTTGCTCAATACCTCATTCTACCATGTCAACTAGGTCCACCATTCATTATATTGATCTAGCCACTCCGGCTTGACATGTGGTTCCCATCTCAAAGTCATTTTCTCGTCGGAATTGAGACATTACCTACATGTTAGGTTTGAGTAATCAGGTCCATAGAATGAACGTTGGACATGGTTCACATAATAATTTCTCGTCATATGCCACTATTTTTAGGACTTATTACTGACCTCTTACCTAAGAAATTTGTTTTTTAATAACAGTTGAGTGAATCAAATCTAATAAGTTTTTCCAGCTATTTCTCAATCAGTTGGTAACAAGTTTTGAATTACAATATCAAGTGTTATATGAGCAAATTGACCATTGTAGAATTAATTAGCAATCAATCCTTCGATGATTTCCTTCCTCTTGAATTCATTTGAAGTACTCCATTGTCGATCGTTCCACGTATAACTACTGTTATTTGCTTTGCATAAACACCGTTGACCGTAACTTTTTTTCTTCTTCCTAAATTTCTTTTAAAGTATATTATCATCTTTAATATATGTTGATCAGAATCAGATTCAAACTTTTTTTTTTCTTTTTTCTTCCCTAGCACTAATGAAGCAACGTGTCCGTATCAAGCTCTGATTAACTTCTCTTTTCTGTTTAAAGTGTGATCTCTCTACCTTTAACACATAAAAGCTAATGGTTAAGGCCTCTTTATGAAGCCATCTTTATTCTTTTGGGGTAAATAAAGACACAAGTATGCATTTTCAATGATGCATTTAAAATTAATGTTTCTTTGTTTGTTGAGACTTCAGAGAATTTCTTCCTCTCTTTTTTTCTTCTTCTTTTGGCAATCAATTAGCGTGAAACCTTTACTAAGTATCAGTCCAAAGCTCGCGGATCGAATCATCATTTATATCATTGGTGATAATTCTCATTCATTCCATATTTTGTAGAAATTAAGAGAGGATATATTCTATTTAGTTTTCACCTCAAGAATAATATGCACTGGTCCATTCTCGATGGGCATCATCATCAGTTATCAATCAAATACTACAAATGTTGCTTATTCATTAGACATGCGAAGATGTCGATGCATCTTGAAAAGAAAACTGAAGATATAGGTGCTAACCTCAAATTCTCGTGTAATAGTAACCGATATTCTGATTTGTATTCATTTTCTACTTAATAAGTTGTAGGAATCCTCAGAAAGAAGCGCAAATGAACATATCATGGTCTGAAGGAAAAGCTCAGGTTTATGTGATATGAAGGTTATTGATCACTGCATGGAATAGGGACTTTGAATCTTGAAATTAGAGAAAACATAATTCATTCTGTGGCGACCCACACAATAAGATTTGGATTTTTTTTTATTTGGTTCACTAATTATCGATCAGTGACTGATTAGTTTTTAGATATTTAAATTTGAGAGTTTAGTCAATTGGTACTTACGGAAATGGTCACGATTTGGATTTTTAGAACACACAAGATCGTTAAATCCTATTCAATCATAAATAAGGATTTTAAAAATCTTTCTGACACGCCTCTTCTCACACTCCTATACCTTCTTCTTCTTCTTCTTCTTCTTCTTCTTCTTTTCTCCATCTTTTCTTCTTCCTCGTGGTGCACGATTACAGTATCTGTTATTGTAAAACTTGAATTCTGATGGTGCCCGATTACAGTATCTGTTACTATAAAACTTGAATTCTTGAGGGTTCCTCATTTCTGTATAATTTGCTCCTCGTGCGTTTTGTGATGATCTCTCCCAACGCAGCGTTGCTTCAGTGGGAGCACAACATGCATCCAGTCTGGTTGGAGTTCGAGTCTTGGAACTACCATAGGGTTGTGTGGGTAATAAAAAAAAAAAAGAAAAGAAAAAAAAGGTTAATGATTACATGCATTGGTATAACATAATAGAATAATACTATTTGTACCTCTAAACCGTCCCTCCTTACGTGGCATCTGACGTGATATGTTGATGTACCAGCTGACGTGACAAATTTTAAAATTCAAATTCAAATTAACATTAAAATTAATGTTAACATTAACATTAACATTAACATTAAAATTAATATTATCGTTAACATTAACAATAATATTAATATTAACATTAACATTAATATTAACATTAATTAATAATAATATTAACATTAAATTAATATGGACAAAATTGGGTAATTAATTTTTTGGGTTAAAATTTACCATGTCATCGGTCATGTCAGATGACAAATAATATTATTTAACATGTCACGTAAGCTGCCATATAAGGAGGGATGTATTGGAGGGACAATTTGGAGGTACGAATAGCATTACTCAACATAATATTAGGATGGAAGTGGAACTACCATAGGGTTGTGGGGCCCAACTTGACTGTCTATGGATGGTCAAGGTGCATATTGTGGGATGCTTAGAGAATCTCCAACCCTATTGTCTTGTTAAGTATTGTGAGTCTTAGGTGGCTCCTATGTGGCATGAGCCACAAGACAATGTCTTGTTTATGTGGCAAAATTATATCTCAAAAGACAATGAGATAGAAAAACTATCTCCAATGCAAAAGTATTTAGGAGACAATAAAAATTATTTTTTCCAACTTCCAAGGCAACTTTTAAGACAACTACTCATCTTCTTTCTTTTTTCTAGTATTTTTTATTCATAATTGATGACATGGAAGAGAAGACATTGTCAAGTGCATTGTCTAGAACAAGACAATCAACTTCACAATGTCTTCTTTAATTTTTGCCACATAAGCTTCATAATTGACTTGACAATTGCATTGGAGAACTTTTGAATAAAATTTTGTCATTCCTATGTGGCAACAACTTTTTTCCAAAGTCACAATAGGGTTGGAGATGCTCTTAGAGCATCTCCAACCCTATTGTCTTGTTAAGTGTTGTGAGTCTTAGGTGTCTCATATGTGACATGAGCCACAAGACAATGTCATGTATGTGGCAAAATTATATCTCAAAAGACAATGAGATAGAAAAACTCTCTCCAATGCAAAAGTATTGAGAAACAATAAAAAGTATTGTTTCCAACTTCCAAGGCAACTTTTAAGACAACTACTCATCTTCTTTCTTTTTTCTAATATTTTTTTATTCATAATTGATGACATGGAAGAGAAGACATTGTTAAGTGCATTGTCTAGAACAAGACAATCAACTTCACAATATCTTCTTTAATTTTTGCCACATAAGCTTCACAATTGACTTGACAATTGCATTGGAGAAGAACTTTTGAATAAAATTTTGTCATTCCTATGTGGCAACAACTTTTTTCCAAAGTCACAATAGGGTTGGAGATGCTCTTAGTACCACTAGTTAATGTGCACGTGCAAAAAAAAAAAAAAAAAAAAAAAAAAATATTATAAAAAATTTATCAAACTTAGAATTTGAACTTAAGTAACCAAGAAAACTACTCCAACCTTAACCACTTTAATTAGACTATTTAGTTATAAATAAATCATATTAGATAGTTAATACTTAGTTATATTTTTTAAAATAATTAGTGGAGTATTTAGGTAGTTAATTAGTTATTTATTATTATTATTCTAATTTATTTAAATTGTTGATGACGTTCATACTACTTAAACGGTTCACTTTTAAACCGTTTTGAAGCCTCGTTATATGATATAAGATATGTGATATTTCCAGACAAAACGAGTCATTAAGACCGTCCATATTATACCAAGACTCCCTTCTCGCATTTAAGTAAATTTGTTCGAAGATACTTCTTTCCCCCTTTACTAGTGATACCACTTATAACCACCTCCTTGATGATAATATGTGATATATTATGTTGTTGCGAACTTAGTGGATTGGGCACTTATGTTGTTCAATATTGTGTAATAGTTTCCTCAACTATCATTAGACTGGCTCAAGGATCATGGTGCATACGGTCCGGTCCAGGCCGGCCCACGGGCCGAATTCGGCGGGCCAGAACGGCCTCGGGCCGGTCCACGACCGGCCCTTAGTTTCAAACGGTCCGGGCCAGGTCCGGCCCGGTTCAGCTCCTATAGGCCCAGCCCGGACCACTGGACCGGACCAGTGGGTTGCCGGTCCGGGCCGAACCGGTCCACGGGCCGGGCCGGGCCGGGCCTTGGTCGGTTCGGGCCGGTTGAACCGGGCCGGCCCGATTTTGTTGTTTTTTTTTCTTTTCCTTACTTTATTTAAAGTATTTTTGTTAAATTATTTTCAAAAAAAATTTGTAATTTAATTTTGAAAAAAAATGGTAAAAGTAAAAAAATATTTCTCCCTCTTCCTTTATCCGGACTTGGGACCGGCAAATGCTTGCTTGGCATAGGCGGAGTTAAAAAATATTTTTTTAATTTTAAAAATAAAAAATAGTTTTTGAAAGTATAAGTTAAAATTTGAAAAGTATAAGTTAAAATTTAAAAGTATAAGTTAAAATTGAAATATTTTAAGTATAAAAGTATAAGTTTAAATGTACATACCTAATACCTTGCACCGTAGCCTCATTGTTGTTCGCCTTCATGCAATGAAAGCGATTCCAAATCCAGCTCGTGGACATCATGATCTTCTCCATTATTTTGGTTTTGAAATGTAGAGAAATGTTTGGAATGAGTTGTGTTTGAAAAATGGAATTTTTGGCCTATTTATAGAAATTTTTCAGGATTATTTTGATAATTTTGGGCCCAAAATGACCAAAATGCCCCTTCCAACGTTTTAAAAACGGCTATATGGGAGGGGCATTTTGGTAAAAGACCCCCCCAAACGGTCGGCTCAGTTTTTTTTTAAAAAAAATAAAACAAAAAATTCCAACGACTCACCCAACGGTCGGCTGGACCGGTCCAACCGGGCCGGGCTTAATACCGAATAAAAAAAATTTATCGGGCTGGGCCGGGCTCGGGCTGGGGGGGTGGCCCGACTCGACCCGACCCGTTGGGGGGTGGGGGGCTGGGCCGGTTCGGGCCTCGGACGGGCCGGGCCGGGCTGATTTGACCGCGGGCCGGTCCGGGCCTGGGCCGGGAACCGTGCTAACCGGCCCACCCTACACCATGACTCAAGGACGAGGTTTCCAGCCATATTTTGTAATTAGAGGTGAAGGGGGTGTCATACCGTGCCAGCCAGGCACGCCTGAGGCTGTGTTGACGCCAGCATGTGTCGCCGACCGTAATGACATGACACGATATGACATGAGGAAATTAATGATCATGTATTGTGCTCTGGTTCCCAAAATGGGGCATGGACACAACATGACACTTGCTAGTCGAGTGTTTGGCATGGGTGTAGCCTTTGTTGACGCGGCACGATGTGACACACGTATGCATGTCGGCACAAAATGTTGGAAACAATGCACGAAAATCGTTTCTCCAAACCAGAAAGTCCTGCAAGAGAACCGAACAAAAGCACACAAACCAAAAAATGCCAAACACAATTGCAAACACAAAGATTTTTGACGTAGAAAATCCTTGCAAAAAAAACCACGGGACGATCGGAGTCCAACCCTGAAGAACCTCTACTAATGGAATAAAGAGAATACACCCTCTACAAGCTTCTCCCGATCCAACACGGATCACCATAACTCACTTGAAAGAAGAAATTTTTTGATTGCGGACTCCGAAGAACAAGAGATGCCGAAAAATTATTCGAAACAATCTCTCTTTCACAATAGTCCTTAATCCTCTCTCTCTCTCTCTCTCTCTCAAAGATTGTAAAGCACTCTTGTTTTGAGATGAGTTTTCAACTAGCATGCATCACCCTTTTATAAGCCCTTGATAATCTATACATGGAAGGCCAATATATATGGAAACTTCCAATATGCATCAATCATATATTTAATGGAAATCCAATCATAATTGGCTTGCCATAATTGGAAACCCAATTATATGGAAAACTACTATATGAAGGGTCCAATTATAAATATATGATCAAAGTAAATATGGAAATCCACTCATATTTTTTTTTTACCATATATGTTCCAAAATAGGATCCATGCACTCCCCGAGCTTCTCCGACACACGGATGGCGCTCGTCACTCTCCAGGATATTCTCCACATAGGTTGGGAACCCCACCCACTCCAACAAATCTCCCCCTTCACAACTAGGTGGAGAAACTCGTCATCCCGACGATCCGCCTGTAGTACTCAAACTTTTCCCTTGGTAGAACCTTTGTGAGCATGTCCGCTCCATTGTCATCAGTATGGACCTTCTCAAGCATCGCGTCCTTCTTCTCAACCACATCTCGTATCCAATGATACCGAGTCTCAATGTGCTTGGACCGACTATGAAATGTCTAGTTCTTCACAAGATGAATAACACTCTGGATATCACAAAGCAAAGTATACTGCTCTTGCTTCAGCCCAATTTTCTGTAACAGCTTTTTCATCTACAGTAACTCCTTGCAAGCCTCCGTCGTCGCAATGTACTCTGCCTCTGTCGTCGACAAGGCAACACACTTCTGCAACCGCGACTGCCACGATACCGCTCCTCCAGCAAACGTTATCAGATAGCCCGAAGTCGATCGCCTTGTGTCTACATCTCCAGCCATATCAGCGTCGATATACCCAACCAGCTTCGGTTCGTCACCACCAAAAGAAAGTCTCCAATCAGCAGTGTCCTGAAGGTATCGTAGAATCCACTTGACCGCACTCCAATGTACATTTCCAGGATTTGAAAGGTACCTGCTAACTGTGCCAACTGCATTAGCGATGTCTGGCCCCGTATACACCATAGCATACATAAGGCTTCCCATAGCTGAGGCATATGGAAATCGCTCCATATCTTCTTTTCGTCCTCGGTAGATGGACACTGCTCCTCAGTGAACTTAAAGTGAGCCGCAAGGGGAAAACTCACTTTCTTCGATCTGTCCATCCCGAAACGCTGAAGTACTCGGTGAATGTACTTCTTTTGGGACAAGTGTAGCAGCTTGGACTCTCTCTTTCGGCTGATCTCTATCCCGAGAATAGTCTTTGCTGCACCCAAATCCTTCATAGAGAAGGCCACGTCCAATTGGCACTTCAACTCCGCTATCCTAGTGGCATTCCGACCCACTAATAACATGTCGTCAACATAGAGCAATAAAACGATGAAATCATCCTCGGCAAAGTATCTCAAAAATATGCAATGGTCCGACGTCGTCCGTGCATAACCATGCTCTCCCATAAATGACTCGAACTTTCTGTACCACTGCCTCGGAGCCTGCTTCAGACCATACAAGCTCTTTCTCAACTGGCAGACCAAATGTGACTTGCCCTTCTCACAGAATCCCTCTGGCTGCTCCATGTATAACTCCTCCTCAAGATCACCATGGAGGAATGCCGTCTTCACGTCCATCTGCTCGACCTCCAAGTCGAAACTGGCTTCCAATGCTAGCACCACCTGAATAGACGACTGTTTGACGACTGGCGAAAAGATCTTATCATAATCCACGCCTTTCCGCTGACTGTAGCCTTTAACTATCAGCCTCGCTTTGCATCGAGTACGAGTAGCATCATCCGTCTGCTTCACTCTAAACACCTATCGATTCTTCAAAGCCTTCTTGTCCTTTGGCAACCGTACCAGCTCATAAGTGGAATTGGCATGTAAGAAACTTATCTCCTCATGCATAGCCTGCATCCACTCCTGGTTGTGTTCGTGTTCCATAGCCTCTGCAAAGCTTTCGGGCTCTCCCCCATCAGTCAGTAGCACATACTCACCCAGTGAGTATCTTGTAGATGGTCGACGATCTCTGTTGCTCATTCTCAGTGGAGTCACTAGTGCTGGCTGTGTACCAACAGTCTCATCACCTTCAAGAACTGTCTCTCCGGTATGCTTATCCTCCTGAGGGACACCCTGATCACCATCAGCAAGCTGATGATCAAGGTTGGGAGCAACTCCATGTACTGGCTCTCCAATAACTGGATCCTCTACGATGTCCTCTGAAAACTGCTCGAAGCGAAATGAATCTAACTCAGGAAATTCCTCAGCCTCAGAAGGCATCTCGGAATCCTGAGTGTTGGTCATGGTCTGATCCTCGACGAATACCACGTCGCTGCTTCTGTAAAGCTTTCTTCCTACTAGGTCGTAGAGTCTATAGCCAAACTCATTCCAACCGTAGCCGACAAAGACGCATCGTCTCGTCTTCGGTTCAAGTTTGGACCTTTCGTCCTTCGGTACATGCCCGAAGGCCTTACAACCAAACACTCACAGGTGATTGTATGACGGCTCTTTGTCGTACCATACTTTGTCAGGCACATCACCCTACAAAGGAGCACTAGGAGATAAATCAATAACATAAGCAGCTGTGAGAAGAGCCCCACCCCAATAACTGCCTAGCAAATTTGCTTCTGACAGCAAACACCACACCCTCTCCATTAGTGTCCTGTTCATGCGCTCCGCTACACCATTTAGCTGAGGTGTCTTGGGCGGAGTCTTCTGGTGTCGTATCCCTTACTCTCTGCAATACACATCAAAGGGACCAATGTATTCGTCGCCGTTGTCGGACCGAACACACAATAACTTCTTGCCCGTCTCTCTTTCAATAGAGGCCTGAAACTCTTTGAAAGTGGGCAGCACCTGATCCTAGGTCTTTAAGTCATAGACCCAAACCTTCCTGGAACAGTCATCAATAAAAGTTACAAAGTAAGAAGCACCACCAATAGATTTTACCTTCATAGGACCGCGAACATCCGAGTGAATCAACTCGAGTAACGCCGGCTTCCTTGAACTTGGGTGACTTTGGAAAGACACCCTATTTTGCTTCCCAGCTAAGCAGTGCGTGCATTTCTCCAACTTTGTAGACTTGAGCCCTGGAATCACCTTCCTGTTCACCAAGTAGCTCATCCCCTTCTCGCTGATATGGCCGAGCCGCCTATGCCACAACTCGGTAGACGCATCACTGATTGCGTTCACCTCCTGTGTGCCCTGTGTGCTCCCCTCCATATAGTAGAGACCGGACTTCTTGCTTCCTCTGGCAATCACCATCGAACCTCTGAAAAGCTTCTACTGACTATTTTCAAAGAGACTGAAGAATCTCTCATCATCCAACCTTCTAACCGACACCAGGTTGAAACGGATATCAGGGACATGACGAACATCTTTGAGAACAAGAATTGCACCCGTCTTCGTCCTCAAATGCACATCTCCAATGGCAACCACCTTCGACACATATCTATTGCCCATCTTCAACACCCCACAGTCGCCTGTCGTGTAAGTGGCAAATAGTGCCCTGTTATGAGATACGTGCGCTGAAGTCCCTTATTCTACCAGCCAAGAATTGTCATCGTAGGCGAGGTTTGCGATAACCTCATCACCTACAACGATCACATCGCCTCCATGTATCGAGGCCGCCGCTGTAGTGTTCTCATCTTGCTTCCCCTTGTCGCCCTTCTTCTCTCTCTTCCGGGCGAAACAGTTCTGCTTGATGTGGCCCTTCTTGCCACAATGGTAACACTCCGAGTCCTCGTACCGACCCTTGGACTTCCCTCTGCTCTTGTCTCTGCCACCACCTGGACTCCTGCTTTTTCCCCTTCCGCGGCTCTCTGAAACTAGTGCCTCCGAGTGATGGGATGTGGATGAAGTGCCCTGAGAACGTCTTCGCATCTCTTCATTCAGTACCCCGCTCTTACAAACTCTAGACTGACCACGCCTTTCAGAGCAGAAGCGATCATAGATACTCGTACTGTAACGCCCCAGAACCAGAATACTGGAGAGCGGGGGCGTACATAGCCAGCTACGTATATTGAAGTGCAACCCACCTTGCTATACGGTCACGGCTGTCTAGATACATGAGGGTTTAACTACAAGCCATCAGTATCCTATGGTCATGAACAAGCCTATAGTCTCAATCTTAAGCAAGCAATAACAGTTACAAGATGACAGAACACCAAATATATAATAGCAAGGCGTCCCATACATTACACATTTGGATGATCATGAAGCTAGTCGTATAAAATATCAAGACTAGCAAGGGTTTCAGTCATACATGATCAACCCTAGGATTTGTCAATCATGTTACAGCCCATAGGCAGACAGTAAATAAGGTGCAATCGAGCTAAACACGTGCTCGTCGGCTAAACTCCTCAACGGAATAATTTTATAACAGAGTAGAAGAGCCAAAAATAAACCCACTCATTGCCAGGGTTACGCCTGGTGGTCACCATCTGGCTGAAAGATAGGTAGATCCTCTGGAGCTGCTCCAATATCTGGCTATACAAAACCAGCTGGGTCAGACCCCAAAAAGAGTAAGTGTCATAAAGGAGGCTTCACTTAGGAACTAAAACCAGCATAACATAATTGAATATTAAAGATAATTTTAAAAAAAACTGATAATAACAGGGACAACAACAGTAAGTTGAGTACGAGAAAACCATTTAAGTAGCCAGGTCACAACCCTTAAACCAAACAAGGACCGGGTTTGTAACCCTTCACCTGAATAGAAACCCGTCTCAAATACTTGTTGGTAAAGTAATAAGATAATAAACAAAGAGAGGACACAGAACTATTCCGGGAGCCAGGTTACAACCCTTAAACCAAACAAGGACTGGGGTTATAACCCTTCGCCTGAAGGGAACTTGACCCCTGATCATTATTGTTAAGCATAAATAATCATGCTATTGAAGTAAGGTAAAACATGACGAGCATGACATGGGGTACAATAAGACAATAAATAAAGAGAGAACACAGGACTGCTCCGGGAGCCAGGTTACAACCCTTAAAACAAATAACGACCGGGGTTGTAACCCTTCGCCTGAACAGAACTGGTCCCCTGATCATTATTGTTAAGGCAAGCATAAGTAATCATGTCATGTCACAATCTTGTACAGGATCAGGACAAGACGAAGCTGGGCTAGACTCCATCCAATCAATCACGGCCAATCAAAGAGTACAGCTTGATACTTTAACTAACTAGGGTTATTACAGGCCTAGTTACTAGCAAGATGCAATAAGATTATTCCAACAGCAACAAGCCCTGCAGATCATCCAGGTTATCCAGGTCGAATATCCATTCATGAAGGGTGCAACACGTGACGGTGTGTGTAGTGCCCCGTCCCGCAAAGTCAACCGGAGGAATTGAAACGCCGACGGTGTTCGGCCTTAGCCCTGCAACGGTTGCTCGAAGGCTCGCTCGGTCAAGACGACCGCTCGCTCAGGTGGGGTAGTTTCGGTGAACTTGCCTCATCTTTGCCTTCACATAATAAATCGTGTTTTCAACTTTGACAAGTAGGCTTAATAATAAAAGAGACGAATCCACATAGCTAAGGGAATAATTCCGACAGGTCGAAATGAGTTAGAACATGGAAAACGTTCCACGGTCGGCCTAGAGTTGGTGCACGGTGTGCTTTGAAAATGACACTCGGTCCTTTGTCCCGTGGCTTGAGAGAATAAAAGTTGGTCTTCGACACAAAACTATAAACTTGCCTAAGTCATAGGTGTCGCCCGCGTAAATGCTCGATAAAGCATGCACGTTTTTGAAATGCAAGGCTTGGCATAGCCTTTGCTCGTCCCTCGGGTTAAGTTGTAGGCTTGAGTAAGTTAGGCAAAGTTATGCCGGTCGACCTAAGTTATTCAAGTGCTGTCCCGTCCTTTCTGCGGTTGTCAAGTTAAATAGTCCCACGATCCCAAGGTCCGTCAAATGAGGTATAACTTGGACGATGGCATTACGTAGAACATGTGTTGGTCTAAGGCACGAGCCCCGGTTGGTTCAGTGGGAATTTAGCCACAGTCTGTCGATACTTAAGAAAGACGTTATGTTCATATAAAGTGGGCAGGCTATACGATAGCTGTTCCCTGAGTTTAAAAGAATGTTAAGTCTAAGCGATGGTTTGTCGCCGATAGGAAATATGTCAGGACTGTGGTTCAGTCGCCGAGGCAACCCTGGTTTGGGCTCTGCAAAGGAAGTATGAAAAGAGTAAAGCAAAGTAGCGAAATGATGATGATGAGACCATGTATTACGTTAAGTCTAGAAGTTAGCGTAGACACGTAGTCATGGACAACTTGTCGATAAGGGCGATGGTTTCTTCGAGCGGCAGCCCTGGGCCATGGGCACCGACTTGGCCTAGGAAGAAACAGGTTATAGTCGAGCTGGGTAATAGGCAACCGGTAGGTCGGAGACTTGCATCGAGAATTGCAACCGGCGGTATAAGGGTCCCGAATGCCAGGCTATGTCCACGATGGCTAGTTAATGCCAGTGACCATTCATATAGATGCGTCGGCACGGGCGACAATCCGCGTGTGTGCCTTTGGATTGGGTTGAATGTGTATGCAGTTAAAAGACACATTGTTTGGGCCTAAGATTTGGCTACAACGAAGGCGGCGTGCTTCGGCACGAGATGTGGCATCGAGTGTTAAGTCGTTGGCATAGAGTTGCATATGTTAGGCTTGAGCTGTTGCGAGTTAAGTCAAGAAGGGCCGTAGGGCAAGTTGTGTGAAGTTACATTGAGTTGCTGGACACGACCTCGAAATATGAGGCACGGCCGCGTTGTTAAAATACAAGTGTAGGCGAGACTAAACGAGGAGGCGCTGCCTCAGAAATATTGAAGCACGAATCGAGTTATGGCACGACCGAGTCGTTACGTCCCAGAGTTTGGCACAAAAGACAAGTATAAATCGGTGCGTCGATAATGCAAGCACGAGAAAGGCTAGAGGCAAGGAAATGGAATCTTTCGTGTAGTTGCGTCTCTGATTATGGCCGTAAGTCAAATACGACTTGATAGGTTAACATTATTGGCACGAGAAGGGTCTAAGGCAAAAGTATGAGTTAACGTCGTTGTGCAAGCACGGGATGGTCCTTAGACACAAGTATGCAAAGGCGTCGGTCCTAAAACTGATCCTAAGGCAAGAATAGAAAGACAATCGTAAAAGGGTTTATGTTGCACAAAGTCAAATAAAACGTGTTGGTTTTGTATGGATGGGCGAGGAGCTCACTCCACCAGTACAGTTGAGTACTGACACCCACACAGTATTTCATGTGCAGGCATAGGTAGAAGCTTGTGGCATGGAGCTCGCTTGGATGCATCGAGGCACGGAGTTCCTTGGCGATTCGAAGCGTGCGGCCGCATGGACTGAAGACTTATACAGGACATAATGTATGGACATCGCCTTCCGAAGCTTCCGCTGGCTCAAGCATTATAATCGAGAGATGAGAGAGAGCAGAGTGACTTGTAATCGAGAGAAAAGTGAGCACGAGAGACTTGTAATTTGGCCTTGTGCCCACAAATGTAATCTTGTATTCAATATCAATAAAGAGCTTCTTTTGAATGATTTGTGTTCATGTGTACTTGTTCTTAAATTCTGCTGCATGTTTTAATATTTCTGCTTGGGACTTTTGTACGACGACCCCGTCACCGCCGATGTAATCGGCCGTTATGAAACTGCCTTGCACGAGCGCAATCTAGGCTCGTACGGCATCACGCCTTAGCGAGGACGATCGCTCCTACGGGAGCGGGGCATGACATAATGGTATCAGAGCACAGCTTTACATCCTTGGACTTCACATCGAATGTCTCAGTTTTGAAAGCTCGTCGTTGTTAAAGAAGTGTGCGCTCTCTCTCGAATGTCCCTCGGCATGTCCATACAATAAGTCTAAATATTTTCAAAAGCTCGTACAAGCGTTCAATCGAATGCATCGATAGGCGACGGCCTTTGGGCCGAACGGTGTCAACTTGTCTTGAATGAAAACACATGCTATTGTTAGCAAAAGTTGCGTGCGTGCCCAAATAGTCCTACGTCGACGTTAGAAATTGAGCATGGAAACTCGAAATATAGTCCGTACGGGATAGTTATGCAGCACAACTTAGCCCGCACGTCGCGCACCTAGACTTTTTGGTACAAATGAGTCGCAAGCGATATTGAGTACCGTTCGGTCGGGAAACGAAGCGACACTTAAAGTGTCTATCGATAGAAACGCTATCAGACTAACGCTTAGACGTACGTGGAAGATCGATTTGGATTTTGAGGAGTAGTGCAAACGACTTAGCCCGTCGATGCGACGTGAGCGATTACGCTAGAGATTCGTCGAACGAATCTGAAGGACGAGTTAGCGAGTAATACGAATGTGATTTGTAGGCTAGATCGGATGGCTCGAATCCGAGTGGTGTATGGATTTTCTTGGAAATCATTCGAGCGAAGACTGAGGATTAGAAATAATAACGAGTACGTCGGCGAGGCGATACGATCGCGCATAGCGTTAGAACGCGTCATGCTTAGTTGGTCGTGACTTCGAAAGTCCCGAATGAGAAGTCGTTCGGACAATTTGTCAATGGGCAACGCGAGTTAGAAAATGATTCAGAACGATGAACAAAAGTGAATGTCTTGATCGAGGAAAACCTAGAGGATCGTGCTTACTATTTCGTATTGCGTCTAATGAAATGTGACTTGACTTTTGGACAACGATCTTGAAACGAACTTGAGGAATAGCGATCAAACTTGATCTTGAATATCGAAGAGAATATGGAATATCCAGTTCGGACAATAGCATCAGTTGTACGACTCGAAATTGGTTGCAAAGGAAGATCGTCAGGTTACGCATATCATCGATGGTATTGAGGCGTATCAAAGATCGATATGCGATAACTCGGGGGTACTCTGATTCGGCGAATGACGGTCGTGCAGATGTCATGGTTCCGATGGATGCTATACTCGGGATGTTGAAATACGTCAAGTAAAAGATAGACTTGGCTCGAGGATTTTCTAAGTTGAACGAATGACGATCGAACTATCGAACTTGGCTTGGATGAAAATGGAATGTTTGGATTTGCTTCGTCGATAACCACAACGTTGACGTTCTTGTCTCATGCGAGCGCTACTCCAGCCTCACACATGCGTCACGCCGATTAGGGCGATCACTCTGCGTGAGCGCTGGTATAGTGAATTATACAGCGGGGGTGGTCAAACTTGCACGGGGCGACAATTTGTGCTTCGACTTGTGGTTTGATGCGAAGATGGACTCGAGAATGAATTGGTGTGCTTGTCGATTGAATTTTAGGATTGCGTAGGTCCAATCTGCGTATCGAGAATGAACGAGTCTAGACTCAAACAAGAGTTACGCCCCGATGAGAATGATTATTCCGCGGGAGCGTTGCATGGTGATTCATGAACCACCGTGGATAATCAAACTCGCGTGAGATTGGGGCACAACATATTGTCAAAGCTAGACGACCTCGTGATCGAATACATGAATTGGTTAGAATTGGTGATTTGAATGGATTCAAATATGTACAACGAATGTATTGATGCAAATAGGTGATCGTGCTCGATGTTTAGAAATCTGAGTGACGCGAGCTTGTGTAGAAAATCCCGTACTACCGACTATGGTTTGACCCTAGGATTGGGGTCAGTGTTGGCATTATTGTTGGAGAACTATGATTCCAATCCTGACATTAACTTAGCCTCGAAAAGAATTGGCCTAGCGGTTAGGCGAGACGCCTGTCTCAAGTGTTAGCAATCAAAAGATTGATCTTGAGGATTGGCATGGATGGATAGCGTGTATCACGAATAGGAAACCCTGCTCACGAGATTCGGCTGACATGCATATATTTCTGGGATGCCTGAGTATGTGCACGATGCGACTCGAGTGACAATGACAAATTCTCTATCATGCGGTTTAGCTGAATGCATGTATTTTGAGGACGCTTGGAATACGTGCACGATCCAACCAAGCGATACGATGAATTCAAATAAGACTTCGGGAATGGAAGAATGTCGATAATTTGAAATCGTATTAAGGGAAAGAATGATAATAGTGTAAGCGTGGCTCCGAATCGAGGAAACGCGTAGGCAGAGTGTATACGATAAGTACTGGCGTACCTGCACGACTGTGATAGTCCTGTGTCTAGGTACGATTAAGTCTTGGCCATAGAAATGGTAGGATGGCTTGCCTTCAGGAAAGTCTAAAGGACGAGACTTGTTCTGAGTGGTGTATGTTGTAGTACCCCGTCCCGCAAAGTCAATCGAAGGAATCGAAACGCCGACGGTGTTCGGCCTTAGCCCTGCAACGGCTGCTCGAAGGTTCGCTCGGTCAAGACGACCGCTCGTTCAGGTAGGGTAGTTTCGGTGAACTTACCTCATCTTTGCCTTCACATAATAAATCGTGTTTTCAACTTGCACAAGTAGGCTTAATAATAAAAGAGACGAATCCACATAGCTAAGGGAATAATCCCGACGGGTCGAAATTAGTTGGAACATGGAAAATGTCCCACGGTCGGCCTAGAGTTGGTGTACGGCGTGCTTTGAAAATGACACTCGGTCCTTTGTCCCGTGGCTTGAGAGAAGGAAAGTTGGTCTTCGACACAAAACTATAAACTTGCCAAAGTCATAGGCGTCGCCCACGTAAATGCTCGATAAAGCATGCACGTTTTCGAAATACAAGGCTTGGCATAGCCTTTGCTCGTCCCTCAGGTTAAGTTGTAGGCTTGAGTAAGTTAGGCAAAGTTATGCCGGTCGACCTAAGTTATTCAAGTGCTGTCCCGTCCTTTCTGCGGTTGTCAAGTTAAATAGTCCCACGATCCCAAGGTCCGTCAAATGAGGTATAACTTGGGCGATGGCATTACGTAGAACATGTGTTGGTCTAAGGCACGAGCCCCGGTTGGTTCAGTGGGAATTTAGCCACAGTCTGTCGATACTTAAGAAAGACGTTATGTTCATATAAAGTGGACAGGCTATACGATAGCTGTTCCCTGAGTTTAAAAGAATGTTAAGTCTAAGCGATGGTTTGTCGCCGAGAGAAAATATGTTAGGACTGTGGTTCAGTCGCCGAGGCAACCCTGGTTTGGGCTCTGCAAAGGAAGTATGAAAAGAGTAAAGTAAAGTAGCTAAATGATGATGATGAGACCATGCATTACGTTAAGTCTAGAAGTTAGCGTAGGCGCGTGGTCATGGACAACTTGTCGACAAGGGCGATGGTTTCTTCGAGCGGCAGCCCTGGGCCATGGGCACCGACTCGGCCTAGGAAGAAACAGGTTATAGCCGAGCTGGATAATAGGCAACGGGTAGGTTGGGGACTTGCATCGAGGATCGTAACCGGTGGTGCAAGGGTCCCAAATGCCAGGCTATGTCCACGATGGCTAGTTAATGCCAGTGACCATTCATATAGATGTGTCGGCACGGGCGGCAATCCGCGTGTGTGCCTTTGGATTGGGTTGAATGTGTATGCAGTTAGAAGACACAATATTTGGGCCTAAGATTTGGCTACAACGAAGGCGGCGTGCTTCGGGACGAGATGTGGCATCGAGTGTTAAGTCGTTGGCATAGAGTTGCATATGTTAGGCTTGAGCTATTGTGAGTTAATTCAAAAAGGACCGTAGGGCAAGTTATGTGAAGTTACATTGAGTTGCTGGGCACGACCTCAAAATATGAGGCACGGCCGCGTTGTTACAATACAAGTGTAGGCGAGACTAAGCGAGGAGACGCTGCCTCGGAAATATTGTAGCACGAATCGAGTTATAGCACGACCGAGTCGTTACGTCCCAGAGTTTGGCACAAAAGACAAGTATAAGTCGGTGCGTTGACAATGCAAGCACGAGAAAGGTCTAGAGGCAAAGAAATAGAGTCTTTCGTGTAGTTGCGTCTCTGATTATGGCCGTAAGGTAAACATGACTTGATAGGTTAACGTTATTGGCACGAGAAGGGTCTAAGGAAAAAGTATGAGTTAACGTCGTTGTGCAAGCACGGGATGGTCCTTAGACACAAGTATGCAAAGGCGTCGGTCCTAAAACTGATCCTAAGGCAAGAATAGAAAGACAATCGTAAAAGGGTTTATGTTGCACAAAGTCAAATGAAAGGTGTTGGTTTTGTATGGGTGGGCGAGGAGGTCACTCCACCAGTACAGTTGAGTACTGACACCCACACAGTGTTTCATGTGCAGGCACAGGTAGAAGCTTGTGGCGTGGAGCTCGCTTGGATGCGTCGAGGCACGGAGTTCCTTGGCGATTCGAAGCGTGCGGCCGCATGGACTGAAGACTTATACAGGACATAATGTATGGACATCGCCTTCCGAAGCTTCCGTTGGCTCAAGTATTGTAATCGAGAGATGAGAGAGCAGAGTGACTTGTAATCGAGAGAAAAGTGAGCACGAGAGACTTGTAATTTGGCCTTGCGCCCACAAATGTAATCTTGTATTCAATATCAATAAAGAGCTTCTTTTGAATGACTTGTGTTCATGTGTACTTGTTCTTAAATTTCACTGCATGTTTCAATATTTCTGCTTGGGACTTCTGTGCGACGATCCCGTCGCCGCCGATGTAATCGGCCGTTATGAAACTGCCTTGCACGAGCGCAATCTAGGCTCGTACGGCATCACGCCTTAGCGAGGAAGATCGCTCCTACGGGAGCGGGGCGTGACAGTGTACTGGAAATGTGCCCTACTCGTCGGTAGGCTACAAGTCTGTTAGTGCGCCCAGATAACGGGATTGCTTGTAGCTGGAAAATCTCTCCATGACTACTGGATTTTCTAGTTATTATCCTTAATCAATTTAAGTAGGTACCCCTGACCGTGGTATTCAGGGGTCCCTATCCTAGACATGATGCAAGACAATACTGGTTTATTTATACAAACACAATCGTCCACAGTGTCAGGTCATTCATTCTTGTCATGTCGAGCTAGCTGTCATAACAGCATAATGGGGTGCGTCATGTCAGGTTTACTTATCAAGAGTGCGCCACGGTAGGCCACTGTCGTGTTCTGGGAACATGTGCAAAATCTATATGGTTCAAGCATTCTCAGAGGAAACATGAGCGTAAATATAACATTCCAATATAATAATAATATAATAATAATAATAAAAGAGGACAGGGACTATAGAAGGAGCCAGGCAGCTAAGGGAAACAAGCTCATGCGGCTGCGGGCTCATGCGGCTAGAAAGAACGGGCGCATGCGGCTGAAGAATGCAAGGCACATGCGGCTATAGGGAGCAAGCACATGCGGTTGGAAAGATGCGAGCTTATGCGGCTGGAAGAACGGGTCATATGCGGCAGCGGGGAACAACTCATGCGGCTGGAGGGATCAACGCCATGCAGCTCAAGGGGAGTTAGGCTTATGCGGCCGAAAGGGAACAAGTCATATGCGGCAGCAGGAAAGCAATGCCATGCGGCTGGGGGAAAATGACTTCATGCGGCAGCGGGATGCAGGAGTTCATGCGGCTGGGAGAATGCGAGTCTATGCGGCTGCGGTCGAGCAGAGCCATGCGGCTGGGTCATGCCGAGGCCTTATGCGGCTGCGGGAAACGGGTTATATGCGGCAGCGGGCTATTGAGTTCATGCGACAGTATTGCCATGCGGCAAATATTGTCATGCAGCCAGAAAAAACTTGCCGCCTGAAGGTCCATGCGGTCAAGTACTGCTCTTCTTCCCCACTTGTCCGAGAAGAAGAGCCATGAAGTCCATGGCTTCAAAGCTCCACTAAACCTTCATTCATGGTCAGAATTCGGACTTCCATAGGTCAAAATAGAGCAGAAAGAAATTCTCTACAATATGGAACCATAAAAACTTAGAAATAACAATATTAAGTAGATCAAAATCCAAGAAATCCATAAATATAATAAGCTTAGATCTACACAAATTGAACCATGAAAATAAAAAATACTAAGTATTAAAGTGTCTTAGAATCTCATGGAGAAGAAAATAGAATAATAAAACTTGATTTCCTCCATACAGCAAGCTGTACTTGCCTAAGCTTCCTGTTAGGTGGAAGAGAGTAATGGTAAAGAAGAAGAAGAAGTAATGATGAGAGAGAGTGTGTGTTAGCGGCTAATAAAGGAAAAGAGGGTGGTAGGTGGGGTTGGTTCTCATAAAAAACTAAGCCATGCCAAACCATGCAAATCGAACCGAACCAAGCAATGAGATACCACAATAAACCATGCTATGAGACATGCCATGAATCAAAATACGTACACGTATACCAAAATGCGTAATACGAACTATGGTCGTTATAACTCTACCCACTTAAAAGAATTTCGTCCTCTAAATTTAATTAAGAGGTTAGAGAGGCAAGGACAAGCTATACTAATCACATGCAAGCTATAACAAGGCAATCAATCGAGCAATCATCCATTCAAGCAAGGAATTGAGAGCATAAGGCATAAGGAAGACATTATACCTTACGAGTCAAACAGGTCGGGATATCGCGATCGGATATCATCCTCACACTTCCACGTTGACTCACCCAAAGAGTGATGATCCCAAGCAACACGGACTAAACTAATAGTCTTATTCTTGAGTATTTCTCTTTTCGGTCCAATATAGACACGAGCCTCTCCTCATACGAAAGGTTGGTACCAACAACCAATTTCGAATGATCCAGGATGTGGCTCAGGTCTGGGATATACCATCGTAGTTGGGATACATAGAATACGTCATGCACCTCACGTAGCGACGGCGGAAGAGCGAGACGATATGATACATTTCCTACTCGCTCCGGAATATCGAACAGCCCTATATACCTAGGACTAAGCTTTTCCCGTACGCCGAAACGAATGATGCCACGGTTAGGCAAAATCCTCAGGAATGCATGGTCGCCGACCGAGAATTCAAGGGGACGTCGATGAGAATCGGTCCAATGACGCTGGCGATCTTGGACAACTCGAATATGATCTCTGACTCTTCTGACCACCTCAACCGTCTGAGCAATCATTTCGGACCGAGCATCTGCCTCTCACCAACATTATCCTATGCTAACGGGGATCTGCACTTCCTACCATACAGTGCCTCGAACGGAGCCATCTGGATACTGTCCTGGAAACTGTTATTGTACGAGAACTCGACCAGGTACAGGTGATCTTCCTACAAACCACCGAAGTCGAGTGTACAAGATCTCAACATATCTTCCAGGGTCCGTATGGTACGCTCTGACTGACCATCTGTCTGCAGATGATAAGCTGAGATGAACTGGAGGTGGGTTCCCAAACTCTCTTGCAGGCTGTGCCAAAAGTGCAACATAAATCTTGAATCTCTGTCCGAGGTAATACTGATTGGTACACCGTAAAATATAATAATTTGTCTGAGGTACATCTTTGCTAGCTGAGCCGTCGACTGACCAACTCTGAATAAGAGAAAGTGAGCCACCTTCGTGAGCCTGTCGACTATAATCCAGATAGCGTCTTTACCGGCCGGGGACCTAGGTAATCCAGTCACGAAATCTATGGTTATATGCTCCCACTTCTATTCTGGAATCGGCAAGGGCTGAAGAAGTCCAGCTGGCCTCTGATGTTCATCTTTAACTTGTTGGCAAACCAAACACCGGAAGACAAACCGGGCTATCTCCCTCTTCATGCCATTCCACCAAAAGTGCTGATAAATATCACGGTACATCTTCGTACCACCGGGATGAACCGAATACTGAGAACTATGAGCCTCTTCCATGATCTCCTGTCTGATATCACCACTGGGTACACAAAGACGCTTCCTATATCGAAGTTTACCGTCCTCATGGATGCATAACTCTGGTCTTCGTCCTGCCTCGCACTCTGCTCTGAGCCGCTGAAGCTTGGAATCTGCTGACTGCGCCATCCGGATCCTCTCGACTATAGTGGACTGAACTTCCATACTGGCCATCAGTGCCACACTGGTAGGAATGACAACTTCTATACCCATCTTCTGAAGATCTGCTAACAGCTCTGGTTGTCCTGTTAGAAAATAAACTCCGGCTCTTCTGCTCAATGCATCTGCAACGACGTTGGCCTTCCCAGGATGATACTGTAAGTTGACATCATAATCCACAAGTAGCTCTAGCCACCTCCTCTGACGCATGTTAAGATCCCTCCGAGTGAACACATACTTCAGGCTCTTGTGGTCGGTGAAAATCTCTACATTATCTCCATACAAGTAGTACCTCCAAAGCTTAAGTGCAAACACTACTGCTGCCAACTCCAAATAATGGGTTGAGTAATTTCTCTCATGATCACGAAGTTGGCATGAAGGATAAGCTATTACCTTCCCATGCTGCATCAAAATATATCATAAACCTCTGCCTGAAGCATCACAATACACTGAGAATCCCTCGGTTCTATCTGGAAGCGTGAGAATGGGTGCCGTCATCAAACCTCGCTTCAATTCTCAAAAGAATCCTGACACTCTGCTGTCCAAGCAAACTGCACATCCTTGCGGGTCAACTGGGTCAATGGTGCTGAAATCCGAGCAAAGTCTGAAACAAATTGCCGGTAGTAGCCGGCTAAGCCAAAAAAACTATGAACTTCTGCAACTGTACTGGGTACTGGCTACGTCTCAATAGCCACGATTTTTTGGGGATCTACTTCTACTCCTCCTCTGGTGATGATATGACCCATATATGAAGTGCATTCGAGCCAGAACTCGCATTTACTAAACTTGGCATACAACTGGTGCTCCTTGAGAATCTGAAGAACCATACGGAGATGCTGCTCATGCTCCGCTTCACTCTTTCTGTAGACCAGGATGTCGTCTATGAACACAATTACGAACTAATCTAAATAAGGCATGAAGATACGATTCATGAGGTCCATGAATACAGCCGGCGCATTGGTTGCTCCAAATGGCATAACAAGGAACTCCCAATGCCCATATCTAGATCTAAAAGCTGTCTTCGGGATGTCCTTCTCTTTGACTCTGATCTGATGGTATTCTGACCGTAAATCAATCTTCGAGAATACTGCTGCCCCCTTGAGTTGATCAAACAAGTCATCTATCATCGGGAGAGGGTATCTGTTCTTGATTGTCACTGAGTTTAAGGTACGATAATCTACACATAATCTGGACGTACCATCCTTATTTTTCATAAGAAGCATCGGGGCTCCCAAAGGTGATCCACTAGTACGAATGAATCTCTTGGTCCTGAGTTCTTCAATCATCTTGTACAATGTCTCTAGCTCTGATGGCGCCATCCTGTAGACTCTCTCCGACACTGGGGCTGTCCCTGGGATCAAGTCTATGGTGAACTCGATCTCTCGTTCTGGCGGCATTCCTGAAAGCTCTTTTGGAAAAACATATGGAAACTTTCAACTATCCGGGGCAACTGTACTGCTGCTACTGCCATCCATAATATTGGAGGAGAAGGTTCAACTTTGCCTCGGGAAAAAGGAAAACTCTGGCTCGCCTGGAATGCTAAAAATAACCCTGCCAATATGGTAGTCTATTCTAGCATACTGGTTACTCAACCAATCTATCCCTAAGACCACATCATAATCGGCCATCAGGAATTCTATCAATCTAGCGAGAAACTCTCTACCGCTAACTACGATCCGACACGAGGAAAACACTCTATCTACTCCCACAAGTCCATTACCAGTAATTATATTGAGCCTTACTGATAATGACTCGGGCTCCAGTCCTATCCGTGTCGCGAATCGTGCAGACATAAATGAATGTGATGCACCAGAGTCAAATAATACTGAAGCTGGAAAGGTGTTGACGAAAATAGTGCCTGCCACCACCTCACCTGGTGCTAATCCTTCTTCTCCCATGGTCAAATCCAGCACTTGACCAAGTCCTCTAGGTGCGGATCCCCTCTGCTGAAAACTTCTCTGTCTTCTCTGGATCAGGGCTTGGGCTTGGGCATACTGCTGCAGTCTTTGCTGCTGGAATGCCTGGGTCTGCGTCGACAATGGCCTCGGAAAGGGGTACTGCTGCTGCTGGACTGGTGCTGGTCCTCTCAACGAAGGACTAGAGAAGGCTGATGAAGATGAACTCCCCCTGTTCGGGTAGTTCCTAACCCTGTGGTCCGGGGCGCCATAAACCAAGCACAAACCCTGTGCTCTGCGACACTCTGATACCACATGCCCTGGCTTCCCGCAGTGTGAGCATCCCACTGCGGAAGAGTGCTTCTGCTTCTGAGGGTACGTCGGGGTTGAATGTTGAACCGACGTCACTGAGGCCGCCCACCTCGGAGCTCCAATGGTCAAAGCCCTAGCTGTCGGGACTGGTACTGAAGACTGATTCATTTGGCTATGGGATCGCTTCCGACCCCCGGTCCGGTCCACGATCCTCTGGGAGGTATACTCATGCCTCCTGGCTGCTCTCAATACTGCATCAAAAGTCTGATGCTCAAACTGCTACATTGCCAATAAGACCTCTAGATGGAGCCCCTGCTGGAACCGTTGGGCTTTGTCGAACTCGGTTCCCACCAAAGTGGAAGCAAACCGATTAAGTCTCGAAAACTCGACCGCATATCCGTCGACCGTCATGCCCATATGCTTCAGATTGGTGAACCTCGTCTGTAGATCGTACCGAGCTACAACATCAAAGTACTTGGTCTGGAATCTCTTACGGAATACTGCCTATGAAATAGGTGCCACTAATCCAACGGCCTGCGCCACCCACCAGCTGCGGGCGAGATCCAATAACTACAGGCGCACCACGGCCACCTTCTCGTCTTCTGGAGTCATGGCTGCTTCTAGAATCACCTCTGTGTCCTGAAGCCAAGCGTCTGCGGCAATCGTATCTTTGCTACCATCGAAGAAGGGAGAGTTCAAGCGCTTGAAGCTGTTGGCCGCACTGTTACCTTGATTACCTCCTCTGGTCAGAGCATCTATCACTGTCGGGTACAATGCATCGCCTCAACGATATTGAGAAGCTAACAATGTCCTGATGAGACCCACCAAGGTGCCATCATCAGGCTGTGTAGGCTGGACGGGCTGAACTAGTGGCTCTTGACCCCCAGTAGGCATAACCATGGAGGCTACTCCTAAATGCTGGGCTTGATCTCCAGGTTGCTGCTGGTCCACGGAAGGTGCTCCGCCTTGCTGACCGGTAGGACCAGGAACAATGCTGCTGAAGAAGACGACATAGGAAACAATAATGAATGACCAGGACAGATCAAAGACAAGCATGTGATCAGGTCAAGAATTCAGGGATTCAGAGGATACGAGCATAGATCAAGGATGAGTACTGATTGAGACATCTATTCGGTAAACCCTCACATATCTTGATTTACAAGACCTGCATGGGCCACCACTTAAACCATGTAACACCCCAGAACTAGAATACTGGAGAGCGGGGGCATACATAGACAGCTATGTATATTGAAGTGCAACCCACCTCGCTATACGGTCACGGCTGTCTAGATATATGAGGGTTTAACTACAAGCCATCAGTCTCCTATGGTCATGAACAAGCCTATCGTCTCAATCTCAAGCAAGCAATAACAGTTACAAGATGACAGAACACCAAATATATAATAGCAAGGCGTCCCATACATTAAATATTTGGATGATCATGAAGCTAGTCGTACAAAATGTCAAGACTAGCAAGGGTTTCAGTCATACATGATCAACCCTAGGATTTTTCAATCATGTTACAGCCCGTAGGAACACAGTAAATAAGGCACAATCGAGCTAAACACGTGCTTGTCGGATAAACGCCTCAAAGGATTAATTTTATAATAGAGTGGGAGAGCCAAAAATAAACCCACTCGTCGCCAGGGTTACTGGTGGTCACCATCTGGCTGGAAGATAGGTAGATCCTCTGGAGCTGCTCCAATATCTGGCCATATAAAACCAGCTGGATTAGACCCCAAAAAGAGCAAGTGCCACAAAGGAGGCTTCACTTAGGAACTAAAACCAGCATAACATAGTTGAATATTAAAGATAATTTTAAAAGAAACTGATAATAACAGGGACAACAACAGTAAGTTGAGTACGAGAAAACCATTCAAGTAGCCAGGTCACAACCCTTAAACCAAACAAGGACCGGGGTTGTAACCCTTCACCTGAATAGAAACCCGTCTCAAATACTTGTTGGTAAAGTAATAAGACAATAAACGAATAGAGGACACAGAACTGTTCCGGGAGCCAGGTTACAACCCTTAAACCAAACAAGAAACGGGGTTGTAACCCTTCGCCTGAAGGGAACTTGACCTCTGATCATTATTGTTAAGCATAAATAATTATGCTATTGAAGTAAGGTAAAACATGACAAGCATGACATGGGATGCAATAAGACAATAAACGAAGAGAGGACACATGACTGCTCCGAGAGCCAGGTTACAACCCTTAAACCAAACAAGGACCGGGGTTGTAACCCTTCGCCTGAACAGAACTGGTCCTCTGATCATTATTGTTAAGGCAAGCATAAGTAATCATGTCATGTCACAATCTTGTACAGGATCAAGACAAGACGAAGTTGGGCTAGACTCCATCCAATCAATCATGGCCAAGCAAAGAGTATGGCTTGATACTTTAACTAACTAGGTTTATCACAGGCCTAGTTACTAGCAAGATGCAATGAGATTATTCCAATAGCCACAAGTCCTGCAGACCATCCAGGTTATCCAGATCGAATATCCATTCATGAAGGGTGCAACACGTAACGGTGTGCTGGAAATGTGCCGTACTCGTCGGTAGGCTACAAGTTCGTTAGTGCGCCCAGATAACGGGATTGCCTGTAGCTGGGAAATCTCTCTATAACTACTGGATTTTCTAGTTATTAGCCTTAATCAATTTAAGTAGGTACCCCTGACCGTGGTATTCAGGGGTCCCTATCCTAGACATGATGTAAGACAATGCTGGTTTATTTGTACAAACACAATCGTCCATGGTGTCAGGTCATTCATTCTTGTCATGTCGAGCTAGCTGTCATAACAGCATAACAAGGTGTGTCATGTCAGGTTTACTTGTCAAGAGTGCACCACGGTGGGCCACTGTCGTATTCTGGAAACATGTACAAAATCTACATGGTTCAAGCATTCTCAAAAGAAATATGAGCGTATATATAACATTCCAATATAATAATAAAAGAGGACAAGGACTATGGAAGGAGCCAGGTAGCTAAGGGAAATAATCTCATGCGGCTGCGGGCTCATACGGCTAGAAAGAACGGGCGCATGCGGCTGAAGAATATAGGGCGCATACGGCTATAGGGAGCAAGCGTATGTGGCGGGAAAGACGGAAGCTTATGCGGCTGGAAGAACGGGTCATATGCGACAGCGGGGAACAACTCATGCGACTGGGGGGGATCAACGCCATGCGGCTCAAGGGGAGATAGGCTTATGCGGCCGAAAGGGAACAAGTCATATGCGGCAGCGGGGAAGCAATGCCATGCGGCTGGGGGAAAATGACTTCATGCGACAGCGGGATGCGGGAGTTCATGCGGCTGAGAGAATGCGAGTCTATGCGGCTGCGGTCGAGCAGAGCCATGCGACTGGGTCATGCCGAAGCCTTATACGGCTGCGGGAAACGGGTTATATGCGGCAGCGGGCTATTAAGTTCATGCGGCAGTATTGCCATACGGTAAATATTGTCATACGGCCAGGAAAAACTTGTCGTATAAAGGTCCATGCGGTCAAGTACTGCTCTTCTTCCCCACTTGTCCGAGAAGAAGAGCCATGAAGTCCATGGCTTCAAAGCTCCACTAAACCTTCATCCAAGATCTGAATCCGGACTTCCATAGGTCAAAATGGAGCAGAAAGAAATTCTCTACAACATGGAACCATCAAAACCCAAGAAATCCAAAAATATAATAAGCTTAGATCTACACAAATTGAACCATGGAAATAAAAAATACTAAGTATTAAAGTGTCTTAGAATCTCATGGAGAAGAAAATAGAACAATAAAACTTGAGTTCCTCCATGAAGCAAGCTGCACTTGCCTAAGCTTCCTGTTAGGTGGAAGAGAGTAATGGTGAAGAAGAAGTAATAAAGAAGAAGTAATAAAGAAGAAGTAATGAGGAGAGAGAGTGTGTGTTGGCAGCTAATAAAGGAAAAGAGGGTGGTAGGTGGGGTTGGTTCTCATGAAAAACCAAGCCATGCCAAACCATGCAAATCGAACCGAACCAAGCAATGAGATACCACAATAAACCATGCAATGAGACATGCCATGAATCAAAATACGTATACGTATACCAAAATACGTAATACGAACTATGGTCGTTACACGTACGGTCTCCTACGAGTCTAGCAATGTACATAGCAACCAAAGTCCATGAACCTCGTCGTCAAACTTGACTCCCATCGAGGATAGCTGGTCCACCACGCCCTGGAACTTACTCAAGTGATCCGTAATGGATGTACCATCTTTGTACCGCAGACCTATCATCATCCGAATCAGGAACAGTTTGTTTATCCCGATCTTTTTTGCGTACAAAGATTCCAGCTTCTCCCACAACTTCTTCGCATGCTCAATATTGGCAACGTGGTTGTACACGTTCTCGTCAACGAACTGCCGTACGTACCTACACACCTGTATATGCTCGAAGTTCCAGTCCTCATCGGATTTGTCACTGGGCTTCTCGGATGCAAATACTGGAAGATGCTGCTTCTTGACGAACAACAAATCCTTCATCTTGCTCTGCCAATAATGGTAGTTGGTACCGTTCAGGTTTATCATACGTACCGGCTTCGCGTCCATCTCTGTTTCCTGGTTTGACTGTCAACTTATGACACTTCTTTGAACCCAAAGCTCTGATATCACTCTGTTGGAAACGAAGCACAGTGTCACTACCCGCACCCACTGTGAGGGTACGAGTACGTAACAGCGCCCAGCCTACGCCGTAGTGTCGGCGGTAGAACGCTGTTCTAAGTCTCTAACTAACCATCAACTCATGTAGTATATAATGTACTGATCATGATCAACTCCGAACGGAGGACAAGTATAAGATATGGTGTAACTCAATCACAGTCTAAGAACGATAAGATATCACAGAAGATTAAAACTAAGACTAATAACAGAAATAAATCCAACAACTAAAATAATGTAATACTCAGATAATCTCAACTCATATACAACTCCAGTTCTAAAACATGAAAGTTAAACAAAACGTCTAGCTAGTCTCCCGATCACTCTTGAGTGTCGGGGCCATAGGTAGCAAAGCCATCTCCTGCTCCAGGGCAAGTAGGACAAATATCCTCAGGGCAGTCATCTGTAATATTTTTAACAGGTCCAGTCAGGACAGGAACGAGTACAACTCATCAAGAAAACCCAAGTAAATGACAAAGAACTATAAAATAGTTATAGACAGTTGTATTGATGAATATGGAGTTTATGTTCAGGTGATGGTAAGAAAGATAGATAAGTGCAAGGAAGGTAAATAACTAAACAAGAGAAGAATCATAACAATGAAGACTGTAAAAATAGAACTAGTTGAACCAGGGTAATATGGTATAAGTCCAGGCAGCAATGTAGACCAGTGTAACTCCAATGTAAGTCCATTACAGGATGAATCTAATACAAGATGAATCCAGCAAGGGACGATTCCCGTTATAGTGATCAATGATTCCAGGGTGAGTCCAGCCTATACTCTAGCAGTGTGTTTTAAAATACCGAGTTCGACATGTAAACGACTGTAGGTAATACGGCACACCACACACCTGGCCGGGTGTGAGATGGCTATCATTCCAGTAGATTCCAGTTGGAAGATTCCAGATTGGGGTATGTCTATATGTCTCACTCTAGTATTTCCCCTCCCAGTAAGTGAATCCAGAATTCTGACACAATGATTCAAGATGAGTCCAGCCAAAATATAATGATACCAGTAAATGATTCCAGTTAAATAATTCCAGTAGGTGATTCCAGTAATAGAGATGATACCAGTAATAGAGGCCAGAAAATAAAAGTGTGTCGTATACATGAATCCAGAAATATCCACACGTGTTATAACAGAGAATCGCATACAATTAACTAGAACTGAAGTACAGTAATTGACAAGTAAATAAGAGAACTATCAGAGAATGTACTCGCCTGCTATCCTGAGAAGAGTAGTATAATATCAGATGCCTGTACCAGAGTCACAATGTCCTAAATAGAGCAGTACAGGTTATAATATGTTTAAAATAAGATAAATGATATTTATGATACAATCTACATGATTTCTAGACCAATCTAGGTCAAAGTCAACTCTAAGTCAAACCTGGTCAACTGTCTAGGTCAAACTAGGCCCAAGTCAAACTTGGTCAAATCTGGGTCAAACCAAGTCAACATCTAGGTCAACTTGGTCAAACTGGTCAATGGTCTATTTAGGGTTATCTATAGGTTAACTCAGTCAATGGTTAACTATCTAATCAAACTCTACTTATACCATATCACACATCTAAGGTATATTACATATATACCTATATAGAGCATTACACATAAACATACACATAATGTATTACACTACCACCTCTACTCTGATTCATGTCCTATAGCCTAGGAATACAATACATATCATAACTCAGTATCCTTACTCAGACCATATACCCACATGTTTACCCAATATTAACATTAACCCACACTACCCCATATAATGTATGCATTTGCCACACATTACATGATCAACATATATGTGTACAAGTGCATCTACTAGAAGATAAATGAACCCAAAGAGAGAGGGCAAAAGGGAAGGATCCCAATATGAACCAAGGACATGGGACTCAAGTCCAAAACCTACTCCCTATGATTCCTGCTACTACTACTGTTATTGACATTCAGCAATACAACACTACATCTAACTACTCACCCCTACTCACTACACTTTATGAAATCTGAATTATACTAACTCCCCAACTTATCAACTCTCTCAACCTTCTCTAGTCCTATACACCAACTGAATTCAAACTTCAACACACAGGAAATGGGGAACCACATGACAGTTAACCCATCTATAAAACCAAAATCCTATACTCTATCATAACTAAAACTTAGGCTAATCTACTACCAATTCCCCCCCTGGTCTAAGGTCATTAGTTACCTGCAGGTAACATGGCTACTGCAGCCATGCACTACACTCACACCCTCACCCTGAACTCCCTGGCTCACCCTGTCCTGCTGCTACAATGCAAGGCAATGTAATCTAAGGCAGGGCAGGCTAAAGCACTGCTGCCATGCAATGCTAACCATAGCTTCCACTGCTCACTGCTCCTAATACTGCTACTGCCTAAGCCACTGGTTGCTGCTGTATCTGCTGCTAAGGTCTGCAGTGCAAGCCAAGGCAAACAATAAATGCTACAAAGAAAAGCTAGACAAGCCAAGCCAAGACAAGCCAAGGCATAGCCTTGCCTGCTGCTGCAAAGCAATCCAAACCAGGCCAAAACTGATACTACTAACCCCAAATCACCCTACCTATGGCAGTACAACCAATGCAAAGGAATGAAAGTAACTGCAAATGAGGAAAAAAGGAAATCTGAAACCTAAATTAAACCTCATCTCAGTTTTGTGGAGTGCAAAGGGTGTGTGTATGACTGGAATACAAAAATGGGTGTGTATAGAGTGAAAGAGAATCCAGAGTGAAGTGTCAAGCCATGGTGTCACATAGGTGTGTAGGTGACTTTATGAGTGTGTATGTGTGTGGATTAAACTGTGTGATAGTGAGCAAAGTGCCAAAGTGTGTAATAGGGGAAACACCCCACAGGCTGTGTGTGCATATGACAGGTAATGGCAGTTAGTGACAGGTTTATGACAGTGTTCAGTTATCAGTGTGTACATATGTACCATGGTGAGGAACAATGTAATGTGTAAACTGGTGTGTAATGTGATACATGTATAGAAAACAGTGTGTGTGTCATATGACAGTTTAAATTAGTGTGGCAAATCAGATTTATAGGTTCATGTATGCATGAGTGTGTGGCTTAGTGAAAAGGGCATTTCAATTGCAAATTCTCAGGTTTTAGTCAATGTAATCTCAGGAATCAGTGCACTGACAGTTCACGTATCAACCCATTGATACCACTCCATTCAACAATCAAAAAGAGCAAATTCGAATTTAAAAGCCCAACAAAATCAGTAAACAGACTTATAGTAGATTAATACTCATGTAGAAGAATCTAAACATGGTTAATAAACTTAAAAATCAGTTTTGGGAGCAATGAAGTTCAGAAAATGATTGTTCGAGACTGTGTATCAGTCCACATTCAACACGCAGTCCAAAATCCTATTTACTTGATAACACACTATCCTAACATGAAAAACCTATCCATCTGTAGTTAATACACATGTGCACATGAATATACATGTAAATTGAATATCAAAAATCAGTTAAAAATGGGATTAACAGTTCAACTTTTAATAACAGGGAAGTATGTATTCAGACACAGAAAAACTTTCGATTTGATCTGTCAAAACATGATAACAAGATGAAGTAAAGGTTGGTAATTAGTGTGCCTCATGTGTATGTATCCCCACAAGCCTACACGTGTCCACGAAGTGGACACATTCGTGTCAAAGCTAACTAAATAACTGTGTCAGGAAAACAGTACAACATGGCCTCGTGCAGCCGTGTCGAGCCCTCGTGCTCTCGACACAAGGCGACACGTGTCTCATGCTCGTGCACAGAGATTCGCCTAGTGTAGGGCTTCGTGATGAAGTATCTGCATTGTGTCCAAACAAACCGTGTCCAAGGAAATCGATGCGTATCAGACGCACTTCCTGCGCGCGTGCACGACAGGCATCGACCCGTGCGAGTGAGATTTCTCACAACCCACTCGATAGTTTGGCCTCAAATTTGATGTACGTGCTGTCAGTCATTAGGCCTCCGTGTCCACCAATATTTAGCTCACGCGAGCCTGTGTCGTGTCCACAGTGGCACCCGAGCAGCAGGGCACTGTACGGTGTCCTCGTACACGCGTGCGTCTTCAAATATGGACACGAACGTGTCCAGAAATGTGCTCAGTACGACACGAATGTGAAGTGCACATATAGATCTAGGAATTCATTCAAAAAGATTTGGAAAAACAGAAGAAAAATCCCTCTTAGGCATTTCATCAAACACCTAGGCAACACTACGGCACGTGTCCAAAACGGACACCAAACGAACACGAAAACCACCCAAATTTCGGGGACACCTAGGGGATTCCTAGATCTAGCCATACATGCAAAGAAAACTGAAATTTAAATCAATTTAGAGGGTTTTATCTATATGTGCAAAAAGCTTGGAAAAGCTTCAAATGGGAGATTCTTCCTCTTGATGCCAAAGGCTCCAAATTGTCCCAAAGCTGGGATTAAATTCCACATTCAGAAAATAGGAGGAAATTAGGTTCTAATGCAAGAAACAAGGACTAAATAGGAATTAAAATGAATTTATGGGAATTTTTGGAAGAGGGACAATTACCTTTCTTTTCCAATGTTGAAATGAATGAAAGAAAGAGGCAAGCCCTAGAGATTAAGTGTTTATATAGGGTGGGAATCCCTATGGCTGGTCATAAAGGAAGAAATTAGGGTTAGGGTTTCCTAAATTGGCCCATGGGCTTAAGTTATGATTAATCAAGTCATGAAGTCATAAGTCATTTCATGAAACCATAAACCATGACTTAAATTTCACTAAACCAAATCCCCTCACTCTAAAATTAGTTCCTAATGACTAAAACTTAGGTTAACCTAAGTTAGACTAGGGTCACCATGGCTAGGGTTAGCTTCTAGGCTAATTCACTAGGTCTCAACAAGTCAAGTCAACCCAAAATTCACCAATTCAATAAATTATCAAATAATTCAAATAAGTCAAAATGACCAAATTATCCCTAGGCTAAAAATAATAATTAATCATCCTAATGACGTGGTTAGGCTCTAGGTCATGCAGTCTCTACGGTTTCACTAGCTACACACCAAAATCACAAGTCATGACTTAAACCAGTTTTTTTAAATAGTTTAAAAATAATTAAAAATTACCAAAAATCATAATATGAAATAAATATCAATAAATAATAATTATAAATATAAAATTTCAACAATACCCTCATCTGGAAAATTGGGTGTTACACACAGAAATCGTTCCCCCAAACCAGAAAGTCCCGCAAGAGAACCGAGCAAAAGCACACAAACCAAAAATGTCAAACACAATCGTAGACACAAAGATTTTTGACGTGGAAAATTCTTGCGAGAAAAATACGGGACGATCGGAGTCCAACCCTGAAGAACCTCCACTAATGTAAAGAGAATACACCCTCTACAAGCTCCTCCCGATCCAATACGGATCACCCCAACTCACTAACAGTAAGGTCAAAACACACATATGAGGAAAGAGGTGGGAGGATTATGTCAAAACACATAGGAGGAAAGAGTTGGGAGGATTACTACATAGAAGGAAAGAGTTGGGAGGATTATGTCAAAACACACGGCTTAAAAAATTATGACATGTTAGTCTTTCGACACCGCGGTAACATGATATTCACATTAAGGGTCTTTGACAAGATGACATGTCGTGAAAAGATATATCCTTATAGTTCTCCTAAAGATGTTGAAAAAAACCTCTGTACTTCCTCCGGGTCATGCCGCCGGCTGTGCTGCTTCTCCCTCCTCTTTCTGTCCACTTCTTCTCCTCCAACTCTATACTTGAGATAGATATCATATGTGGCTGAGAGAGTCAAATAAGAAGAAGGGAAGTAGGGAGGAGCAGATGGGTCCAGAGCCATGGTGGAGGAGAGGAGAAGGAAGATGCTTGATCAGAACGGAGGAATTAATGGATGTAAGAGAACTAGAAGCACTGATCCTTCATATTGTGGGAACTGTAAAGAATGAGGAAGGAGAGGGGGGTCTTTGATTTTTGCGTTCATCATCATTAGAGGGAACAACACTGGAAAATTTGTGACGTTGATAGCATGAGAGAGGGAGAGGGGGAATGGAGGGAGGGAAGTGGCTGCATGCCTTTGGCTCACTCGAGCGGTATTTGTGCGTCGGATAAAATAACAAAAATTCGATTTATCTCCAAGTGTGAGAACGGATGGATCAGAACACAACCCAAAATTCATTCTAGCATACATTAGTGTGAATCATCTATGTTCTATACATATTGTATGTCCTAAAAATCAAGTTGCATCTATCAAATAGGCAGAGAAGTCTCAAATTGCGTACCCTTCAAATAAACTACGCCGGAGATAGATTGCGCTGCAAATCAAATACGCGAGCCGAACTGCGCTACCATCCGAGCGCGCTACGCTGACATGGCAATGCCATCATTATCTGATAAAGATCAGATCTTCTGACAGCCTGACAGCCCAAAAAAATGAGGAGTCCATTCGATTCTTGTGCAGCACAGCGCTCGAGAATAGCTGTACAACCTCAGCGCAGTTTGCCACTCCAACCTCAGCGCAGTTTGACCAAGTCTGAATCCTAGCGCTATCCATTGACTAGAAGAAAGTGCAGTCTGAAGCTAGCGCTATTCAGTTAGCACGATTCATCAAATAACTGACATGTATTACGTAGCTTACATGCCATCAATTGCTCGCCATGTGGCAACCGCCTGTACACGACCAAGCGCATTTCAATCAAACAATGCCACGCGTCTGAATACAGTTAGCCCACGATCGAGCAACTGCCCAATAGGCCAGCGCAGTTTACAGTCTGCGCAGTCTGTCGACAGCGCAGTTCATCATGCGCAATCTAGAATAACTACAAATAGTTATTTCTAGAACTCTATAAATAGAGTTTTAATTCCTTCATTAAGGAGATCAGATCATATTATCATCAGAGATCAAGAGTTCTTGTCAAAGTGTTGCTGCATTCTTCAAAGGCTATCGTCTTCAAAGTTCACATCGTCCAAGGGATAAAGCGATCGTCTTCAGATCGGATTCCTATAGTTGTAATTTTCCAGAATTTATTGTACTCTTGTACTATTCTTTAAAGTTTGTGAAATAAAAGACTTTTGTTTTTGCAAACAACATGACGACTCTGCTGGGGACGACTTTCTCCTCCGACGAGGAAGTGACAACTCAATGTGACGTGGCGTCTATCAGAAAGACGCAGAAGACGCTGGTTGTAAAGGTCAACCAGATTGCCTATGAAACAATGATCAACTCCAGGACCACCCCTCGTACTGCAACCTCTGCCACGAGTAAGGTTCGATCAATGTGGACTCCCAAGACTGCTGCGCAGCCTGCTGTCTCCTCCGATAAGCTGCCAGTAGAAACTTCTGCCCTTGCGTAACTCCCTCTCTCTTCTGCCAAGGCGCAAGACACTTCCTATGATGCTTTGGCAAAGTGTAAGACCCCTTTCCCTTTGGCGCAACTTGCTACAACTTTTACTCCTGCACAACCAACTACTCCTTCAACCAGAGCGCAACTTAAGCATTCTGTAACCAAACTCCTGCTGTGTAAGCTATAACTCTTGGAGTTTCTGTGGCCAAAGGCCATCTGTCAAATCCTCCCAGGCGCAATCGGCCAAGGCGCCTACTGCTACTGCGTAAGTGGCCATCCCTCCTGTTCCAGCATAGTTTAAAAGGGATAGCCCTTTGGCTAATCTCCCTTCTTCTCACAACAAGGTGAAAGACTCTGCTCCTTTCCAAGTACCCTGTTACTCCTGCACAATCCACTGGGGGTAGTCTGTTGACTGTTCCTTCCCCTCCAGAAAAAGGAAAAGGTCTTGGTCTTTTCTCAAACTTCCTCGTTCCACGGCTTGGAAGACAACAGAGGAAACGCTCTTTAACCAACCCTTCCCACAAAAAAAGAAAAGGTCCTTTGGTCTTTTCTCAGTCTTCTCTGGTTTTTACCTCAGAAGATCAATCTCAACGTGCCTCGGTACCGATCAGTACAAAGATCCTTTTAAACAAGAATTCTTTTCTCCCTGCCAAAGGAAAATGTACCGATCAAAGAGGTATTCTGCCTCCTACTGGTAGCGGACCTCCAAGATCTCCCAACTCTCTGGATATCTCGCTCAAAGCAGAGAAAATTACTGGTGTCTCAAACAGAAACCCCTGGGGGTGAGTTTGCTGATCTACGGTTTATCTCAATAGGCCTCGGTCTACATCAACTTCAGCAAAACGCAAGCGGCCAATGCGAAGATGAACCTGCATCAGAGGCAAACTTTTAGGACGAAAAATTCTGACACCTATGCTAACAAAGTGAGTACTTCCCTGTATACTCACGGGACAAAACATCTGAAGAACCGGAACCATATTTCGAATGTTGTCAACGAATATATCCCTCAAACTTCTTCTCATCCTGTTATTGTTCCTGACCTCCGAGAACACCTTAAGCAAAAGCGGGACAATATCTCAACACCTCCAGTTCAATCACTTGAACGCCATTGTAATCATAAGGTTGTCATCAAGTGTTGTTGCCAGGCAACAAAATGATCGGTCTTCGATCGTCTGAATTTTGCAACTTCTGAAGCAATGTCAGAAGACGAAGACGAAGTTGTATGCTTCCGTCAACATGGCTTCTCGAGATACTGGGGTAGAAAGTGCTCCAAACTCGGCAAGCTTCGCAGGCCCAGCCAGAGGTACTTAGATTTACTCCAAGAATCTTCTGAAGGAGTATTTCGACACACCCGATCCCGAAGTCGAGACACAATCGGGCATATAAATCTTCTCCAAGATCCTTCTGGTCATCTCCCTATTTCTTATTCAGGAGATAATTTCTTCTCTGATTATGATGCATACAGCGAAAGTTCTGAATGGACAGTGTCTTCTACTGTATCTAGAGAAGTGACAGCTTATGTTGTCACTGAAGACCCAGACACTTCTAGTTCAGCGAATCAAGAACAACGAATAGCTGCACTGGAGGAAGTTGAAGACCATGGCTGAAATGGTCGCAAGTATGCATTCTATCATCGTGGCCCAACATACAGTACCATCGACCGTACCTACTATAAATCCTGAGATTATAGCATCGTCGGCGCCTGTCAATGCAGGTCTGGGGTAGTATCTCCTCAAATACCCTATATAAATTCAACCCACATCCAGTCAGTCGGAGCTGGGTAGTACTTACCACACTGTTTCTCCCCCAAATACTATCATTTAGCCTGCTCCTTCTGCATCATCGGAGGATGCTAATGAAGCCGTCAAACTCTTGCGCACTCAATTCGAGGCTTTTAAAGAGAAGGATAATTTACAAAGATTGGGAATCAAGCAACCCTATCCTATTGAGTGGAAAGAAGTCCCATTTCCTCCTAAATACAAGATCTCCACAATTTTGCTGTTTGACGGCAGCACTTCTCCGAGTCAGTTCATTAACCATTTTGAGGTAATGACTGTTCAACTTCAGCTAAACGATGCTCTTCTTACCAGGGTATTCGTCGGCTGTTTAGCCGGTGTAGCATACGATTGGTACAGAAGCTTGTCTGATGGCTGTATCACCTTTTCTCGGATTTTAAACAAATCTTCTTGGAACGATTCTATGAGGAATCAACGACATGACCATGTCGACCCTCAACAAGATCAAACAAAGACATAATGAAACCGCTGAAAGTTTATTGAAAGATTCTGTCGAGAAGCATTAAAGATGCCTCCTGGAACTCCGGCCGCTGTAACTATAGATGCCTGGCAAATCTTTTGCCTATTATCAGCATGTGGACAGGGTCAACTCAATTTCAATACTGGCCATCATTCATTGTCAATGCTAAAGCAGCTGAAGTTAGCGCTGACAAGTTCAAGTAGCTGGGGGTACACATGTCTAACCCGACCGGGATGAACGCCCAATATCTAGTAGCGGTAATCGCCAGAACAACCGCAAGGGTAAAGAAACCTTGAACATTAATTTGAAGACACAAAGAATCTCTGGCTGTTAACGTAGCTCCACCTACGTCTACTTCTACTCCTTCTGCCCCTCCACGAAGGAACCTCGCCCAAAAGTAGAGTACTCCTTTGACGAGAATGACACCGTGAGCATCTTAATTGTTTGATCAAAAGCAATAAGCTCCAACTCCCAGACCCGAAGAAGCCTGACGAGGTCGGTAAGACTGATCATCCCAAATATTGTTTACCACAGGTTCATTGGGCATCCCACTAGAGCATGTTACGTGCTCAAAGGCAAGATTCAAGAGCTAGTCAATGCTGGTGTTGTCACCCTTCAACAAGATGAGAAAACTGTTATCGCGAACATGGTCTCAGTTCAGTTCGGTAACTTTCCTCCGCGATGGTACAGCATGGTGTCATCCTATCCCCAAGGCCACTCTTGAGATCGAGAATCTTCCTCCTCCACAGAGTGAAGGTCTCGTCCCTTATCTCTTGATAATGGTGAGATTGTATGGATCCACCCTGACCTTGTTGCAGACTTCGAGGCTCCTTCCTCGTCTAAGCAGAAATACTGTTTCAAGGGCAGAACAAAGATCTGCAATATGGTGTCTTTTGACCCCATAGTTGAAGAAGAAATTCTGCTGGGCACCAAGTCAGAAAAGCCTATCTACGGGAATTTCTCGAAACTCGAGAAAACCCTGCCTCTTCTTCTGAGTCTGCTCCAGTGCAACCTGTCTCTACTGCGGACATCCCTGCTGCATCCTCACCGATTGTAGAACCCATCCCCCTAAGCCGACGGCAGCCGACAAAGGCAAACAACAAGTCCGCTTTGACAAGCCTTTAAAGAAGACATCTCCTTGTGGACTTGAGAAGCCATACAATTTTGATATTTTAGCTCAACTAGCTAATACACCGCCAGGCTATCGATCTTTGAGCTCTTAAGCCTCTCAAAAAGACTCGAAAAACTCTGAGTGAAGCTCTAATGTGGGCGGAATCTGTCTAACTCTTCTAAAGAAGTCAGAATCAGAGCCTGTCTCTTGCCTCCACTGTCATAGTGTGTTGGAGTTAATTCCAAACATTACCTTCACACATGATGATATGCTGATGGAAGTAATAGGCTGACCGTCCTCTATATTATAGGATATGTCGACCCGATGAAGGTCGATCGTATTCTGATAGATCCTGGGTCAGCACTCAACATCATATTATAGACAATGCTAGATGCACTGAAGATCCCAGTACATAGTCTTTTTGGCACAATCACCACCATCCTGGGGTTCACCAGGGAAGAAGTGAGCCTCTGGGCAAGATTCGCCTAAAACTCCAAATAGGCAATCTCCGGACAAGGTGACCTTCTATATTATAGATAACCATGGTTGCTCTTACAATGCTCTTTTGGGGAGACCATTCCTTCATGAACACAACATTGTTCCTTCAACTCTCCATCAATATTTAAGTCCGTTGATGACAATGAGAGGAGAGGTTCAAAAAGTGGTTGCGGATCTCTACCCTTTTAAAGGTGTAGAAGCATATTGTAACGATGCTCGCATGTATGTAGCTCCCCTCCCCAATTTTTTAAATATTTTATTATTATTTTTAAATGGTGATTATTAGAATGTTAGAATTAATTATTAAGTTAATTATTATGGTAGATGATTTTAGCCATGGTTGAGTTTGAAGTACCAAAGACTAAGAATCATAGCATGGATAGAGCAGTGGCGTGCTTTGACTAGTGTTTAGCCATGGTAGGGGAATGCCGAGCCATAGAGTGTCATAACTAGAAAAATCAGGCCAAGTTAAAGCATGACCATTATAAATAAGTTTAATTAATTTATTAGATTTATTGACTTTGCAGGAACCCGGTTGAACCAAGTTAGTCCGAACTGGGCCGAACCAAATCCAAGCCCAGGTAGGCATGTAGTGGGACCAAGTACGGCCTGGTAGACATGTTTGGTAAGTACAGGTATTGTATATATTTTGGAATTGGCAATAATTTTTTAAGAATATTTGTTACAGGTAGGTTATAGGATTATTATTACTAAATAGTGTTTTACAAATCTGTACGAATCTTCTGGAGCCAGATAAGTAGTGTGCACGTTGTATCATCAGAAATGCTACTTTTGGGCTATTTAATTGTTATTAGGATTTTATTATCATTAATACTACTTGTTGTTTTTTATTATTAACGATTTATATTTATTAATTCATTTATTATATAATGATGTATATATGTGTGGTGTGTATATAGATTATATATATGAATATGTATATATATATATATGTGTGTGTATATGTATATATATAATATATGTGT